>BLKR01000754.1:0-34142 GCA_011170035.1 Teleogryllus occipitalis | reverse complement strand
GTAGAAATCATATTCATCAGGTGACAGTATCAACAGCTCATTACAAAAAATTCACATACAATACATGTACATTATTTTACAACACTTTGCCAGATGACATTAAACGATTAAATTCAATAGAAAAGTTTAAATCACAAGTGAAATCGTTTCTGCTGCATAGCTGTTTCTATACAATTAGAGACTATACTGAGCATCACAAGAAAAATAACATTAATTTTAACAATGATACATAATGCATTATTTACCATTTGGACTGTATAAATGTGTATAAACAACCTGTAACAAGTATTGTACTACAGCCTCCGGGTCAATGACCCCCATCTCGATCAGGTTTTTCGTCCAGTTTCCCTGATCAATTGAGCAAATGCTGAGATGGCCCCTTGTTTTGCTTCTGGACATAAATGTAACTTCATTTTCTGTGCACGTCTTCTAGAATTCAGTGGAAAATACAATTATTCAAATTATCGTTTCCACGTTGTCGCGGCAGGAAGTAATAAGAGCCAAATTTATTGCTTATTTATCCTTGAAAATAGATTTTATTACATGGGAGTTTTTTTGTTTTTTTTTCTCCCTTTCAAAATTCAAAATTTATTGCTTATTTATCCTTGAAAATAGATTTTATTACATGGGAGTTTTTGTTTGTTTGTTTTTTTCTCCCTTTCAAAATTCAAAATTTATTGCTTATTTATCCTTGAAAATAGATTTTATTACATGGGAGTTTTTTTTTGTTTTTCTCCCTTTCAAAATTCAAAATTTAAGTAGTATATGACTTAGTGTAGGGATCACAGAATTTTGAAAATGTGCACACAATTCACTTTTCCCCATAGCACGTCATACGCAGTTTTTAACTGTTTTTTTGACGTAAAATAAATAAATAAATAAATAAAAAATAATTTAAGTAGTATATGACTATAGACTTAGTGTAGGGATGACAGAATTTTGAAAATGTGCACACAATTCATTTTTCCCCATAGCACGTCATACGCAGTTTCAACTGTTTTTTGACGTTAAATAAATAAATAAATAAATATTATTGTGATAGTAATAGTACTAGTATTAGCAGCCTGCAGTCTTCAATGAATGTCATGTAATCAACATAGCATTACGTTCCCTAATTGAAAGGGTCTGTCATTAAAAATGTCATTTCACTCCATCTTCCGAGAACATGGACATCGAATTTCGCATCTGGTCGCGAAGAAAAGCATTTAATAATCCATCCTGTCCATCGAGAAACAAAAAAAAAGGTGCAAAAATGTATCGCTTGAGAAAAACAACACGAGATCCCACTGCATACAGCCCTTCCCCACGTCATACAACGTAACCCAGTCGAGACAAGTACCGCGCCGTGTATTTACCGTGTTTGACGTCAACTACTGGACGCGGGACCGGAGCGATAACGCCGTAATTACGTCGGCGGGCGACGCCTCATGCAAAACGCGTTCCGCTCCCTCCGCGGGGGTCCGGGAGCGGCGGAAGCCGGGAGGAAGAAGACATCCGCTGTGAGACGGAGCGAGTGGGGGGCCAGGGGGGACGGGGGCGGCGGGGGCCAGGGGGCGGGGACGCAGAGGTGCCCGTCTGATTCGTATCGTTGGACGCACGCAGCCGGAAAAACGGTCGGCGACTACAATGAGGGCTGCCCGCCCGCGCGCTCGAATTAAGCGGACGACGTCCGGCCTTTCCGCTCCCGCTCCGGCCTCGCCGCCCCCGCTCCTGTCCTCTTTCGTTCCTGCCTCATCCTCCCACACCGTCGTGGTTCCCACCTCTGCCCCTTCACCCGCCCATGCCCCCGTCGTTTCTTTACCACTACAACCCTCCAGTCCCCGCGCCTCCGCACTTCCCGACTCCGCCTCCACTCCGTCACAACCATTCCTCCAGTCGCCCCAAAACACCCTCATACTCACTCCGCTGGAACATCCATCATCTCCATTCCCTCGCCACCCACACCCATCCCCACCGGGAGCGGTAGCTCAGTGCATCAACTGATGTCACTGCAGCGCCTCTGACCTTGTAAACAAACTCGAATGGAAGCGAGCGTGAGAGGTCCTAGGGTCGAGTCCTGACGGCGGCAGGATTTTCGACACAAGCTTTTTAGCTAGAACGAATTCAGTTGCTGTCTGGAGGAGAATTCTAGCGGACGGCTCCTTTGATCGGTAGTTTTTCTTGGTTTCTCCGATCAACACCAGACGAATGCCGGAGCAGTACCCTAACAAACGGACCGCGCGCGATCTGTCCTTCCTCTTCCTTGTCCCATCCTCTCCCCTTACACACACACTTACACCAACATGCACTATACTACCACATATTCCGGGAGAGCAGTTGGGAGCTTGTCCCGGCTGGGACGGTGCCTCGCTGGTGGGAGAGTCCTGGTTAGTGGGAAACCCCACTAGCCGACGGTAGGTCGGCGCCGGATCTCGCCTTCCAGCGGGGGAAGATCACCTCCAACTCCCGAGAAAAAATACGCACTATACTAACGGGACTAATGACCAACGCAGTTGACGCGCCCGGAAACACGAAAAAATCAATCAATCAAAACCACACCCATTCTCCCCCCCCCCACTGCACGCCCATCGTCTCACGTACCCGCCTGCTTCACGCCCCCGCCCCCCATCCGCATCGCATCCCCTTCCCCGTCATTCCACAGTCACCACTGCCTCCGCCTCCACTACCATTTCCAAATCACCTCCTCCGTCAAGTCCACTTCCAACCCCGTATTCATCACCACCTCCATCCCCGCCCCCCCTTCCCCCCATCCCTCTGTCCTATTGCCTCCTCCCCTTCTCCCCGCCCACGCTTCCGTCCTCGTCCTCCTGCCTGCCGTCGCTCCCACTGCCGCTCGTCGCTTCACCGCGTCGTGGGCGTTACCTGCCCAGCGCCGACACAAAATTAGGTCTGTTTGATGAGCAAGGGGTAATTCAGGATACGCAATCTCAGGCCCAGCTGGTGAAGTGGGTCGGCCGCTTCGAGGGACCGCGTCAGACTCGGAGCAAGGTGAGGATGTACACGTATTTCCGAGTACGTGTTGGAATGGGTACGTGATTATGTAAGCGTATGGGTGTATTGCGTGAGTGTGCGAGCGTTCATGTAAGTTATAAATTCTTCTGCAAATCTGTGGGACTGTTGTTATCATCTCTACAAATACGCTCTAATTATCAATATGGACGAAGTTCAGTTTAGATCAGAGAAAATTATTTAACAAATAAAATATAGGACAGTAGCGATTACAAAATACTATAAATCGGCGATGTAATAGCGAATAATTGGGCAATAAAATGGATTAGACGAAAGACAACAAAAACGATATTGAAAAACCAAGTGGTATCAAGGCCTTCATCTGTTAATAAAAATCTTGAGAGAGGGTAACCACCAAGAATGTGGTCGTAATAATAATAATAATAATAACAATAATAATAATAATAATAATAATAATAATAATAATAATAATAATAAATGTATGTATTTGGCGTTTTGGGTCGGTAGTCCGACTTCGCCGGCCAGCTACCGGTGTCCCTCTTGCCTGGGCCTAGTTAAATTCCCATGCTCAGGGGTAAGAGCGATATGAGGCGAGCATGACGTATTCTAGTACCGTAACTAGGAAGATCCGCCTGCTTGAGCTTGCCTTCGTCACACAGCTACAGAAACTGGTACAATTTTGAAGGAAACCTACAACTCTATTTTTGCCTCGACTGGGAAACGAACCCGGTGACCACAGTACGGGAAGCTAGTACGCTGCCTATGAGCCATCCCAGAGGATAATAATAATAATAATAATAATAATAATAATAATAATAATAATAATAATAATAATAATAATAATAATTTTAATGACGAGACTGGCTATTAGGCCTGCTCTTAAGGCGAGAAACAAAATAAAATGTGAAAATAACATAAGAAGGAATCTCAGAACGGAGAGAAAGAAAAGACGTATAAATATAAAATGAAAGCGAATATTATATGGTAAAATAACCGTTGTTTGTTGTTCTCAAACATGACGTCTGGCCATAAGAACGAATGAAGACATGTTGAATCTTACATATTACATTGGATATTATGTTTTGGACGCGCATGTATTATCTTGGATATTGTAGTATAGAATTTAATCTCACTTCACCGAAAATTACTCTCTTAAAACACCCAATTTATATGAAATTTAAATGATTTGAAACATCATCTTCTAGAAAGTGCACATTCCCTCGAATTCATGTTTTTGTGTATGTGTGCATGGTATAAAGCATTTTATTGAACCCTTACAACGTTTGTTTACTCTAAAAGGATTACGGAAATACGCTAGGGTCACAAAGCGTGAAGCGGAACTAAGTATACAGACAGTCCAAGAAGATCTCACGACACAAAAGCATCTCGTAGCAAACAGTACTCGGAGCAAACTAAGTTCCTCGTTACCTGCGCGAACTTAAAAGTGAAAAGTACGAGAATAACTGAAATTCACATAGTATATCAATACCTAATTTTGGTAACATCTTAAGGAGTTCTTCGTAATAAACACTTGGAATACCGCACTATCAAGAAGAGAATAAACTCAGAGATTGATTTGACAAACTGATCAAGATCTGAGGAAAAAGATCAAAAGACTATTTCAATGGAATATGAAACCGAAAATCACATTTTGATTTCGCTTTGCATCGATGACTTACAAAATAAATCATCAATTTAAAGAATCCAAGAATTATTAAAATGGGGACATCGACGAGACTCACTGTCATCACTCCGAAAAACATTTTAAAGTTGTTTTACACATTCTTGAGAAAAGTGATTGTATCAACTAATTATATGGGGTTAAATTAGCAAAGACAATTATGTTGTCACGACAGCAGCGGTGAGAATGAGTAGTCTATACTGCTAACAATTCGAAGATTCATTTTGCTGAATGGATATCCCCTAAGGAACTCCTAAATAAGATATTGAATGGGGCGAGAACAACAAATATTGGCATTTTTTTTCTTTCAACCAAAATCTAGAATTAACGTTCACTCTCATTGAAATTCACATTGCTTCCGTTGCCACGACAATGTTCAAAGCTGCAAATTCAGAAGTAAAGTGATATTTACTGAACACAAGAATAAAAGGAATTATTGTCAACATTTTCTTCATGGATTGAGTTGACTTCACTTCACTGAGTTGGGAAGAATTCACGCATTAAGACTTTTATTTTAATATTTTGTACTTGACGATAATACGGACGAAGCAAAGAAAGGAGAAGTAACAACAAGGAATAGGAAGTGGAGGAAAGAAGGAAGAGGTGAAAGAGGAGAAGAAGAAGAAGAGAAATAAAAGGTAGAAAAGTAAGATAATAAGACAGAGAATCAAGAAGAGGAAGTTGAGGAGAGGAGCTGGAGAAGAAGTAGTAATGCAGGCGGAAGAATATTAACGAGGAGAAGGAAGAAGAGGAGACATAGAAGTGCTAGTGGAAGAATAAGAAGAAAAAGAAGAAGAAGGGTAAGGGTGGAGGAGAATGAATAGAAGACAGAGAAGAGGATAAGGTGAAGCACACGAAGGAAGAAAAGAAGAGCAGGAACGCATTTTCCTGCTTACGCGCGCCATATAAATGTGTTTCCACACGAGCCGCGGTGGACGAGGCGCAAGAAACATACGTAAACGCACTCGCCGGAAAAGTGCGTGCGTGTGCCGGGCAGGCTGCAGGCGGCGCGCTGTGCGTACAAGCGCGCGAGCGGCGGCCAGGCAAAGGGGGGGAAGGCGGGCATTATGCAGCGATAACAGTCGTTGGCCGTTAATGACCGCGGCAATTTCCATGCATTGTCCCTACAGCGGCGCGCTGCGCGGAACAGGGTAATAACAGCACTCCTTGTCTTAAGACAATTTGCTCTGTAATTGTATCTACGAGAAATCGCCCCGCAGATGGGCACGCAGCGCGGCGGAGCGTGGACGGATGGACGGGGAGGCGGACGGGAGAGGGCGGGGGGAGGAGATTTTTCATGCTTGCTGCTTTCTCGTCTGTTTTTATAGGTGTCATAGTATTTCGTGAAGATAGTTGTAACGTTGTTGGGGAAACCTTATTGATCAGAGTTTGCTTTCAGTTTCTCTTGATCCAGAGAGTAAATGCTGAGATGGGGTCCTTGCCTTGCTCCAGGTCATAAATGTAGCCTTACAATCAGAAGACGTTTCCTTGAGTTCTGTTGAGGTGTTAGTGGGGAAGACGTGGATATTAATTTCAGCAGTACCGTGATATTTTCATTCTTCATGGTCTCGCGATAGTGAGTCAATTCTTTCATGCGGATCACGACCGAAAATCTGTAGCTCATTAACCTGTGCCAATAGTTTTTATTACACAGAGTCGACATTTCATACTGTCATATTTTCCCAACAACGCTCTTTGCAAGGTTTATCCGAAATAACTATAGGAAAGAACGGCGGTAGGAATTTTAGAGGAAACGAAAATGAGCACAAATTGTACTTCTCCCCCATACGCCACATTTCTTGAACAGTCCTTTGACGTTGAATAAATACAACCGGATGCATTGGAGTACGCAGCTGTCAGTCAACAGTTGAAGAAATATTAATCGCATAGTTTCAAGTAAGCTGGGGCGAGCGATGCCTCTGGACAATGTCAATCGGAAATTTAAAGGGCACTACCGGCCACGACGATGTGTCATCCAGCCAATTCTAGTCTGATCCTGCAGCAATACCTTACTAAAACATACACCGTACCGCTCCCTCACGTCCTTTCCCTATCCTGCCCGCTCTTCGGACAAGGTTAATCTCCCAAAACCTGTTTCCTCCTGATCTCCATAGATCCCTGCAGAACTCGAGTGCGCGGACATGGAATCAGAGCTCGTACTATTTTGTAGCTACATCGTAAGGAGAGGGAGGAACGGAGAGAGAGAGGGGAAGGGAGGGAGATAGAGAGGGGCAGAGAAAGAGAGGGGCAGAGAAAGAGAGAGAGGGAGATGGAAAGAGAGGAGAGAAAGAGAAATGGAAGAGGGAGAGAATGTGGCGGGGATGTATTGGGAGTAGTGATTTTGGCAAGAGGGAGATGGTTAGAGAGGGTCTGTCACATTCATTTGCGGAGAAACCACGAAAATCACCGTTCAGAGCATCCCGGCCGCTCGAATTCTCCAGACAGCGGATGATTTCGATCTACATATCTATAGCTGAACCGCTCGCAAAAAAAAAACCATCATGGCGGACGTACCTTTGGTAAAGTCTCGGAGGTTGCCCCCACCCTGTGGCATCTGAGATTTCCCCTCTCGGCGATAAGGAAGCGCGTAGGCGATAGGAGAGGCGACTGCAAGACGCAGCGATCGCGCTGACCGTCACACGTCATCACTGCCCTCTTCGTCAAAAGAGGAACTAGCACTCCCAGGAGTGTCCAAAGAAATGAATACATCGTTTGTTGGTCCATCACATTATCTGAATTATTATGTCGCCTCTATTCCCTACACATGCTCGCAGGATTTCTTCCATTGTCCAGCACTGTATTGTGCAAACGCTTCTCTGCAAAACGTTTCCTTGTCTTTTAAGGATGCACCAATTTCTGCCGCCTCGCGCCCTTTTATCAATCCCCAAACAAGTTCTATTGGATTTAGATCTGGATGGTACGGTGGATGACGGTGAGGAATGTGGCCATGTTGAATGATTATTTGATCAACGACCTATCGTTTTTCAGTGGATATACTTTGAATTTATTTGTAATAATTGGGTTTTTGTGAATAACAGAAGCTACTGTGTAAAGCACACTGTCACTGCTCACTAGCCACGGTCAAACAGGGACTGGAGACCAAAACTCTTCAAGACACGGCTTATTTTGTTGATCGTTTGGACACGTAAGCTGCCTTCCGTGTGATCCTTCTCACTCATCAGTTTCTTATCACCAAACTCGCAGTGTTGAATTACCGCGCGACCCACGAGAGAAAGACAGACAGAGAGAGAGCTATGTTGTGACAAAGAGCGCAGGCAGGCGGGGACATATTAGGAGCTTTGGAGGGAGAGGCCACGTTCGGACATGCGTAGTGGAAGGTTTTTTTGAGAGTTGTAGAGCAATAGCTAGACTCGAAAATCCGTCACCGTTGGGATTCGAACCCTAGGACCTGCCGGTCAGTCGTGCAGAGACAGCTTCAATACTTGCTGTAAGCTAACTCAGCTGGTACAAACGATTTATAAAAACACATCCAGAAACTCCGCAGTATAAAACACGCGGTATGAAAAACAAATCAACAACGCAAAGAAATACGACCATTTAGACATCAGCACTCATACACCATTTCTGGTCCGCTGCTTGATTCCCCTGTACACCTCCCATCATTCGTCACCAGTCGCTTCCCGCCGTCCTAAAGTCCTTTCTCGTCGCTCCCCGGCATGGGTAATTTATGACAGGAAACTTCCCCGTCTGTTTGTTCCTTGCCGGGCGCGCTGTGAATCACGGGCCGGCGACGGGTCGACAGAAGAGGACAAACGCAATTAAATGTTTCCCGGGCGAGCGAATCGCTGACCACTCGGAGCACGACGTGAGAAAGGCGGGTCCTCCCGGGACGCCACGAGTCGCCCGGAAAACCCCGCGGTGTAATGGGCCGCGCTGGGTTGCGCTCAGCTCGCTTCGTTGTGTCGTGGCCAGCGATCCGCGGAAGTAGAGATGGTCGAGCTCACTTGCGTAATTTATGAAGAGACATTAACGGGCGAATCCTGTAATGGAATAGTAATATTTAACAGAGTAAGTTAAAAGCGCTGCGACGGCTGCGTGACCATACCATTGCAACTGCAGGGTCGTCATCGACGCAGGGGCGTACTGTACTGGGGGCAGCGGGGGCGGTCCGCCCCAGGTGCCACTTTTAGTTGTTTTTTTTATTTTTTGATTGTTTTTTCGTGTTTCTAGGCCCGTCAACTGCTTTGGTCATTAGTCCCGTTAGTGTAGTGCATGTTTCTCTCGGGAGATGGCGGTGATCTTCCCCTGCTGGATGGCGAGATACGGCGCCGACCTACAGTCGGCTAGTTGGGTTTCCTCCTAACAAGGACTCTCCTACCAGCGGGGCACCGCCCCAGCCGGGACAAGCTCTAAGCTGCCGACCGGTCTCCCGGAATATGTGGTAGTGTAGTGCATGTTAGTGTAAGTGTGTGTAAGGAGAGAGGATAGGACAAGGAAGAGGAAGAACCGATCGCGCGCGGTCCGTGGCCCGTTTGGTAGGGTACTGCTCCGGCATTCGCCTGATGTTGATCGGAGAAACCACGGAAAACTACCGATCCCTCCTCCAGACAGCGACTGAATTCGACCTAGCTGAAAAGCTAGTGTCGAAAATCCTGCCGCCGTCAGGAATCGAACCTCGGACCTCTCGGTCAGAGGCGCTGCAGTGACATCAGTTGATGCACTGAGCTACCGCTCCCGGTTTGATGGATCGTCAGCAGCAGCGTTCACATTAACTTAATCGTATATACGTATGCGCTGTCTGAACTGTGATTTTAGTCCTCATAAATACGTGTAATGATTGTTAAATTACTGTTATTTGCTGAAAATTGTATTGTTCGTGTACGTATACATTCGACTATGTATTAAATATTTTATTCACTTTTTTATTTATGTAATTGTATATTTGACTCCCTGCTACGTTGTTCAAGCTTGTATATATTGATCTTTTAAATAGAAATATCTAAATAAGGGGCGGCGAAATTGTCCTCCGACTCGGGCGGCTGATACCCACGCTACGCCACTGCCAGGAAGATCTACGTTTCGTGCACGACGGTAGTGGATTTTCGACATTAGGTTAGCAGTCAATCGCTGTCTGAGAGAGAATCCTAGCGACCGGGGACACTGGCAATTTTATTTGCGATTGGTCCGAATCAACCAGGCTATTCCGGAGCAGTACCCTATCAAATGGGCAACGAATGAATTTTTCCTTCCTTAAACTTGTTCCCTCCTTTCCCCTTACATACACATAAAAGCTTACAATTCATTTATGCTTACATGCATTACATGAGCTTAGAGCTTGTCCTGGTTGGGGCAGTACTACCATGGAGAAGATACCTGTACAGGAAAATCCCGAAAGCCTGTGTAGGTCGCCGTCGGACCTCACTTTTCAGCGAGAAAGTAACACCGTCATCCTCCGGGACATAGCATGCAGTACACATACGGGAATAATGATCCGACGAGTCGCCGCATCCGACAACATTAAATACTTGCTCACCGTAGAACATGAACTTATAATATCGAATCTAATACTTCATGGAAAGCAATAATCAACAAATTGTTCTTTAAGCATATTTGCTCAAGATGTTGGGAAGTTTTGTACAATTTTTTAATACTAGAATATGCGATTATTGAATTTATGAACTTATTCACGTAAATCCTCACTGATATGGAATCGTAAGTTTACCCATTGTGATGTCGAACATGTCCCCGTATACAAAGAACTTTCGCCGCTGACCACTGGAAATACCCCGTCAGAAGGGCTTCAGAGACTCATCACGAATCCCCGACCTGCTATGTAGTAAGCCGTTTTTGTGCTATTTTCAGTTCCCTACACTGGGTCGTAAGCAACGATACGTGGAAAAACATTGATCCAGCTCACTTGCGCAATTTAGGTAGGCTTCCTGTAAATGGATTGTAAGCTGAACACGATGAGAACAAATGATCTGGGCTGTCCGGGTGTAATGTTACACCACTCGAGAAGTAGTAATCACAAAACATGTCACAATCACAAAATGCTGCTTCTTTCATTTGCAAAGACGCAATTCACACGTATTGGGCTATCCGGGTCAAGAGAAGTACTCGTAATAGCATTTCAAACGGATAAAGCTAGAATGAACTTCAGGAGTCGATGTTGTACCGAATGTGGCAAAAACGAAGGAGGAGGAGGAGGAAAGAGTAACCAACTGACCAATTGTTGCCCATGCTTCACAGAACTCAAATATAATAATAATAATAATAATAATAATAATAATAATAATAATAATAATAATAATAATAATAATAATAATAATAATAACAACAATAACAACAAGTTCAGTGAAATAAATAATAATTAATACTTATATAAATACGATACGACAATAATATAGGTGAAATAAATAAATATACATAAACACGTTCTCCCTCCCAAAGGTACGGTAGCTCATAGCAGCAGCGGCGGCTGTGGCGGCGGCGTCTGTGAGTCAGCAGGAGCTCGTCAGCCTGACGAGGCGCCCTCCGCGGGATTTATTCGCCCTCGATCCCCCGCCCGTAATTTTAATTAGAGAAGCGGCCGGCCGGCTCCCGGCGGTGCTGCGGCACGCTGCGGGCGGCGGTGGCGGGGGGAGGGACGGCGGCACGGAGGCGGAAGCGGCGGCGCGGAGAATGATGTGGGTGGCAGCTCAAAGCGGCGCAAGGGGGGGGGGAGAAAAGACGTCGAGAATGCTGTTCATTAAGGACGAAGAAAACAATCGGAAGAACAAAGTAACTGGAACGCTGAGCTTATAAACAGACGCGGATATACGGAATTGCGGAACGGAAATGTATGAAGTCAGCAAGTGCAGTGAAATGTATGAAGAAAGTAAATGCAGAGACAATGTATATAAGGACAGTAACAAACTAAAAAGAAATAAAATTATATGTGACATGAAACATGAAACAAACACGTGTTTCGATTGCTAGTCGTTGTTTGCTTCTTGTTATTCTCAAATATTTGAGAATATTTGCAAATATGTAATGCAATGCAAACGCATTGCATCCGTAATATATTTATTACTAGCGGAACCCGGCAGTCGTTGTTCTGCCCCTCATCTCCTACTCTCTCCGCGTCTCTCTCTCCCTCTCTCTCTCTCTCCCTCTCATTCACATTTAGTTCCAGATTCTGGACGTCTGTGATCAGGTGGAGTAATATCGCGAAACGCCGGACCAGCAAAAATGCAAGAGAATGTTCAAGAAGATCTCATCCTGTAGATTACGACGGGAGAAACGTTTCTTTGAAGCCTTTGGCTTTCATATTTTAGTTTCAATGCACTAGAACGCTTCGTTTAAGAGTTATATAACGAGATTAAAAATACTGCCGAGTGTTACGGGTTGCATTTGACATGCATATTTAGTTTTATTCTATAGCGCCATCTACTTTCATGGACATCGGTCACACGGTGTCGGAGTTAACCGCTCTTATATATACCGACATCAATTTATATATATATATATATATATATATATATATATATATATATATATATATATATATATATATAAAAGAAAGTCGTGTTAGTTACACTATTTATAACTCAAGAACGGCTGAACCGATTTGGCTGAAAATTGGTGAGCAGGAAGCTTAGAGCCAGGAGACGGACATAGGATACTGTTTATCCCGTTCGACAGCGTTCCTATGTGAGAACACACGTTTACGCACGTTTTCGCGTGATTTCGCATGTTAGCGGTCATTGTTGCCTGTTGACTGCGTCACGAATGAAGATGAAGCCACCAACTATCCAATTGAATTTTTAAACTCCTTGGATGTGCCTGGCTTACCACCGCACAATTTACGCCTAAAAGTTGGCTCCGTAGTAATCATGCTTCGAAACATAAACCAACCAAAACTGTGCAACGGTACGCGTTTGGTGGTTAGAAAATTGATGAACAATGTAATTTACGCGACGATACTCAAAGAAAACTTTGAAGGTGAGGAAGTTCTCATTCCGAGGATTCCGATGATCCCAACCGATATGAGGTTTCAATTTAAAAGACTTCAATTTCCGATTGCATTTCCGTCTTGCATTCGCCATGACCATCAACAAATCACAAGGCCAATCCTTGAAAGTTTGTGGTTTGAATCTAGAATATCCATGTTTTCCCATGGTCAATTATATGTGGCATGTTCACGGGTCGGAAGATCATCTGCGTTGTTTGTTTTTGCGCCTGATAATAAAACAAAAAATGTCGTGTATCACAAGGTACTTAACCGAAGAGTGCAACCTATGCATCAAAATACAGGAACAATAATGAGTGATTAATCTACTTAATTTTTTTATTTTTTATTTATTTTCTAATAAACAATTTAATTTAATAAATTCCAAAATCTGCATATTTATTGCCTTTAACTGCCAGTCCCTATGATTACAGCTTTGTATTTCTCTCTTAAACAAAAATCAATTCCAAAAAAACGCTCTGCTGCGTAATAGATTTTTAAATTATCTATTTAATATCAGAGCGTTTTTTTAAAATTCTTCTTTATTTGAGAGAAAAACACAAATCTGCAATTGCTTTATTATCACGAGTGCAACAAGGATAGTACAGTTTCTCACAGTGAGTGCGACGCGAGAAAAGATGGGACCGGCTGTTAAGGCGGAACAGAGTTCGCCGGGTCAGCTAGTCTATTTATATATATATATATATATATATATATATATATATATATATATATATATATATATATATACATATGAGATTATTATTATTATTATTATTATTATTATTATTATTATTATTATTATTATTATTATTATTATTATTACTCAAATGCACGACTAAGTATGCTATGAGTCGGATGAATATAATGGCGGTAACAAACAGCGCAAAATGTGGGCTGTTCCCAATAAAGCAATAACTTGCACTTAGTAGTCTTTTTGAATGGCCTGGAAGTTTAGACAAGTTCTTACGCAAATCTTACGGAACAAATCCCAGAGCTCTGATAAATATCGGGATGCCCTGTGCTTTTACGCCATTCGGCTGATTTCGATTTTCAAACTCTGTATTTAAGACGATTCTTTGCCTCCTAGATTACAACGTTTTGATTTCACGACGCATCAACATCTACAAGTACACATGTGTTTCTCCTCCTAATCTCGGATAACAATATCCGGTTTGTTTATCGCATTTTGAACATGTTTGTCGTACTATATTGTACACAGTCCAACAGACGTCGCCGGTTTTGGTGAGTGTTCATACCCCTCGGAGTATGTGTTTGGAACTTCAAAGGAGTTGCAGATTATAGATCTCCCTGTGGAGATAACTATAAACCCTATGGTGTTTTTTCAAGTATTCGAACTTTGCTACAATTGGACAAGCTGAGACAATAAGATTAATGGCTTTTACTTGTGCCTGGCAAATGCGGTATTTATTATCTTCCGAATTTTTGAGAACAACTTTATCATAACGTGTTCTCAACGCTTGATCTTATGCAACTATTAAAGCTGCAACCAATTTGCCTTCATTCTTCCCCTTTAAGGCACATAAATGATTGATTTTTATTAATCTGCACCTTGTCCGTTCTTTTTATATATTGTTGCTGGAATTCATTGTTATTATTATTGGTATTATTATTATTATTATTATTATTATTATTATTATTATTATTATTATTATTATTATTATTATTATTATTATTGTTATTATGATTACAAGTTTTTACGTGCGTCACAGTTTTTCTAGTACTTGCAGATTCTGCATCAAACTATCACATCTTCATTCAGAGAGTCAGAGATCTTCAATACTATGTCCTGGATTGAAATGATCCAACTCATTCTGTTTTTAAATATAAATACTTTACCAGCGGACCAAGTCTATTTTTTTATCTTCTTCATCGTGAATTAGAAGATAGAATATCGTTCATGTATTGCCTGTTTCTCGTGCTTCATATATACACTGAGTGGTTGAGTTCTTTAACTCGCAAATTTTTGTGGAAATTCAGAGGCGTGTATCCAATTTATTTTTGAACAGCTAGTTTTATAAGTTCTTCTGTAGGTTATAGAAACTTCGGACATACTTTTTTCTATTTGAGGCAGAGTTTTTATTAATTCTCTGGCATCCATATTTTGAGGCAAACAGACTACGCACAGAAGAATTGTTAAGGAGGACAACTCTCATGTACGCTTCGTCGCAGAGGGCCGCGCGTTCAGCTGATCCCAGATCAGAGGAGCCCAAGTGATGTAGTGTTTCGCGTATTCGCGTATGGTCGAATATGCATCCTATTGGGACCTAAAGTTGTAACCAGCTGTCGGCTGGATGCGACCCCAGGGGAAACAATATTATTACAATTATTATTTCAGATGGAACGTGTCTCTTTCCATACGTCATAATTTTTAATTTTTTTGGCGCTAATGAAGTAAATAATTTCTCAAGGCCACGTAAACGAGAGATGGGAGAAATTCAAAATTACAGTGTGTACGAACGGAAAGCATGGTGGAAAAAACGGGCCGGGGGATGTGGGAGCTGGGAGGCAGGGGTAGCGGGCGCGGGCGTGTGATTTAGTGGCCGGAGCCCCATCGCGGGGAGGAGGCCCACCCACCGCCCCGCGCCCACAGCGGCCTCTCGGGCTCGGTTTCTTCGCGGAATCGTGCAGCGGCGGCGGGGCGGGGGGCTGGGCGCCCCGCCCCCTGCCGCGCCGCGGCTGCCACCCGGAGAGCGGGGTCGGGACGCCTAGCAGCTCCTTCTGGCGTTCCCTCTACGTTCATTTCATTCGGTCTCTGCTTTTTCTTTCTGCTCTGAGTCTACGCGATCCCTCTTGATTCTTCCCGTGATCCTTCACCCCGTTACGTGCAAGCTATCTTCAGTCCCTCCACTCCCTTTTTACTACTTGTTCTCTTTTATCCCGTCACTCTCGCCCTTTTCACCGTCCCTCCTTCCTCTTCTCCCGCCCTTCTACCTTCGTTCACTCTTTCCCCTCGCATCACACCCTTTCACAGTCCCTCCAGCTCTGTATTGCGCTACTCACTTCAATTCCCCAGTACCTAGCGCACTCCCATTCATCCCCACTCAAACTCACTTCGAGGTCCCTGGTGCTCCATTCCCTTTCCCCTACCCACCTGCCACCGTGGCTCCCCGGTCCCCACGCGGTCCGTCGTCTCCGGCGCTCAAACCCACGCACTTCGCCGGCGTGCCCGCCCCCGTCCGCTTCCACGTCGCCGCTCCTCAATCCCTGCGTGCCCCTCTCGCCCCGCGCCCCGGGGGCAGCGCGCAATTTGTTAGCCTCGCGTCCCGCGCGACTGATGTGGCCGATTTTTCATAAGTGGGTTCCCCGCGGTTCATTTCCTGCTACCGGGAACCCCTTGCGAGCGCGCCCCCGCCCCCGCGCCCGCCTCCGCCCGAAGAATTAACTTGGAAACTGGATACTGCTATATTGTAGACAACGCTGCCAAGATCGCTTCTGGATATACTCCATCACGCGCGTCCGGGGGCCCGAGAGCGCGGCCGCCGCCGCCACCGCCTCCCCCGCCCGAGTCCGGTCCGGCGCGCTGCGGTGCGAGCGTCTTCAGGAATATGAAAACCCCTGGCCCTCCAGCCCAATTTGGACCTGCTGCTGCGGGCGTCCAGGACACGTGAAGGATGCTCGCCCGCCCGCCCGCACACGGTAGCCGCGCCGAGCCGGCTCGGATAGCCCAGAGGCGCCGGTGGGCGGGTGGTCAGCGGGTGGTCAGCGGGTGGCCAGTGCGGGGCCTTCCAGGGTACTTTCTCCAGGCCGTCAGTTTTGTTTCTATGGGTCGCAAAGGAAGAAGGTATTCCGGATATCAGATTAACAATCGTGTTAACAATTATCGTTTTGATCTGCATGAATCTAAGTGATGAATGTCGCCCAACTCCGTCCTAGGTTTCCGTACTGTTACGTGTTGTCAAAACTTCTTTCTGGAATATTTGGCCTCAAATAATGCGTGTAAAACGCAAAATACGCCGACCTGGATGGCCGAGGTGGCTAAGAGCGAGTACCGACTCAGCGCTTCGGTCCGAAGGGCCGCGGGTTCGAGTCCCGCCTTGGGCATGGCTGTGTCCCCCTTGACTTTGTGTGTGTGTTGTCGCGGAGGGCCTCGCGTTCAGCTGACCGCAGATCAGAGGACCCCGCAAGTGTTTGCCTAGTGTATGGTCGCATATGCGTCCCTTCCGGACGTAAAGGGCAACCGGCTGTCGGCTGGATAAAATCCCTAGGAAAAAAACGCAAAATACTTTGTATAGACTAACAATAGTAAAAATAATAATAATAATAATAATAATAATAACAATAATAATAATAAAATATGGGATACGAAACGATGCTTGGTTAAAGAGATCGAATAATCTGTTAGGAAATAGATTCTGATCCGTGGACATTTACTTTTCGTCAATCCACAAATCCGACCCACATCGACTCTATTCGAATAAACTATTTGCAATTTACAGTTTGTTCAAATACTCGAGGTACAATTATTCGGAATCTTTCAGTGACCAAATAATTAGGTACTATTTATTATTGCCAAGAACGGAACATAAAGGTGAATTTTTACTCCGAAGAAATACTGCCTAAATTGTTCTTGTACAATTAAAATGGTTCCACTGGTCAGAATGGGAGTTTTGTTATTCAGGACAAGTTTTAATCACACATATCTCCTTCGATATGTCAAGTACGCAAAAGCGGTATCATGTACGAAAATTGCTATTTTTTAACCGAAAAAAATAGTTGAAAATGAGGAAATAAGATCTTCAAATACACTAGCACATAAACCGTAGCAACAGTTTACTGTGTGATTACAGTTTTGTGTGCGTTTTAACATAATAATGCTTATCTGTCAGTCCTTGCCACATGTAGTACATTGATTGGTAGTTCGTTCCACATTTACGTAATGAGCACTGATGAGAGGAGCTTAGAATCTTTCAAAAGCAGCACTTGACAATTTTTCGTTTTATCTAAGAGAGATCACGTGTGAAGAAATCTTCCCTGTAATAAAGATAAAGATTCTTTCAACATTTAGCGTATATTACTCTTTAACAGATGTGTAAATTCTAGAAAAATTAAAATTGTGTAATCGAATGATGCAATTTTTTTCCAAGCTATACAACGTTTGTAAACTATTTACATATGACATAAAACACGATCGTACACGAACTCATAAAATTGCAATGATATGTTTCAAATATAAAATTTAAAATCTCTAAAATGGGACATGTTTAATTTACTTGCCCTAGAGCAGGGCCTAACGGGTTTGTTGGTTTGACGGCTGTGCGAATACGTGCCTGTATGCGGCAGGCCTTGGGGATGTTAGTTCGTGCTCAGAAGCCGTGAAAGGGGACGCACTGAATACTAAAAAGTCTCGGTTTCAGGTGATGATTCACAGACGAGGTAAGGAGGCTGTTTTATTTTTTACGTTGACGAGCTACGGCTAGGCATATTTCTAAACGGCGTGTGTTGAAGTTCAATGTCGGTCGCCTGAACGTGTGAAAGGATGAATTAAAATAATAATTATTTCTATATCAAGGCCGAAAAGTGAATGATTTTGGATGAGATTGGTAAACTAACCCAGTCCAAAATCATTCAATTTCGGCCAAAGTGCAATTGAATTGTGTTCTCTTCTTGAAAGTCTGAATTTAAAATTTATTTTTGCAAACGTTTGCAACACATGAATTTATGTAAATCTTGTAAATATGTAACAAAAATATGTTTCTTTCCATTGTGAGATGGTGACTTTTCAAAGAGGGATTTGACATAAATGCCAAATACGAGATGATTCCATTAAATGTTGGTGAGTAAACGTTGTGTGATTTGCTGTTGTTCTAGGTAAGATAATTTGTTCTTTTCTATTCTTTTTTGTCATAGTCTTTAAGTTAGTTTAATAAGCGCGCCAAATGCTTTTCCATTGAAAGTTTAATTTGTGATCGATATTATTCCAGATATCTACCGATTTATTTATATCGTTTGGATATGTCTTGTTAATATTTTAGTTGGTCAATTTTTGCCTATATATCTGCAATTTGTTTACCACCTTTTGTGAACAAGTATTCATGAAATTATAATAGAGTTTCGGTCAAACTTTATGAAAAATTATTTTAGAGAAAAAACTACAAAATCTAAACCTAAAAAAATTAGAAGTAGGGTGAAACAATCTTTGTGTATTTAGTGCAAGGGGGCAGAAAACCCAGGCTATAAATTTTCACCCTTATCCCCATCTAAGCAAGAGGATGGTCAGACGTCTTTGGTCATTTCTTTTCCTATACGACGGACGCATCCATACCATCTAAATTTCTTGGCATCTATCATAACCATTTCATCTCCGCCTCTCTATTTTCATTCTCTGGCCGTTAATTTCACCTACAATCCTACATCGAACGTCCACAGTAACTCTTCACTCTTTTATCCCCGTCTCCTTTTTTATTAAACTCCGCTGCTCCGAAATTATAAGTTTTACCCTCATATGTAGCAAATCTGTATAATTATGTTGTATGTTCTTTTATGTTAGTTTATCGTCTAATCTAGACGCACTACAAAATGTTATTTAAACATTTTGAAAGTATGACCAAATTTCATGATTTAGAGACTGAAAAAAGAATCTTCAACGGTATCAATATATGTCAATATATTATGTCAATATACAGGAGTCACGGTGCCAAAAGACGGTGAAGATAAAGTTGTGCAAAATAAAAATAGAAGAGAGAAAATAGCCGCAAGACAGTTGAATCCCCATGCTGGGGAAAGTAAGTGTATTATAAAAAAACGCATAGCTCTTCACAGCAAATAGGCAAAACAATATTAGGCCTATACGAGGCAGAAGTCTGACAAAAACTATAATAGGCAATTTCCGGATATACGAACGTTTATCCTGACAAAGACGCTACAGAATACTTTGGGGAAAATGAAAAAAAGGATATACTTCACAAAGGAATTATGCATGACTCAATTAAAAGATAATTTTTTTGAAAACGTCATGTTCATCTCTACGGAGTGACAATTTTAGCGCCGTACACAAATAAAAAAATATTTTTAAGTGCACATAAATTCCACTCATGATGGAGTTAAAAAGTGGAGACGTTTCCAATGCTCGGGTACTAAACCAAAACAAAAAGAACAAATTGCACGAAGAGCAGTTTCATATGATAAAACGACTGTCTCGACCACTTTTGAACTGTTCTACCCACTTGCAAAACTTCCCGTGGTTCATACAACCTTCATCATACACTTAAGTAATTATAGAGTATATATTAGCTAGTTTTTCATCTTCAGCAAGTAAAGAAAGAATCACAACGTTTTTCAACCAATGTGAAATTTTCAAGTGGACTCGCCATAGTTTAACTTAACTTTGAGGTTGTGAATACAACAACGATAATCCTCCAGATGGGCAGGACCCTTCCTAGTGATGCCAGCTAACGTCCTAAAATTTCCAAACTTGCCCTACAAACTATTACTTCTATAGACCAATTCAGCTCTTTAATTATTGAATGACCCTCGTACACAAATTTGATTGGTACCGGTGTGCAGGAAAACATGTAATGTGAGAATGGGCAGTCAGTGCTGTCACTAGTGGAAGCCGAAAGG
The DNA here is from genome assembly GCA_011170035.1 of Teleogryllus occipitalis. Taxonomy (NCBI): domain Eukaryota; kingdom Metazoa; phylum Arthropoda; class Insecta; order Orthoptera; family Gryllidae; genus Teleogryllus; species Teleogryllus occipitalis. The sequence continues at coordinate 13,956 of BLKR01000754.1, read as the reverse complement.
GGCGGACAGCGCGGGATGATACTCAAACATATTACATTTTTTTGGAAAACATATTATTTACAAAATTTCAATTTAAATTTATCATTTTGAATCTTTATTAACTGTTTTATTTAGTTAATCTATAAAGGATTACTGTACCATTTAAAAGCTTTCTCAATGTAGAAAAGCCATGCTACTTGAAATAATTTTGTCTAAGAAGTGCGATATACCGTAAAAACGTCACTCTCTATCCAACATTTGTTCGACAAGCTATTAGCTGTTTCTTGGTCACCTACTCGTTGTAAATTAAAACAAATTGTGTCCTTTTCAGGTCGGTTCGTACGTACGTTGTCAATAATGCCGAATAAATTCCCGTCGCAATTTTATTTTTTTTATTTTCCAATTTCATCGCAACCTGTATGTAATCGAAAATTGGCGCCCATTTTTAAGAGCTGCTGCAGACACGGGAAGTCGTCCGCATCGTTTGCGAACAGCTAGTGCACTGCAATTCTGACGACCGGCTGGCTGACTGGATGGCTGGCTAAGGTTCTCACAAGGTCGCGAGCTGGCATGACATGCATCCCAATATCGTCAATTCAGAGATTTGAGTTTTTCGACGATTGAATAAAAAAGTAGATATTTTCTTCGGTAATACGTAAACACATCCTCAGAGCTTCGACTGCATTAAACAGAACGTTCTGAAGGTTATAATAGTAAAAATTAAGTTTGCCAAATCATTCAAAAAAAAATCGCCAAATGGGAATTATCAAATTATAAATCAAAATTTTGTATTTAATTTTAAGAATTGTGTAAATTATGTGTAATTTATTTAAATTACATCACGAAAATGAATTTTGCCGCGTGATAACACGACTACTTTTCTTGATACATCTAGTGAAACGTAGTTCCTTTATTCTGGCTTTGCTTAAAGCTGAATTGCGTAGCTAGCGAAATAGGCAGTCATGAAATTATATACGAAACAACTAAATTACTAATAACCAATAAATAACGAAATAGAAAATGCCCTGTATATTTATTTTATTCAAATATATTGGTATTATATATTTTACAAAAGAACACGCTAAAATGTTAAAGAAAAAATCAATCCACAATCATATCAATTTATTATAAGTATTGAATAAAGTAAATAATAAAAATGTTAATAATACTTAATTCACTTGATAAGTTAGGAGAGGTAACAAGAAGAGGAGAAATATCTTAATTACAGCGCCGTGTGACACTGTCTGCAGCCATGCAACACTAAGTAGTGTTCATAAATGTCCTCCAATCGATTACATTTATTTTATCTTCGATAGTAGGACAGACTGTATTCAAAAGAACTTCAAGGACCAACAAGAACATGCATTGGGGCGAAAAAGCCGCCAGCACTACATAGCCCAGAGGTCGGGCACGAGCGAGGCGAGCAGTACAGTGGGCCCACGACACTCGGCGTGGCAGCGCAATCGAGCGAGGCGAGGGCGTCGGGGGCGGCGGGGCACAAGGCGTGGGCGGAGACTCCCCGCCCGGCGCGCGCGGGGGAAGGGGGCACTGCGGCGGCGTCCCCTCGGACCCCGCCCCCCACCCCCGCTCCCCGAGAGCCCCTCTACCCCGCCTCGGCACTCTCCGCGTGCCGGCGGTAAATCTCCTGGATTAACCGGCGCTTATGGCTGATTGGATTAGAGGCGCGCGAGTGGGCGTGGTTTTTGCAACGCTGTCACACCCTATCTTCCCGTACCCCACTTTCGCGCGCATCCCCGCTGCCCCGCCCCTCCTCTCCGCGTGTTTCGTTCTTCTTTTCCTTCTTCCCCTCCTCCTCCGCAAACTCCTCTTCTGACCCCGCCGCTGCGTCTACCGCCTGAGCCATCTCAGCCGCCGCCCCCGCCTCCGCCTCCGCGGCGTGCGCTATCTCTTCCCCCGCTCCGCCTGCCTCTCTCCCGCCCCGCCCCCGCCGCCCCCCGCGGGAGCCCCGTCGGCTCCGCGAAGTCCTTTACATACAATGCAATGCCTCGGAGCTGCAATCACGCGGAGCCGCGCCGGCGTGCAAACCAACGAGCCGAAGGAGTCCCCGCCGCGCTGCCCGCCGCGCCGGCGGCCGGGCAACGAGCGACGCTGACCAGAAGAGGACAGCCGCCGCCGACGAGGACGGAGAACCCACCGCCTCGCCCCCTCCCCGCCCGCGCCCCGCCTCCCACCCCAACCCACCGCCGCTGCCCGCGCGGCAAACCGCTCTTATCCGTCCCGTGTGCAAATATCTGCACAGACGGTCCAAGGATGTTCGCCATTTTCTTTCCCGACGTGCCTGCTATCAGCGCCGGGCCGGGGTGGGAGCGGCCGGGGAGAGTCGGGGGAAGGCGAGGAAAAGAGGGGGAGCGTGGAGGACATCTTCCCGCGGCACGACCGAGGGGCCGCGGACACGCGCCGCCGGGGGGGGGAGGAGTGGAGCGGGAGGAGAGGGGAGGTGAGCGGAATCCCTGCACGCCCCCGCACTCCGCCGCCACCACCGCTTGCTCGTCCGAATTACGAAGAACGCCAGGCGAGCTGCCAAGTCGCAGGCAGCATGGCAGCCGGGTGTATGTGGATGAACAGGCGGGACAGCCTTCAGCAGCTTCGCAATCTCACCGAAACTCCGTGGAGGAGTGCCAGAAAAATTTCAAGTTTTGACGAGCTCTAAAACTTATAATCAGCAGAATTAGAATATTTACGATCGAATTTAAATAATAGAATATGAAATTGTAATTAATAAGTTTGAAAGGAGCATACAGAGATGCAAATGTTTTTGGCCCTTTGAAGTTCAAAATTACATTTTAGAATATGTTATAATACTAAAAATGTAGGTACGGGAATGATGGATTACATATATCAATTAATAATTTCAGGGAAAAAAAATATTATGTTTTATCTCACAATATTACGCATTAGGAAATTTTTTAAAACAATTTAGTTTCCACGCACTAATTCCGGTAGCTCGTTTCAAACACATCGTGGCTGAAGTTCAGCTATCTTTTCACTCAATAATTTGGCGCGCCAGGAAAGTCTCTCATCAGCTAGCGGAATCAAGGGTCTCCTATTAGAAATTACATGTATGTCAGTAGCACCCAGATCGCTGGGAAACAAGTGAAGGGGACAACATTTTCAGCAACTGTTATTATTGTGGGAAGTACTCAATTTGTGTTCTCATTTGTTAAAAGCTACAGCTCGTTACATCAACATAATTTATGTTGCTAGCACGCTCAACCAGTCTCTGGCGCCATTGTGGAGAGACCTTCCTGGCTGGCAACAGTGATTTGAATAACAAATCGAAACGAGTTTTAGTAATAACTAATAATAAGACCAAAAATTAGCAGTGGAAATACTTCAATTCTCAATATACACTGTATGTCAGACACTGGAGACTACGAATTCGGCCTATTTAGATCCTATATTTTCTCAGCCAGAAAACGACACAGGTTACGGATAATATTACTGAAATAGTTGTTGTATCGTTTCCTAGCGACGATCATGATTTAATGGACTAGTCTCTAGAGCACAGGCATAAGAAATCAACAACAATTTAGCATATTACTTTGAAAAACGCAAGCAACTTTGTAGCAAAATTTCAACTTCCCTCTCACGCTTTATCACAACAATTTGTAATCTTAACGAGTAATATTGCCGATTAATGGCTTTTTTTCAATAAGATCATGTTCGACATTCATCATGTTATGTCTGTAATTTCATCACATAAACTCTTCGTTAGAAGTGAAAACGTAAACAGGTGAGTAATATATGTAATATTTGATGCAGACAAAGTCCAATTACATTTTGATCTTCAGGGTATGGTGAGAATTCCTTATAGCATTTAAGTGAGTTGCAAATACTAAAGGTCTCCCTTCAGCTACCCTATTCTTGAATTCTTTTTAACGTTTTTGTTCTATAAGAAAATTAATTTTGGCAGACGGATTAGCTTAAAATGTTTGATATTTAAATGATTGGCAACTTGAAATGGAATTATAAAATTGAAGTGAATATTAGGGACTCTGTTGAACTAAAAGGTTTTAGAAAGATATATTTGTATTAGATATATTTGTATTATTATTTGTAAAGAGATCTTTACTTTCGGATTACGTTTTGAAATTTATATATTTTTAATTAATGTAATGAAAATCTTTTCTACATAGGTAAATTAAAATAGAGATTACTAAGATAAACCGAAATTTCAGTAGCTGGAGATTTTAAAGAAAAATATTGAAGTTAATTTGGAATTCTCAGAAGAGATACTGCACTAAGAGAGTTTATATCATTTGTGATTACATAGCATATTTCGTCTTCAGTTTATGATCTTAAAAAATGGTGACATCAATTTTGAATGTGTATTTTTGAAATAATCAATAATTATTGCATACATCGATTGTCGAGAAAAAATTGTTCTTTTTCTTCAAATAAAGGAAACATTCGTGAAAAATGTGTACATTCGCTTTTAGTATGAAAAAGTGGTAGACATAAATGCAGTTTCTGAATCTGGACACGTTTCTTTTTGCTCAATGAGGAATGCAATTGTTCAAATAATCATCCTTCATGTTCTCGCAGCAGTAAGGCGATTCCTTCACGTAGGGAGCAACAAGAAAAAATCTTATAAAATATGTAGATAATTTTTTTTGCAAATCGTTTTTATAACAAGTGAGTTAATATTTTCTTATCAATTCTTGTCGTAAACGCTTGATCCTACCTGTACTCATAATTCAACTTATTATAGTGTGTGAGTTAGAGTGGGGATTACAGAGCTCAAGAAATCGTGCTCAGATTGTACTCTTCCCACATAATGCCTCTCGCAGAGATTTTAACAGTTTTCGACGTTATTTATATAAAGATGCATTAAAAAATTCGAAAACAAATTTTCTGGTGTTTCAAATTTTACAATTTTGGAATATTGCCATAAACATATGAGTAATATAAGTAAATCTTCAAATATCTCGTAATATAAAAACCTAATTCAGATATTATTGTGTATGAGTATCTTCTCTCACGCACATGCAAGCGCGCATAGCTCTTCAAATATTACGAGATAAGGCTTCTCGCCATATTATCTTTTATTTTTTATCTCTTGTATATTATGTTAGTGATACAGTGATAGCGTACACTCATAATGGCATTAAATATATTGATATGGAAGAAAAGATAACACAAAAATATTGGGTCATACACTATCATACTTGTACGTGAATTTCGTTCCGTTCTGCGTGGCATCCGTAATTGTTAGTTACATTATTTTTGATCAACAGCTACGTTAAGAAATAATATCCTTCCGAACATGCTCCACTGATCATTAGTATTAACAATAGTACATGCTATCCACGCAATTTCTTCAGCCATGTCTTTGGAGATACATTTAATTATTCAATTACTTACAGAAATTTATTGTTACAAATTATACTGCTGATATATACGTAGGTTTAATAGATGGAGATATTTTTGGAGATATTAATTTCGCAACTGACTATTTTGATCTGGCTTGAAATACTATTGTTGCTTTCCCTTGTCATTTTCAAACGAGATGTTTTTGTTAAAATTGTCTAGTTGAAACAAATAAACTTATTTTTATACAACACAGACACCTATATTTCTAATATTGACTACCATAACCATATTGTTAATGTGTCACTGTCTTCTCCAAAAAGGCAAGTAGTGGCCTTATTATTTCAGTGGTTATCAAAATTTTATAAAAATCCTCTACGACAAATGAATAAGGAAATCTCACTGTCATAGCCAAATCTCACTGTCATAGCCATCTCACTGCCAAAAATATGAGAAGTATCACAAACTGTAAAAATGACATAATTTCTAATTATTAAACATGGCTATTTCACAGTAGGCACGATGGTTGAATACAAGCATATTCACGTATTCATTAAAAAATTAGTAGCCCGAATCAATTCAACAATGAATTAATGCGCTGAATTAAACTTTTTACGATATTAAAAAAAGTCCTCTGAGTAAAGGAAAATCTGATCATTTCACAGAATGAAGCTATATTGAAGTACTGAAGCAATAAACAAGAGAATTGTGGACATAACATTCGGCTACTATTTACCATTCTCTCCACGAGTCATCTTATGATGTTTCTCTTTCGTTACAAACCGGCGACCTTCAACGCGATGTTTGCATTCGTTGTGGAAACCGGTCAGTTTTAAAAACACCGCGCGTTATGCTAATTTCTAACGTTTTCTTGCATTTAATAGCCGTTGCTATAATATGTTTATGCTTGACGCTGGTTCATGCTCCAATTCCAATGCATAAAAGTATGATTGGACAGAATAAGATCATGAATGCAATTTTCACTGCCTCGTACACTAGCATAGAAGGAGTGTATCTGTAATATTGAGAACATGAAAATGCTTCTTGAAAAATAGATGTCGAAATGTTGACGGGGATACACGTTTCGGGGAAGGCCTCCCGACGAACTAGTGTGAGTTTTCCCAAGATGTCTGTCGGTCCGTTGTCTATGGACAATGCCAGTTGCAAAACCTTATAAAAGGTTTTTTCCAAAATGGACATTCACTGATTGATCTGGTCGAACTTTAGATCCTGCGAGTTTGAAACGGATTTTTTTGGGTGGAGGTTCTAAATGAAGCCGCTGTGGCAATTTTAAATTTTAAAAATTAAATAAAACGAAAATGACAAATTTCTTGCGAATTCCGTAGAAATGCAATATATTTCAATTTGCTTATTAATTATATAGAGAACGAGAATATGGTCAATATCGTTCAGTAACTCAGAAAAGTTAATAAGGGCAACCCATATTTGACCTGCCATACGTAACAAATTCTTACATTTCAATGCTATTTTGCCAGTAAAAACTATTTATCAATAGGAAACATTTGTGTAATACGCAAAGTATGCACTTACTAAACACACAAGTATGCACTTACAAACACACAAGTAAGTATAACCGAGCGAAATAAACAACATCCACCTAGTTAAAATAATAAAATTAATACAAATAAATACAAATTGCATTCAAAATACGTTTAAGATTCTCTCTGAAACTAAGAAAACCACACGCCGTATATTGCACGATGACGCGAAGACAGGTAAAAGCATCTTGATGAAGGAACCTAACAATCCGGACTCACAAACACCTGAAGAGACCTATAGTTGGCTAGAACAGTCACACAATGCTTGCTCGTGGTAAACGACCTGAGAGGAACGTCATCTATCCCAAAATATATTTCACTTTCCATTTTCCCCGCGTTTGTGATAATGCAGTATTGTGCAGTGGAGTGCTTTTTCACGATGGCTAGAAGGGTGGCAGCGGCCCTCCGACAAGACCAGCCCGGAGTCGTAGGACCGAAAAGAGGGTGGTGATATATTTAGGAGTATGAATTATAGGGTGCAACGACATTGGAATATATTACTATATACAACGTAAATCACATAAGTCATAACATCTCTTCTTTACTTGTCATCTGTGAATGATGCGATATCGTTGTTTGCATGTAGCTGAGTTTTATGTACTTTGTGTCGAAGAATACATATAAGCTGGATAGAGTGTTCTGTCATTACATTTTCACATTCTGAAAAAAAAAATCGTGTAGAAATTTGGAAGGAAGTAAACGTTTTAAGGGTTCCTGGATACCCTAAAATGTGATTTATTGTTGTTTTTCAAAACTTCTGTCTGGTCGTCTGTCTGTCGTCCGTGCACAAAGATAGCACCTTAACCGTTGACGTGAACCGTGAAAGATTTTACCAAAAGTAGATATTCCCTGATTTGTTTTGTTGAAACAGCGACCCTGCGAATTTGAAAGGTATATTTGGGTGTACATTACATAAAGACTCTGGACATCAACATTTTTTTAAAAAAATGGCTGTAAATTTTTGGTTCAAATAGACGGAAGTGTGCTTATACGGAATGGTACAGGTTCGATTTCCAATAAAATCGGAATTTTCGAAAATTATAAAAGTTTATAATATACCCTCTTCTACAACTACAATATTGAAAATAGAGATATTTTCTCAATGAAATCTGTTCTACAAAATTAGATTTTAAAATTATTTTAACTAAAAATTTTAAAAATATGAGTAGCCTTCACGTTATTTTGGAAAATTGTTTAGCAATTTTCTAAGTGTACGTAAACAAGATTTTCAAGAACAGTCAAATTTTTTTTCATTAAATTTCTTGCTCGAATATAACAAAGAACACTTATAAATATGGTTTAATTACGATTTTCGTTTCAATCTTTAAAATTTCAGAAATTTCAAAAATTCACGTGCTGCACACTGCACGTGTGTCTGTAATTTTCTAACTTAAAAAGTCCCAAGGGATGTTTCAATTATGTCGTTAGTTTTCATGTTTATCGAGTTTTTAATTAAATGGATATAATACCAATATAAAAAGTTCATTTCGCACAATAAAAACTACATTTACTGTCTTGCTGAATCTGGGTTCCAAAAACGAATTTGGTTTATTTTCGTAAAACACAGTAAGAAATTGTATGTGGAGAAGTATAATCTGCGCAAGTTTTATTGAGTTCCAGAATTCCTAACCCACTCTTACTGTTCATAGTAAAGTAACAATGAGAGGTTAGCAACGATGAGGAGCGTAGGAACATTAGGTCACTTTTATACCAGATAATTTAGGTAACGTTACGTAAAAACCATAATTTTTTTTTATTATTTAATCCTAGGAATTGAATTTAGTTGTTTTTGTTTTTAGATGCCGTTGCTATGGTCGGGGAAGTTTTCCTTGCAACTGGATGAAAGATTTTATACGTTATATTAAATAAAACATTTATTTTGTGATTGTGATTACCTTCATACATTTATCTCTAATAATATTTTATATGTCCCTAAGCCTAAAATCATACTATTTCTAGTAGAAAAAAATGTACCAATGAACTATTCGTAAAAATAGTTCCATCAATTGTTTCAATACTAAAATATACACAATGAGTAGAAAATATAAGCTAGGTACTAATTATCGTAAATGATTCACTTAAAAACTAGATGTCTGCAGCAGCAAATATGCTGCTGAACAAATCCAAACCGCTCAAGAACAACAAATAACATTCTCTCTTATAACACTGCAATAAATTAAATATTTTAACCACGACTGACTTGACGAATACTGACGAATGCATAATATAGTATTTATATAATACAAGTTCTTTATCTTTACATACCAAAAATATAATACCGTATGTGCTGTTCAATAAACAACACGTGAAAAGCAAATATTTAATGGGGGCTGTCTTTTCCTTGGAGACTTCCTTTGAGCCTTTTTGGTGTCTTCCTGTCTAATTCCGTCAGGTCCGTCGTAATAAGTTGCGCACTTTGCAAACACATTGAGTTAGTATGCGCAGTGTGAGAGTAAGCTGAATAAAATAAACAAAAATTTCCATTTTTCAGTCCAAATCGACACTGCTTCATTGCTTTTGAATTTTCCCCTGGTTCCTGGGTATCCAGCAAAACCGTAGACACCTCTCCGGGAGGTGCATACACTTCATTCAATTTTAGCACGCATTGGAAATTCCTAATGTAAATATTCCCTCAATTTTGAAAATTGCCTGTAACTCAAGTGCTTTCTGAAGTCGCCATTATTCTAATTGTAACGAACATTAGGTATTTTCATCTAGTCATGGCCACCAAGACACTGACGACGGTTTCTGGACGGAGGTGACCTGCGCGGGGAAGGAAACGGCAAGCCGTGAAAGTGTGTGTGTATGGGGAAGGGGGGCGATCGAGTGTAGCACGGGGCACAGGTAGCGTGCGCACGACGCCCTTCAGAGGACTCGCCGCTACCCCTGCCTCCCCCACGCTACCTCCCGCCCCACCCTCCCCTTCTTCACCCCCACGCCGCATCTCCGGAGCGAAGAATTTTTACGACCGGCTATAACGCAACAGAATGAGTGCATCGAATGCAAAGGCAGAAAAAGGAGCGTCCTTAATCCTAAGCAGGTAGTTAAAGACCCTTTCAGACGTAAAGTGGCGACTGTGTGGCAACAGCCGCCACCACAAAGCCGGCTAAAGAGACCGCCCGTTCGCGTGTAAGTCCTTTCTTGCGGCGCGTGGTGCTTAGATCCGTCCGGACGAAAGACTTTCAGGGCACTATGGCTCGGACTGGGAAGAACACGGACAAAAATAATATCATTCAAAAATATTTGAATAAATAGTGTTGTTACAGAGACAGTTAGCATGGGGTATACCATTCTGTCCAGACGGCAGATAAGTTGATAACGACTAAATCGTCGAAAGCTGCGCATGTGATACATAAATATTTTGGAAATGACAATACCTTTTATTCAAATATTTGGATTGCTAACAATACGTCACCAATAAACCAATTTAATTTAACAAAACGAAATTTCCTGCTACAGCTTCGAAAACCACGAGGGACTAAATTTAAAAAACAGACGGCGGAGGACTTTCGTCACCTCTAAAATAGCTGGTTCGATGTCAACGAGTGATAATTCTTCGGTTAGTCTTTGTTTCCGAGGATTCACCTTGCATATATTCAAAAAGGACGCCAGAGCAGTACTGTACACGAAGTTACAGGTAGTTCTCGTGACATTTCCTTCCTTATTGTTCCGTTTATATTTACTTATTTATTCATCGCATACTAGGTTATTTTTCGGAGACACGGCCACTGAGCGTAGTTCCGCACCCGTGTATTCCACCGAGTCTTCCGTTTGAGGCCTACCTCTAGCCCCTAGGGAACTTAGTGCAGGCGCTTCTCACGAGCATCCCCCGGAAGTGTCAGGGATTCGACTCTCACTTTTCCATCAGATGTCAGTATCGGTTAACTATATCCGAAATTCCATAAAGTAAAAAAATGCAGATTTGTAACAGTAGCAATTATTAGGAAATGTAGACCCCAAAATCACATTAATTTACAACCGACGGGCTTCTTAGATATCCTTCGTATTTTCACGCCTTTCATGTCATACCAAAAAGAAACGAAAATATATCATGGAAGCAGGAAGTTTTCTGCTCATTTTTCTTTCCGAATGTGTGTGAATCATGGAAATAGGGCAGGTTTCAAAAAAAATAATTTCTCCAAGATTTTATTTATTTTTAATTTTTTTAAAAATTTCTTTGCATCTGAAACAACCGCGCCTTAGTCCTCGGATGTTCTCAAAAAGCGGACGCTTGTCAATGGCCGCGAGAAACGTTTACGCCTTTTTTAACGGCAACATTCAATTTGGAGGATTCTTGCACGCTACCTGACATTTCACGGTGGTCACTTTATGACAACTAAGAGAGTGAAAGAGACCTTGCTGTGGTTCACGCTTTGAGTAAGAGCGTGCACTTTCAGATACATATTTGGATGACCTGTTCACCTCGATATTCAAATATCGTTCGTGAATATTGTTTCGATTGTGTCAAAGAGTTAATGAGACCACTCGTCGACAGGGAAAGGAAAGAAATACGAATTTTATGAAAAGGAAAACTAACTTCGAAGTATAAAAGATTACATAAAAAATAAATAGTTATTTATGATCGGAATGGTAAAAGTGACATTTTATTTTTCGAGAAGGAAATGTTGCGACACGAGGCCGCTAGGTCGAATGGCGTAATCCTATAAGCAAAATAAAACCACTTTTACCTGCGTGTGTCATACACTAACGTTTAGATAGCCTTATTGGTATTTATTTTATTTCGATACAAGCTTACAAATCACTATGTAACATTACATGCCAATCGGTTCCTCTTCTCAAGAGCATTGAAATTATAGTCTGTAGCTACTTGTTGTCTGTAGTCTGTAGCTACCTCATCTCCCCCAAAAATGTTTGAGGTGCATAACCCCCCTCACATACACACACACACACGAGCCATAGTTTTCGAGAATCTTCATAGAATGCTCAGAAAGGATAAAGAAGGAATAGTTCCCCTTCTTTAGACCGAAACGCGTATGATACTCATTTTACGTGCATGGTGGACGGGGAGAGGTGTACCTTTAAGGGCAGACACACGGACACACAGAAGCTAGATGACTACCCTATTACTGTAGACACTTGGGTCTACAGTTGTCAATGTTTTGGCTGTCATACTACGCCATTTTTCAGGGCTAAATGCCTCCATTCCAAATAAATTTCGCCTGAGGAACGTTGCAGTATGACGGCCGAAACGTTGGCCTAGGCCAAACTGTGCCCAGGACGCGGTGACTCCCAGCTGGCAAGTATTCATTGACCCCAGCCGCGGAAGCCTACGCTTTCATTTTCCCGATTACTAATTGTAATATATAAATAATATACTGTTTACATACGTTATACGCGTATGAACTTAAAACGGAATGCCAAACAGAGAAATGAGTGAAAGATTACTACTATTAAATTCCTTGATTGAAACTACAATAATACATTTATTAATTGTAATTAATAAGATAAGGAAATATTCGCTACACAATGAACGGTATACAGCTGTTTTATGTGTCTACAGCAATTGGAGGACTGACACTACAGAACAGATATTCTGAACAGATTATTGAGTAAATATTCTCATCAGAATGGAAATAATTACTTACGTAACTAGTGCAGTCTTTAGTGTACGAATGAAATGTTTGAAGACAGCCGAAGCAAGGAACCGAGTCCGACGTTTTCAATAGAATAAGCCAAGGACACTTCATAAGAGTTGCGTAAGTTATTTTTACTTTCTCGCACTTACTTCGTACGAAGAGAAAGTATTGTAATCGTGCGAATTTTAGGCAGAAAAACTTACCGCCGGGCCCTGGTAACGAAAAAGTGCATTACATTCTGTTAATATATATATATATATATATATATATATATATATATATATATATATATATATATATATATATATATATATATATATATAGTAAATAACTTCTTCCCACACGTAGTGTAACCGAAATAAATGTTTTGTAGATTCTTGATACCCAAAAATCGACTGGCAGCAAAACGTGTTTAACGTTGGTTAAACGCAACGTTGACGGCAAAAAGTGGTTAACGTTAGCGCCTAAACCGTTCAACCCATTTTCTCGAAAATCGATATTCACAGATCGATATCTATGAACTAAGACAGCTCGGGTCTTATCTTCAGTAACTCGTTTGTTGAATCTTTCTTTTTCTTTTCTTTCAACTCTCAAAAACAGTTGGGAACTGTGTGTGATGAAGGGAAGAAGTATTTTACTTGTTTTACACCAAACTATTTCTCGGTATCTGATCTTTGTGAAACTAAACGCTTTAATTGAATACTTATCACAAACAAGTTAGTTTAACGACTGTTCAGTCTAAGAAACTATAAAGTATAAAACAAATTAATATAAAAGTAAAACGCCCGAATTGCGTTCTTTCGGAGCAAGGGGAAACCAGAAGATGTAGTTCACTGTAATATGTAGGTGACAAGGCCAGAACGAAGGGCGTAGGAATATGAGTCCGCAGCCTCCTTGGGAAGACGCATGCTCTGGGTGCTCGATGAAGCGGCAGGGGCGCAGCGGGAACGGGCGGGGCGCAGAGAACGATGTGCGCGCGGGAGATGCGTGACGGGAGAACGACCGTTCAGGACGAGGAAACGACCGCAGGCCGCCAATAACAATACCGCCCACGCGACCGCTATCACGCGTGCACCCTCGACGCCTCTTCCGCCATCGTTTCGCCGTCGTCGTCGTCGCCACCGCCGCAGTCGTCCCTTTTGCCGACCGTCTCTTTCGCCGAAGTCACTCTTTTGCGACGTCAGTTTCGCCGACGTTACTTTCGCCGACGTCGTTCTTTCGCCGACGTCGCGCTTTCGCCGACGTCGCTCTTTCGCCGACGTCGCTCTTTCGCCGACGTCGCTCTCACGCTGACGTCACTCTTACGCCGATGTCGCTCTTACGCCGATGTCGCTCTTACGCCGACGTCACTCTTACGCCGACGTCACTCTTACGCCGACGTCACTCTTACGCCGACGTCACTCTTACGCCGACGTCACTCTTACGCCGACGTCACTCTTACGCCGACGTCACTCTTACGCCGACGTCATTCTTACGCCGACGTCACTCTT
>BLKR01000753.1:0-410710 GCA_011170035.1 Teleogryllus occipitalis | reverse complement strand
ACAGAGTAAACGCGGCGAATGCTACGAAATGGTTGTAATGCCCAAAATCTCACAGTGTAGACGACAGTGGAGTGTTGGCGATTGGCATTCGAGTTTGGGCCGAATCGCGGTGCGGAGGCACCTTGTTGATCCGTGAGGGGTGGTCGCAGGTTTGCGAGGGTGGCGACAGCAGATGCCGGGGGCGGTGCTACAAGTTAGCACGCTGGGGTACGCTGGGTCAGGTTGAGGCGGCTTGCCTCAGGATTGGTAGTGCTGTGGAGTGCAGCGGTAGTTTCCGGAGGAGATGTAAATATTGTAATATACAGTAATATTAAATAAACCTGTAACAATAACTCCGTGTCTGTGTTGTTCTTCACACCACCACGACGTCACACTAACCAGCAACAATTTTCGTGGCAATATATGCAAGCGTTGTGGCCGCTTGTCCCCTCCACCCCCGTTAGGAACTTCAAATGTATTTGCCGGAGAAACTAAGCGAGCCGTTGCAAAACGGCTTGTAGAAAAGCTTAGCGTGGGAACTGCCAAAAAAATAGTTGTCATGACATGCTAACTTCTTATAAACAATTACGTATCTCGAAAACGAAAGAGATAGCGCTAATCGGATTGCGGAATTTTACATCTCGTTTAAAGGCAATTTTAAAAAAGCAATACATTTTGTTTGAAAAATTTAAAAATTTATAAACAATTTCCAATTTTTGCAATTCTAAAGTGGGAAGGGTTTTCTGATGTCCCAGAACCAAAAACTGCGAATTAACAATTTTGCAACAATTAACAATTTTATAAACAATTGCGAAATGTGCGCTATTCCTGCCGGGGATTGTCCCCAAATTGTCCCTGATTTGATGATAGCAAAATAACAATTTTGACATGAGATGCAAATTAATTGCTTAACATCTAGTTTAATTGTTACTTTAATGATAAATATGCAGCTGGTCTTTGAATTTTACTTTCTTTTATTGAAATGGTTCCCTAGAAGTCCTAACGATTCGAGAAAGACAGTATTTTGCATTTTTGCAAATGTAATATACATATGAACAATTGAAAATATGCAATTATAATCGTTTTTCTTATCGCAAAATTCTGTAGTAAACTGGTCATTTAATAAAGTTCATAAATTGTGTTTGGACAAGAATATTGGAATTTAAATGTGTATAAGAACGTAATTGTTCTAAAATTAGTGTTATTTTATCTGATATCAATGTAATTTCTTCAAAAAGAATTGTGTTAACAGTGGTTAAGTGCTATATGTTCATATATATATTTCAATGAATTTACTTTCATGTTCATACAAGTGTTTCTTCCATATATTTTGTATTTGAAAATACTTCCACATTTGAACTAGCGGCGCCCGCCATTTTGTACGACGTAATTTTGTTAGGGCACTCCCCCCTGCGTTGAGATTGGCTACGATGGTTTGTGGCCTGCGACTTTTCGTCATGACAGGGGTAGCCAAGCCGTGCAAAAGCTGAACTTAGCCCCAGACGGCCGCGATCAATTTATGTTTCCAGTACTGTACCTACATCTTTACCACGCACATATTCATGTTGTGCTTAAGTACCTCATATAAGAACCAAGTAAGTATGTAGGATCGTATTTGTGTATTATGTATATATTTTGCATTTTAGGATCGGATTAATCCTACATTACACTCCTAGCGGTATTCTCAGTCATGGGCTCAGTTTTTTATTTACTATCCGCGCCTTGGGAAGACTGGACGTAAGAGTACTAATAAGGAAATGGCTTGATCGTTTTGCTCACTTTTGGGAAGTGACAGAGCGCAGTGTGTAAAGAAACGTACATGTTTAAGATATCCGATGTCAATTAGTGCTAAATGAGTTATCCCATCCAAATATGACTTCATTAAGGCAATTCTTTAACTGTTAGCACCTCAAATATTTTCCGATACTTAAGATATCAAAATGTGCCTTTTTAAAAATTCTGTAGATAACGTAGGGGCGCACACCATAATGTACTTGATTGGATTCCAACACTTTGCATCGCATTTTAAAGTAAGGAATTTTTATGTTCCAACATTATAAACAATCTCTTATTGCACCGAAAATCTTACATAATCTGGAGGATTTGGAATTTAGTTCAACAAAATAACATTCAGTTAATCGCAGCGCAGATAGGGAATAATTTGGGGGAGAGATCCCAAAAGCGCAGAGCCGATAATTTCCAAAAATTAACTGTGATTCTCTTTCAAAATATTTTCTTAAACTAAAAGATTAACATTATAAACTAGTTACATAACACACTGTTATTGTTTTTTGTTTTTTAAATATTTTTAAGCGGCACACCAAAATGTATCATAGAAAAACATTGAAGTATGTTTGTTCAATAAAGCTATACCTTTGATTTTATTGTCAGAAATATAAAATGGTTCCAATAAAGTTAACAAAATACATGACCCAATGTACAGAAACCAAGTTTAATATAAGTTCAATAAAACGCAAAAAACAATCTAAAATCACTCAAATATAATTTCATGTTAAGAAAATATGTGTAAATAGAAATTATCCTTAAAATTGGACAATTGCAAATCTTTTCGGTGTTTCCTTCTTTCAAAAATGTCAAATTCCACAAAAAGGTACGATTTGCTAGGTCAAAGCAAAAGGCAATATTTGAATATAAACACGCATACAATGAATAGATCGACATTTTTTCCATACTCCGCCCAAACCACATCAATAATAATAATATATATTATAAAAATATAGAAGGTCTCATTCAATTTCGACACCATTATTTTGCTTCTGCTAGTTCATCTTTTTGTCGAGTACCTACAATATAGTAGTGGTGTTCAAATTTTTAACTAAATTCTGATGAAATAAACATGTATTTTCAACACCACAGTCACTACATCCACACATACATTCATTTTGTCACCATTGCACAAAAATGAAGTGTATTCAATTATTGAAAATCAAGATATTTACGAAAATATAGGTATATCGAAATTATTTTAAAGTCTTGTATGTGCAATTCTTCTTGTCATGATTATGTATGCGTATTTTACGGAGAAAATGTAAGGAGGTAGATCAAACAATTCTTTTTAAAGAGGACGATGTAAGAAAAGGTTGGAAATCTCTGTCTATATCTCCAATTTTTACTTTCTCGCTCTTACGAAGGTACTTCATCATAAGAGAAAGTTATGTAATCTTGCGGCGGAAATCGGCGAATTTTCGGCAGAAAAATTCTTATTGTCAGGCCCTGGAAATGAAAAAGTAGATTAATCCAGTTGCTAAATATAGAAAAAAATTCTTTAACACGTGATCTATGTTTTGTGGGTCCTTGGCACCAAAAAATCGATTAACGGCAAAACGTTTGCCTATTCGTCTTTGGTCAATGCTAACGGCTAAATCGTTCATACGATTTTCTACAAAATTGAGATTCCCTGATTGATCTGAATGAATTCGAGGTTTTGGGAGTTTGTAACGATATTTTGACTCTGAGAATTGGAGTTCGGGTCTCGGAGCGGAAAGAAAGTTTTGCTGATTGAAAACACGTTTGCAGATTAATGTAGTAGTTTAATATAGTGGAGCAGTTCTAAATAATGCGAGAAAATATGTGCTTCTGTAGCACCATTAGTTGTGATATGTCCGCCGATGTTCTCCGATTTTTACTTCTGTCATTTTATCAGCTGGGACGCGGCTATCCATTCGGGAGATTCAGTATCAAATATTAAGGCGTAACTAAGCACACGATACGGGCATCCTACTTATCAAATAACGAAGTCACTATAATTTAGGACGACCAGATTTTTATGACATAAAACAAGACATTTCTGAAATATAGAAGAAAAATACGGGACAAATCGGGACATGGGCTTACAAAGAAAAGGTGCTTCACTGACTGCTATGTGACTTCATTGCTTCACTGAGAAAAGTACAAAATTAGTTTTTATACGTAAAAAGACACATTTTAATAACCAACTTATGAACAACCTGCTGAACATGAATTTGTGGCTTCTCATTCAGGAACATCACTGTGAACTTTATACTTATCATACTTGTTATCTTGCAAAAGTTTGGAATCACTTGATAACAGGTTGTAGAATTCCTTACAGCTCAGGTCTTGAAAATGAGTTTTTAAAATTACTATTGCTTAAATAGTTTTAGCAGTAAAATCATTTTTTTGTAAATCAAAATGGAGTTCACGATTCAAAATACTCTTTCCACCACAGCATTTTTGCGTGGTACAGACAGAGCAAAACTCACGACCACCTCTATGTTTTTTCATGGATTGCCTCTACTTTTAATTGTGTGGAAGATATCACTCCAATTTTTATCAATCTTTACATTATCTATTTCCCATTTCTCAAATTTTCTGGATAAAAGTTTGTTAAAATGTAAGAGCGAAGTAGCGAAAACCGGAGTGCTTCCAGGGAGAGTGAGGACCAAGGACGAAAAACGGGACATTTCGCCTCCCGTTAATATTTTGTCGGGACAACGAGACACAATGAAAAAAAGGATAATCCCGTTAAAACGGGACGTTTGGTAACCCTACTATTATTAAATCTGAGTATAGCGCTCGCGAGTGCGTGTTCGCAATGGCTTTTCCAAGCCGCAAGTGCGCGGTGTGACCGGCAGGTGGCGCTGAAGCGGCAGCAGGCGGCGGAGGACGCCATCGCGCTGGGGCTGGTGGCCGTGACGACGGGCACCGAGTACGGCTACCTGCCGCAAGGGCCCATCTTCGGCATGTCCATCACGGCGCCGGAGCCCGGGGAGCAGGCGGCCTCCGCGCGTTCCATCTCCGGTGAGTGCGCCATCCGCCCTCCGCCTTCAACCCTTCCTCAGGGCTACTTGATTTTCTTACTTCACTTTTTTTTTAATTTACTTTCTCACCCTTACGAAGGTATTTCGTAAAAAAGAGAAAGTTATGTAATCGTGCGTCGGAAAACGGTGGGTTTTTTCTTTTTAATTTATTTACTTTTCTTTTTTATTTATTTTCCTTTTTTAGTTATTTATTTTCATTTTTTAGTTATTTTTCTTTTTATTTATATATTTTTCTTTTTATTCATTTATTTTTCTTATTTATTTACTTTTTTATTTATTTATTTTTATTTCTCACTTATTTATTTTATAGTTTTTATTTTTTCTGTTTTTGCTTATTTTTCTTTCCTTTCAATTCCCTCTCCACAGTTCTCCTGAGAAGACGGCAATTTATTTTTATAATTTATATACACTGTGATATTTCCTTATAGCTTAAGCAGCTAGATGGATGATTTCCTTAATAACTAACTAAAACTAAATTAGTTTTAATTATATCTAATTGTACAGTTAACATGTATATACTTTGGCATTCCTAACTTGAATATTTTTTCTTTAATACTCGGTAATGTTCGTTCTTAGTTTCTGGGGAGTAGGGTGATACAAGAGCGGCTCCACAAAATGTATACTGGAGGAGTCAACATCATCGTAATACCCATTTATCTCCAGAATATGTGTATTACGCGTGAAAACGATGAAATACCCTGAAAAGCCGTGAAAACGATGAAAACGTCATGCACACAGCCGATAACATAGACTGATGATATTTAGGTCCAACATATCTCGTCTTTGCCCATTTTTTTATTACAAAGATGTTGGTTTCCTTAAAAGGACATAAAAATATTGGCGAGGCCTGAAGGCAGAAGAATACGAATTCAATCACGTGCAGAGCTTCATATTTTAGCAGGTAGTTTTTTTGCAAATACTTGTTCTTCTCTTACAATGTAGAAGAGATTACCATTGATGTGACCCTTTGGCATTTGGCCTTTTACTTGTTTTCACTGAAAAGGAAACCCCACAGTCCATGTGCGTTAAGTAATTCGATACTGCTCGTCACTAAGCCCTTTCTAACAAGCCAATATTTTATGTAAGCTTCCATTTAAAATCAAAATTCACTCTAGAAAAAATTAGATTTGTAAATCATAATTAGGACAATCATAAAATGCGCAGAGACGAAAAATGGTAAAATAGTAGGACAAAGACGAAATACGATGACCTTAGATAAACCCGGTTTGTACTATCGATTTTACAAACGGCATCTTTATAACATTCGTGGTTTCGAAGTTAAAAGGGTGTTACTTACAGAACGAAACGGATACCTGTCACACTGGGTTATCCTTTTTAGAGATAGGGGAAAGACAAGTTTTAAACAACCGTTTAATAACGATAAAAGTAAAATATATTTAAAATAAATTTTACAAGATTCCTTTAAATATTATTATAAGATTTCTTTATCTACAAACAACCTAATTTAAATGTCTTGAAATAATCTCTATTGTAGCTGGCGACTAATGTTTACCACACGGTGATGACGTGAATGTCTCACTATCAAGTCAACTATCCACACGCTTCGGAAATAAGCAGTTTAGAATAAACTTGATGTATTCAGAACAAATGTGTATGTTTGGTCAGCTTGATGAAGTTGGAATATTTGTATTTCCAACTTCCTCAAAGTGTCTGCAGCGAAGTAAAAACAAACTTCCAAATATACCAAGTCTTCACAAAGTACTTCGGTCTGAATAATGTAAACCCCAGAAAAAGCAACGATAGACCACAGTCGACGAACTGCCAAACTATGCGGATCATTTTCGGAAACTCCGAATTTCTCCATCAGTTAACAAATAACCCCGGCACTTAGAAGTACGCAGTATCCAGTACTACAGCTTCTATTGTTTTAAAACTTACTCTAAACTCTAAGTGACATACTATGTACCTTCCTTCAAAATGGTTACAACTAAAAAGCAATCAAATTTTCTGTACCGGGCTGATTACGTTACTCATCACAGTCAGATTTGAATCTCGACTATGGCAAAATAGAAATTAAAATGTAATATATGACTATAATTTCGATTAATAATATTGACTCAGAAACGAAATAACATAACGCTTTTCTTCTACATTTTTTACGAAAAAAAAAGTCATAATGGTTACTGAAAAATGAGATACAAACGGGAGAAATTTTTTTTGCAGATTCCAAATTAAATAATTTTCACATTTTTTATATGAGTTTCGATGTCATTCGTCACCGCTGTTTGGCCGACAATCTGTAGAGATTAAACAGCGACTAGCGTCTTACAAAAACCTCCTAGCGTCGCAGTTCGAAATTCTAAACATATCCTTACTTACAGCAACGTTATATTCACTTCCATTCTGAGAGAGCTTCTCTCACAACAGTTTCGTGTTTTTTGATATCTCTTTCAATCTGTTCCCACAAAAATGTACAACTTTGCCAATTTATTCTTTACATTTTTACATAGTATTTGTGCGCGCCTCGATTTTGTTTCTGTCGCGGATAGCGTCTGTTCCTTTGAACAACTTGCTTCTCCTCGTGCGCTTTTCACATCCGCTTTCAAAACGTTCAAGTGAATAAGGGGAGACTCGGGTAGCTAACTCTTGTCGGGTTAACAGTGCTTAATAGAGAATCTCTGGAAACTCAAGAACAAATATATCACCACAACAGAAGTTAAAATATAATTAAATGTTGTGACTATGTGACAAAATCCAATTCCTTACCGAGCAAGTCGCAACCTAGTATCTAAAAAATTACCGGTACCGGTAGCTCAGTGCATCAACTGATGTCACTGCAGTGCCTCTGACCGGGAGGTCCTAGGTTCGAGTCCTGACGATGGCAGGATTTTCGACACTAGCTTTTCAGCTAGGTCGAATTCAGTCGCTGTCTGGAGGAGAACTCTAGCGGCCGGCTGCTCTGATCGGTAGTTTCCCGTGGTTTCTCCGATCAACACCAGGCGAATGCCGGAGCAGTACCCTAACAAACGGGCCACGGACCGCGCGCGATCTTTCCTTCCTCGTTTTGTCCTAGTCTCTCCTCTTACACACTTACACCAACATGCACCACACCATCACATATTCCGGGAGACCGGTCGGGAGCTTAGAGCTTGTCCCGGCTGGGGCGGTGGGAGAGTCCTGGTTAGGGGGAAACCCCACTAGCCGACGGTAGGTCGGTGCCAGATCTCGCCATCCAAGGGGGGAAGATCACCGCCATCTCCCGAGAAAAAACATGCACTGCACTAACGGGACTAATGACCAAAGCAGTTGACGCGCCCGGAAACACGAAAAAATCAATCAATATATCTAATAATTTTTCATTGATTAGTTATTCCTGCTGGAGGTCAACGGATAAGTCCCGTAAGTGTAGTGCATGTTTTTTCCTCGGCGGGTGGCGGTGATCATCCCCCGCTGGATGAAAAGATCCGTCGTCGGGTTTTCCCCATCCAGCGGGGCACCGCCTCAGCGCCTCTGACCGGGATAAGCTCTCAAGCTTCCGACCGGTCTCCGGGCATGTGTGGTAGCATGTAAGTGTGCGTAAATAGGAGGTGAAGATAGGTCCGAAAGAGGAAAGGAAATATCACGCAGTCCGTGGCCCTTTTTTTAGGAAACTGCTCCAGCATTCGCCTGGTATTAATCGGAGAATACTCGGAAAGCTACCAATCAGAGCTCCCGGCCGCTGGAATTCTCCTCCAAACAGCGATTGAATTCGACCTAGTTATCTAGTCAGTAACGAAAACTCTGCCACTGTCGGTATACCGTTTTGAGTACTCTCAAGCCATGGAACTGCCCGTGAGAGGCATTGCAATAACATAATTGATGCCCTGAGCTACCTATCCAGGATCTAATGATTTGAAAAGAAATGAATTATTCTGTATAATGATCTCGATGCATACTGTTTGCATTGAAACCAATAACAGAATACCATAAACGATTCTCTTGTATTGCAGCCATACCATTTGAGTTCTTTTCAATGCAGTGCGTTATGCCATTGGTGTAAATGGCGTCGGTCAGAAGGGTCTCAGGACCTCGGTCGGAAAGGTCGCGGGTTCGAGTCCCGCCATGGTCATTGTTGTTTGTTCCTTGCCTTTCATGCAAGTATGTTGTCGCGGAAGGCTTTGTGAGCCTCCTTACCTCACACCAAAGAGCCCACAAGTGTGGCTAGTGTAAAGGTTATTGTATAACCCCATGATGGACAAAGTGGATACCCCGCGGGTTGTCGAAATTGGCAACCCCTTTTTGAAGCTGGATAAAGCTCCCGGGGAAAAAATTCTATATATTTCAAAAGGACAATTAGTTCCATGGCCACATAAGGTTGGGAAACCTTGAACTGCAGATGTCTTTTATAGTAAAATTCCAGGGCTGGATCAGTCTAGCGAAATATAGTGGAAGCGCCATACACACTCACTCTTCCCTCCATCCAACCGCTGCCATCACGAAATTGGCTGCCTGCGTGTGACGCATGGGTGCTCGGATAGTACAAATGAACTATCATCAACTCGATACCTATCACATTGTGACACCACGTTGGACAGCAGAGGAGAAGATGTCTAGTGACAGCCGATGGTTACGGATCGGCTGAAATAAGTGAGGGCAACAACCGTTACCACTGCAGCGTTTCTGATCGGAAGATCCTACGGTTCGATTCCCGACAGTGGCGGATTTTCGACATTACTAGATTCGCTAGGTAGAATTCGAATTCAGCCGTTGCCTGGAGGAGAATTCAATCGACTGATTGCTTTGATTTTCCGATCAATATCAGGCGAAAGGCGGAAAAAATGGTCCATGATTGCGCGATCTTTCCTTCCTTATCCTTGCCGTCTCCTCTCCCCATGCACACTCACACTTATATGCTGCCTCACATGTCGGGGGACCAGTCAGCATCGTAGAAGTTGTCCTAGCTCAGACCGTATCTCACCTGTAGAGATACTCGGAGGAGGAACCGCTTCTACATTCGCATGCCGGCGTGTCGCATGTCAGCGTCAGATCTCGTGTTCCACCGGGAACGTAACACCACCACCTCCTTGGATATACTCGTAAAAACACTACATTAACGAGGCTAACGATCATAACAGTCAACGTGCTCGGAAACACAAGGTAATCATCAACGATAGTTATGTCGGGGACCCAACTGTCAATCCAAATACTACCTCAACGCAATGGAATGTGTTTTTTCCTACTCGACTCACTTATTGTAAAATACCCTGGCCTTAAGACGGCGCTACGCATTTGCATTAGTTATTGCCTTATTTAAAGTGGTAACACCGAGGCCATCAGGTCCGCTCTTTCGTCTGACCGAGCAAATTTCGCTACGCTACTTTCACCATTTAGCGGAGAAAGTATGTATCATCTTGGGCGACGAAAGAGGCGATTTGAATTTAGCTCAGAGGCTTCATTTAGGCTTGAGGATCTTTTACATGCAGTAAATCTACTACATAGGAGAGCCAGCTTTACTTCTCCTTAAGAATTTTTTCGCCCTTAAAAATCCAGGGATTCGATCGGGTTTGAACCTTCAAACTTGGGTACAACAACCCCGTACGCTAATCGTTGCACCACCGTTAATTCACGTGCATGCGCATGCGCATTCGCATTCGCACTCGCATTCCAATTCGCATTTCCACTGCATTCGCATAGGCATACGCATACGCATTCGCATTCGCATACGCATTCGCATTCCAATTTGCATTCGCATTCGCATTCACATTTGCATTCGGTGAGCACCGAGCGTATGCTCACCAAATTGTAGCACAATGGCTTAGGCGCGGAACTTGAGAATATTGGGGCGAGTGTTCAAATCTGGCAAGAACATAGCGGTTTGTTAAAAATTTGCTCTACAAAAACAAACATCAACAAGCTTTAAATAGTC
This sequence comes from Teleogryllus occipitalis, assembly GCA_011170035.1. NCBI lineage: Eukaryota > Metazoa > Arthropoda > Insecta > Orthoptera > Gryllidae > Teleogryllus > Teleogryllus occipitalis. The sequence continues at coordinate 400,066 of BLKR01000753.1, read as the reverse complement.
CATAACCAATCCCTTAACGATCACAAATGATCCTTGGTTTGTCACAAATTTGTACCTCCACAAAGATTTCCAACTTGACTCCATACACTGTCAGAAATTACATTAAATTTAATGTAGATTTAATGTACGACTGTAAATTAATATTAATGTACCTTGCACATTAAAGGGTGATCAATCTACTTGTACCTTAAATGTAATGCTTAAATTAATATCAATGTAGATTTAATGTACACTGTCAGAAATTTCTGCATCTTTTTTTAATGTAAAAGTACATGTAATTAATTATCAAGTACATACATTAAATTTAATGTACACGTACAGTAAATTTAATGCATGTGTACAATTAAATTTAATGTACGCAAGTACATTAAATTTACTGTACATATACATTAAATTTCATTTACACGTACTTGAAAGTTACTGTACGCGTACATTAAATTTAATTTACGTACATGATACTTACTTTCATGTACTTTTATATTAAAAGTAATGCAGAAATTTCTGACAGTGTGCTTTCTACTTTTCCTTCAAGTGCAAATTCTTCTACTCTTAAAACGACGTGGCAACCATTACAGGTGAATGATGTCACAAATTTCGTATCTTTCCTGTGGAATAATGAAATGATGAATTGTAATTTAGAGGAAAAATGGAGTCAAGTTAACTTGTAGTTAATTAGTGCCGTAGTAATCCTGAATCACTAAAATTAGGTAAAAATTAAATCTAGGTGCCACGGGCATTAAGTTGTTGTAAAGATCATGGGTGACAAAAATCCTTTTTATTGCTAGTATTATTAGAAGCCTTATAATATCCGTTGCGTATAAATAACCATTAACTTGTATACCAAATATTATCGAATTAATTTCAGCAAGAATTTATTGAAGGAATATGGAAGAATGAATTAATTTTACTTTTATTAATAAACAAAAAAAATATTTTATTCAAAAATACAAAACTATCAGAGAGATATACCAGAGAAAATACAAAACTATCTTGAGAAATGAAAAATTCACAACTTATTACAATATACTCTTCATTGTATTTTGTCCATATTTTTTGCCAATTAAGAACTGCAGAATCAAATTTTTTCACATTTTTTATGGCCTTTTGTCTATTTCTGTTGGATTTATTCTTATAATTTCCCTGAAAGTAATAATTTTATTGTTAGTAAATAATATTTATTCAGCATTACCTTTTTACACAATTAAACAAATAATATAAAGAACTGACATAGGCAATGGATTTGCTTGTACATAGGCACTGAGTACAAGAAGGAGAAAGATACAGGCACAATAAAAGAAAAAATGAGAAAGAAATTTGATTTAATGTAAAATAAAACTATTAGTAATATTATTACTATATGGTAATATTATAATTATGTAATGTTACCTATCTTCTTTGGTCATTTTAGAAATTACTAAATCAGAAAAACTATTTTGTTCGTAATGATACAATCCATTCTCTATTTAACAATTTCCATTTTGATAATGTTTTCTTTAATGCAATTTTTCTGTTACTTAAAACTGAGACAAATAGCCAGTTTATTAAAAATTCTCAAGGTTGTTATATAACTACTTTTTTCTCAAATGTTCTATCAATCATAATAATTTATTTAATGAAACATTATTTTTAATTTAATGCGCAAAAGTACAACTTACCTTCGTATGAATTCGAGTGTCGTTTGTAATTTTGCAGAATATGTATATCTAAAAATGCAAATAATATTATCACACCTTCAATAACGTCTTTATAAAATACTGAAACTTCTTGTTCCAGAATCAAAATTATTTATTTTGAAGTTACTATTGTAACGAATATTGCGTCACCGGCCGGCACCACCACGAACTACCTGTACGCGCGGATTGCGTCATCTGCCTGCACTAGATTTTTCCAGAACGTCCGGAAAGTTCTCGACGACACCCGCCGAGTATAAATACGCGGCGGCCGGCGACCGCGAGTCAGTCTTAATCCGCATTGAAAGCTGAACTGTGAAGTGTGTGCGTCGCGGTGAATAGCAGTGCAGTGATTGTGCTCAGTTACGTGAACCGTGGTCAGAGCATCGAACTGTGGTCAGTGAAGTGGACTGTTGCCAGTGCATCGAACTGTGGTCAGTGCTTCGGACTGCGACAGTGTAAGAGAAGAGTAGTGTAAATAAATAATCAAGAGAAGTGTAGTGTAAATAAATAATCAAGTGTTTGCAGTGATTGTGTTAAGAAACAAAATAAACGTTTTTGTTAAAATAATACCGGACTTTTAATTCACCAGCTAGAATCGTAACACTATGTAACACTGATTTCCTGAAATTCAGTTTTTTGTTTTAATTTGTTTTGTCCAATGTTATATTTAATCACTGGCAATCTGCAGCACATATATATCAATAGGTAGAGATTAACATATTTCACTTTTCATGAAAATAATATTGTATAATATTAATAATGAAAATAATATTCAATAAATAATACTAATTAATAATCAGACTTTACCTTCACAATTCCAATATTCCTGAATTGCTTCAGCTTCTTTCGATGTTATGCGCCTGCCACTCTAGAAAACTGCTGTGATGAGAACAGGAAGTGAGGGATAACATTTATACGTTTTCATATCAGAAGTAATGACGTGTTTTTAAAATTTTACTCACACAGAAAAGACTACTATTGCTTTACCACGTAAGAACTTGACTGCAACGCTTCAGAATACGAACGAACGCGAAATACTTTGAGTACCTTATATAGGCAGGCTGCGAAACCAGTCTCCCTTTGTCTTGCCTACAAGGAACAGGAAGGGTTCGGAAGTTCTTAAGCTGCACTGAAATTAAGCCTAGACAAGAGCCGACAGCAGACAAACGTTGCAAAAACGCATCACGACTGCGAATATTGTATGTTCAAATACAATGTGAAACTAAATGGTTTCATAGAAAAAATATAAATTATTGTACATAGTAAAATATAAAGTTCGAACAAAAATTACATTTTAAATTTATTATACTTTAGTACATACACCATATAACATATCATTAAACCAAGTTATATTCACTCCATACCTCAAATTTCTCATCTAGCTAACTTCATGTTTTGGAAAAATGTCCCTCACAGAAAGAGAATTAAAAATAGATATCCATAGCAGGCATTTCTATTCACATTTTCGGATGTGGATTGTTTTCAGAGGTGTCTGAAGATTTGTTCACCCAAAGTAGTTTGTAATTTAATTTTAGTTAATTAGAAAGTAATCCTTCTCTACATGTGTAAAGTCTACTGTATACTGATCTCTCTCTCTCTCTCTATATATATATATATATATATATATATATATATATATATATATATATATATATATATATATATTCCTTAAAAAATTATAATAAAAAGTAAACGAGCGTATGCTCGCCGAATACAGAGTTGTGAGGAAGAATCGTTTGTTCTTCGCCAAGCGCTGTTGTGCTCGTCCTTTCTGCAGCGTATCGGTCTTTCGTAGCACGTCACAGGAAGCCAATGTTCGAATTAATTGACTACTCGGGACTGGAAATGAAGTCGCTGGGTACTCGTCGAATATCGAATGTGTTACGCCGCTTTTTCAGTACCTCGCGGGGAATTAACAGGAGTAAATCGAAGGTGTTTCGTAGCAACAGATCAAACTCTATAAACTGCAGCATTAATTTCAATTTAGTTTACGGATAGTTCTTAATCTATTTTTAACGTTCTTAACATAACCAAAGATATCCCCTATCAAAAATAGAGTTAATTAAATAATAAATACAATTTCATTATTACATCAAAAGGACAAATTTTGAGGCTGATCACTTCAAAACGCATTACATTTTGTCTTGAATAGAGATTTGTTGACCGCTGCTCCTCAAATTATGTAATTATTATTTTTAAAATAGGTGTGGCTGTTCAGGCGGCTTCACACATTCGTTATTCGGCGAGTAATGAGCCACCGCTCGCTGAATCCCAAGTAGTATGGATGAGTTGCTTGCTATTTCACGAGTGACGAACATTCAGTGCTCGCCCTACCCCACCGCGTGTCCGTCTTTTGGACACATCAAAGGAAGCAAATATTCAACGAACTCATCTGCTGTTTGCAATTGAGCAGCTCGTTGCTCGGGGAATGCCACCTATACGTTTTCCCTTAGAATGAACAGAGAACTAGCATAAACTTCTAAGACCCAGAGAGTTTGGGACAAACTGAACTCGACCATCGGCCCGTGGCGACGTGCGCGCTGCCGCCGAACGGCATGGCGAGTAAGGATACAACATCGATCAATGTCGATGTTTTGAAAACATCGACTTTTTATAGAATCATAGAATCAATGAATTTGACCTAGATTTTATGAACCCGATGTTTTTGCAAAATCCAGGTTTTGTTTTCGTTGTTTTATTTTTGAATGAAAAACAAGCCATCATATTAAAGCCTGTAATCATTTTCAGATATTCATAAATTAATCATACTTCAGCCTCAAGTGACCAAAAGATAAAAATAATTAAAAGCGAGAATTGGTTAACAAATGAAGTCCCTGTATTTTTTTTAATTGCCCAATCAGATAATTTACGTTTGAATTGCCCTGATCATTTTTTACTGTTTTGTTAGTCTTATATCAATTAATCTGCGATCACAATCAAATATCCCCCCGGCGCGGCGTTAACAGTTATGATTATAATTGCAGTTTTAAAATCATCGATGGTTGAAAAAATTGATGTTTGTGCCGATGTTTTGTTAACATCGATGCCTTAATTGTGAACATGTTTAGAAACAGATGTTTTGGGTGCGATATTTTACTAACACTGATTCTTTAATTTTGATGCAGAAACATCGATGCTTTGTTAAAATCGTTACCTTAATTTTGAACATGTTTGTGGCGATGTTTGTTCGATGTTTTGGGGGCGATGTTGTTTTAACGTCGATCCTTTAATTTTGAACACCGATGTTTAGAAACATCGATGTTTTATTAAAACCGATGTTTTGTAAACATCGATTCTTTAATGTTGAACATGTTTAGAAAAATGGATGTTTCAAGGGCGATGTTTTATTAACGCCGATCCTTTCATTTTGAACACCGATGCCTTAACAACATGGATGTTTCGTTGGCGATGTCGCCTGTTGCGTGGCGAGTGCGTGAGCGCGTGTGTGCGTGTGCGCAGAGAGCGGCGAGGGTGGTGCTGAGACCCCTCGCTCGTCGCCCGCGGCGTCGCCCGCGCGCTCCGAGGACAGCTCCGCAGCGGGCGACCCGCCCGCGCCCGCGCCCGCGCCCGCGCCCGCGCCCGCGCCCGCGCCCGCGCCAGCGCCCGCGCCTACACCCGCGCCCGCGGCGCCCGCCCAGGCTCACGCCCACGCCCCGCCCCTGCAGCCCGCGCCCACGTCCACGCCCGCGCAGCCGCCTCGCCGCCGCTCGCCCACCTCGCGCTCCGCACAGGTACGCACACTCACGCTCCCACGCTTCAGCATTAAATACTGAGGAATACAGTGCGCCAGGAAAGTCTCTACGCAGTGGTACCTTGCTGGTGAGAGGGTTAGCAACAGAAGTTATGTTGGCAGCACGAGTTGCAGCTTGTAACAAAAGAAAACGTGAATTGCGTACTCATCACAGTCATAATAGATGCTGGAACTCTTGTCCCCTTCACTTGTTTCCCAGTGATGTAGTTGCTACCAACATAAATACAATTTTTAATAGGAGGCTCTGACTCTCCTGGGTGCGGAAATATTTTCCTGTCACACTTTTCTTGTTGAGATATACGATGTACTCATGTAATCTATACTACTGTGAGAATCTGCAGTCATGCATATTATATTTGTGCCCATTGAGCAATTTGAGTAATTTTATTTTGGAAGCAAGAAGCTAGTTGTTCTAGGGTTGCTATGTTAAGATACTGCGGGATGAATGACGCTCAAACCAAGAAAACAGTAGTTTATGAAACTAGTTTATAATGTTAAGCTTTATTGCGTGAGTACATGTTTTGAAACCGAGGGACGTTAGGTGCAAGTTTTCAAATTTATATGAATGCAATAAAGTAACATTATAAACGAGTTGCATAGGCAATTTTTTGTATAGCAGCATTGTACATTTTTTAAGAAATTCAAACTTAATTTTGGGAAACAAAGTTATTGCGACGTCACTAGAATTTTACATCTCTTTGAATAAACGATGGTCGCCTGTTCCGTTTACCGCTACGACCTCATGATTCTCTCACTGCGATTGGCTCAATGTGTGATGACGCAATTATTCGTGCCATAAAAGACGAATCCTTCATAATATGTGCCGTAAGATTTTTATGAATAATTGCTTGTAACAAAAATATCGTTTACAATGCTGGAATACAAAAAACATATTTAATGATGTGGACGTGCTTTTATTTAGAATTATTACATTTAGTTCGCTTTCTTTTTTAAAATATAATACATTGTATTTCTTTCAATGAACCTCAAGGTATTTTAAATGACGTGAACGATACTCAAATTCGCACATCTGTGTTTTCCCTTAGACATTTTGCAAATTACACGTACGTGTCTTTGTACTTAACTTTTTGCCACGACAATATGGTTATCTAAATTGTAATTCTGTTCCTAACAAAGGCACACAATCTCAACACAATAATAGCCGAGAATGTAAAATAAACAACTAACATATTCCGAGGGCCAAATATGACGAACAAATATATTCGTGAACAATCTAATCCAAAATATATTTCATATTCATTTCGATTTTAAAGACTCGTTTCTTTTTAATTGACTAACAAGTGTTGTTAAACCGCTGTTTGTGTGTCTTTAATTGAGCCGCCTCCCGCAGCCGCTGTTTCCGAAGGCGCCGCCCGCCGCGAGCGCGAGCGACTGTTGGTGCGGTGCGCAGGTGACGGCCACGTCGCTGGACATGCTGGCGCGCCTCTTCCCGCACAAGAAGCGCTCCGTGCTGGAGCTGGTGCTGCGGCGCTGCGGGGACGACCTGCTCAAGGCCATCGAGCAGTGCGCGCCCTCCGTCATGGGCGCCCCGCGGCCGGCGCCCACCGCCTACGCCCCGGGCGCGGGCGCGGGCGTGGGCGGGGCGCCCGGCGGCGCCGTGGGACTGTTGGCGAGCGGAGGAGGAGCAGGAGCGCATATGGGGGCCGCGGCGTCGGCTTTCAAGCCCGTGCCCCCGGCGGCGGCATCGGCGGGGAACTGCTCACCCGACCACACGCAGCCGCCCACAGGTCGGTGGCGCCGTTGTTTCTTTCGGGTGTGGATTGAATTGATTGATTATTTAGTGTTTCCGGGCGCGGCCACGGCGATGGTCTATTGTCCCGAAAGTGTAGTAGCAGGAGTGGGAGAGGTGGCTCGGGGCCTCTCGACCGCTAGGGCGCACCAGTGCAAATGAGCACGTGTTCAATTCTCACAATGGCGCGTAACCAGGGCGCCCCGATTGCGCCTTAACCTGCACCGAGGAGCTCGTCAGTGCAGTCCATTGCACCGAGCGATTTTGAGGTTAGGTACGGAAATTATGCACGTTGATTTGGATTCGTGGTGAAATTGTGAAGGCAATTGAGGATCTTCTGTCATGCGGGGACAACTTCGAATCATGGAGTAGATCATGTTGTGCAAGAAATGTCTTAAAATAATTTTTTGTGACATATCGGAAGTTCGGACAACCAGGACTCTTCTACTACAGCTGGCAACAGAACTAGCGACACCCTAAAAGACATCATCGACTTCATCAAGAACAACAATATTACCAGAATCATCCAGACAATAAAAGACATTATCAATATTTTTAAAGGACCCGAGGACATACGCACGAAACTATTGACTGTTGCGACCAAAATATGCGAACTGTCTTAAACAGGAAGAACAACAAACGCCACTACTTCAGACTAGCATCCTGGAATGCTCAAGGCAGACTACATGACAAAATAGCTTCAATCAGACAGTTTCTTGACAACTACTCCATCGGGGCACTTCTTATCCAGGAAACCTGGTTGAAACCTAACCAACCTTTCTCCATCCCCAAATTCCTCATATACAGAACAGACCGGCCAATAACCATGGGCGGAGGCACAGCCATCTTAATTCGGAATACGATCCCACATACCATGCTCCCGACTCCCAGTACCTCTTTCGAAACTACCTCCATTCACATAGGAATAAAATTAGGACCAATCAAAATCGTTTCAATGTATAACATACCTCACAGTAGACTGAAAGCAGCAGACTTGGACCAACTAACCGACAGACGCACACCCTCTATTATAGCGCTAAACTCACGAATTGGGACGAGAACCAACCGGGACGAGATCTACATAGCTACCTCCTAACCAGACCTTCCTTAAACCTACTCGTACCTCAGGAACTTACCCACATGATAAACGACGACGACCGGGACCGGTAGCTCAGTGCATCATCTGATGTCACACCTCTGACCGGGAGGTCCTGGCTTCGAGTCCTGACGGCGGCAGGATTTTCGACACTAGCTTTTCAGCTAAGTCGAATTCAGTCGCTGTCTGGAGGATAATTCTATCGGCCGGCTGCTCCCATCGGTAGTTTTCCGTGGTTTCTCCGATCAACACCAGACGAATGCTGGAGCAGTGCCCTAACAAACCGGCCACGAGCTGTGCGCGATCTTTCCTTCCTCTTCCTTGTCCTATCCTCACCCCTTACAGTAGCATGCATTAAACTACCACACATTCCGGGAGACAGGTCAGGGGCTTAGAGATAGTCCCGTGTGGGGCGGTGCGACGCTAGTGGGTGATACCTGGTTAGGGAAAACCCCTCTAGCCGATCGTAGGTCGGTCCGGATCTCGCAATCCAGCAGGGAAGGAACAGCGTCATCGCCCAAGGAAAACATGCCCTACACTCACGGAACTAATGTCCTTAGCACTTGACGCGATCGAAATCAACGAAATCGAAATCAATCGATCTATCGGAAAGCATAGTGCATGTTATATCTCGGGAGGTGGTGTTTGTGCCTCCCCAGGTGGATCGTCAGATCCGACGCTGACCCACACGACTTGAGTGTTTATCCTCTCCAGGTATCTCCCTCAGCGGGCATAACTCCAGCCGAGACCAGCTCTAAGCTCCCGACAAGGGAAGTAGTGGAGAGAATGCCTGCTTGCAGAGTTAAAAGATATACGGACCAATTGCGAAGAGACGACATATATATATATATATATATATATATATATATATATATATATATATATATATATATAGTGACGTCACGGGGTTAGACAACCCCATAACGCCACCATCAGTTATGTAAAGTAGCCCACTAACAGAGAGGACTAGGGTACGCGGCGGAGCGATGGCCGGTAAATGCGCCATCTGCCCACAGCTTTTCAAACTAGTGAGTAACGTTTTTCCGTGAGGTCACGAAAGGAGGAGAATATGCACCTCTCCAACATTTCCCCAGGCGCGAGTAACATAAGTATCGCGGCGCGCCTCGGAGGAACTCTCTTTTACGACAACTGCGGCGGCGATCGGAGGAACTCTCTTTTACGACAACTTTTACGGCGACTGTGACGGCGACCAGAAGAAGCTCTCTTGTACGGTAACAGCGACGGCGACCAGAACAAATAGATAGTATAGGAGTTTATTTTAACTTGATAGTTAAAAGCTAGCTCTGAAAGCGTATCTTAGAAAAGTGAAGTAATTAGGGAATAGAGTGCAAAATCATTCGTCGCAGTCACAATAATTCGGAGAGCAAGCAAAATAACTGTTTGATGTCGAAATAACTTCAAAAGTTGTAAAATTCGCGCAGAAGGACATTAATTAAATCCAGCATCTCACATTGCACGCTGAGACCACACATGCCTAAAGTGTGGTAGGTCGGCCGAGCATTTGAGCATAACTCCTGCAACATTAATAATTTCGAGGCTGGAAGCGCGAACGAACGTGTACGAGGCGGTGGAAGACGGACGACCCCAGGAAGAAAGAAGCGTAGGCGAGAAGGACTTGGTCTAGAGCGAGGATAGTACGGGATCGGAACGAGAGAAAGGTGTGGAAATTGGAGGCTTGGCGGCGTTCGAGCGGAAGGAACTGCTTTCGTCGCAGCACAGCACGCGAAGACGTGGCGGCAGACGGCGGGACGGGCGGCAGAAAATCCCCAAGGTTACCTACAGGCGAGCGACGCGGAGTTGAGGTAAAGGAACTGGCAACGTTTATGCAGTGTTCAGCTGGGAAAGAGGATAGTGGTAAATACACGACAATCAGTGTTAAAAGTGGGTGAAACGTCTAAAATAGGAGGGAGAAGTATTTGGAACTGTGTGAGTGGCAGTTTCCAGGCCATTTACTGCACGTGTCAGTAGATTCATTTAAAGAGGCTTACCTTGTACAATTTTACATAAATGATTCAGAATTTTTATATGTTGTACAGTTAATATCATCCAGAAATATCAATTTGTTGTATTATGTTATCATGTAATTGCTTTTGTGACATGTAAAGGGGTATGAATTAAGTAACGTGAATGCCACGTATATTTTTTTGTGTTCAATATCATAGTGAGTGCGAAGCCCAAGGCCAGCACCTGTGAAAGGGTTTCTTTGAAACAAATATCAAATTCATTTGAAACAAAAAAGCCGTGCACGGAAAACTAGAGGCCAAAAGAGTAAATAATTTAGTAGTGGAAAAACTCAGAAAGGAGTGATCTAATCGTGAATTGTAGTTGATGAAAGTGTGTTCAGGCAGTCGAGGTGACGCCTATGTTTTTGGTTTTTTTGTCTTGTTTCATTTTTCAGTGACCAGCTACTTAAAGTGCAATAACCTGTTGTGAAATTGCGTCACTGTAAATTTTCTCATTGAATATATGTTCATATTATTCATATTTTATTTGATTCATTGTGTTAAGGGTTCAGACCTTTCTCATACCCGAAAGATCCTGCTTCCTGAGAATTGTAAGCTCGCTTCACGAGCATTCATGCTATTTGGACCCACCTCGTGTGGTAGAGTAGGTAAAGTAGGTAGGTGGGTGTGTTACAATATATATATATATATATATATATATATATATATATATATATATATATATATATATATATATAAATTGTTTATGAGAAACACTAGAGGAGAGAGAATGGATGTGGAAAGAAAGATCCCGTGCAAACCTTGGCCCTTTTCTTAACACACTCCGGCATTCATGGCAGAAATAAAGGAAAACATAAAACTGAACAGCCGGCCACTAAAGTTTACCAGTAATTCGACCTAGCTATGGGACCTCCGGATCAGCGACGCTGCAGAGGCAATGACAATCCTACCACTGAGTCATGGCATCGGATTTCAAATGCGAAGAGTTATCACAATAACCATAGTTCCTCAGCCTGTAACTCAATATGACCTTGTATTTCCTCCAAGAGCATTAACGATTTTATTATATGTATGAGAGAGTAGGTATGTATGAAGATGGAGGTATTGTTGAAATGGCAGGCATGAAAACACAGTAGAATTCCTATTAAATATGCAGAGAAACTTCTTTGTTCAGAAATTCCATTTGGATTTGTGAGATTTGAACTCGGCACAAGACAATGAAAACATTCCACTGGGTAAGCTATTGCCCCATTATCTCTGCCCCGCCGCCTTCCCCTCTTCCCCGTCCTCGTAACCCTTCGAATTGGGTGAGAATGGATGAGAAACAGAGGGGAGGAGGCGGAGGTGCTATGGGAGTGCGCCCAACAATGTCTTGGAGCTGCTAATAGTTCTTATACCTGTAGTTTCTCGCAATGGCGACTCATAAATAGGAGACTCACGGTAATGCGAGCTTCGCGAATCCGAGATTACCTTATTTGCGCCAAGACACCAAACAAGCAAACACGCGGCGATCATCAATCATCTTGTCGGATTGGCAACACTGTGTCGAAACATCACGCGAAAGATCATGATCAGTGCCAGTGTCAGTCGGCTACATTGTTGTCACCGGTTCGCGCTCATGAATGTAACTGTGTCAAAATGTTGAAGCTGGATAGTCAAAATGTCACGCTGTTTCTGGTTTCTACTGGACAATATAGTCTTAAAATGGTTACGTTACAAATTCATATTATGAAAGCGACTCTGTTTAGCTCACTGCCACTGTCCCTGCATGAGACTCGACCGGTAGGTCCTAAGTTTCGAAGCCCAGTTAGGCATCGTTCAGTTGCAAACGGAAGAGGAGCCTCAATGCAGCGACGAAGTCATCATTTAGAATTTTTATATTTTCATAATAATAGTATTCCATAATTGACATCAAGTGTCTTATGACTTTGAAAAATGTGCACTTGAAATTTTTAGTTACTGAAAATCGTGAAAACAAAAGGTTCGGCTTCTTGAATTTTGATTTACTAAATATCACTTGCTTAAAGAGAGCAAAGAAAAATCAAATAAACGAAATTTGAATTTAATGTGAAGAATTCACGTTACTAAAGATCAAGCTTTAGAGATTCCACTAAAATGTTTACAATTCAGTCACAGAATTTAATATTAAGCATTACAGAAATTGGCAGTCTTCATGTACTTACCCAACGGTAATTACATAAAATAATTTCTATACTTAACATACTTTGCGTTCACGAGATTCCAGTACCAAAAAAGACATGTTCCTTTGCAATTGAACATATCTCGAATTACAACGAGTTTTAATGGAATCATTCAAAATAGTTGCAGTAAAGACAAAGATGAAAGTTCAACAAGCACGAAACTTCAAGCTGTCAAGTTAATGATATTCGAAAACATCAAGCCATCATTATGTAGCGCAGAAACATGCAAAGACGGCTGACAATATTTCAATTGCAGTATATTTTTAAGTTTGTAAGGGCATAAATTGCTTTTCGTTATCTTCAGAATCATTATCGCTCATGAAATGCACCATAAAACCATCCACCACGTCATTTTAGTCGCATCCATTTCATAATATATTCTCCATGTTGTTAATTTGTTGAGTCGAGTTTACCACATCGATTGACTGCTTGCTTTATTATTTCTCGTTTATAAGTCGGTCTACTGCTAAGGACCTTCGTCTCGTAAGTACAGTGCTTTTTCTATCTCAGGAGGTGGCGATGATCCTCCTCTCATGGTACTTGTGATCCGGGGCGCAAGAAGACGTCGGTTTGTAGGTATTTCTCTCTTCAGGTATTCGCCAATGGTACTCCTCCCAACACGGACAAATTCTAGGCTCCCATGTGTGGTAGTGTGTGTGTGTGTGTGTGTGTGTGCGTGCGTGCGTGTGTGTGTGTGTGCGTGTGTGTGCGTGTGTGTGTGATTGTGTAAGCACAAAGGAGGGGTTAAGAGTTTGGAAGGAAAGACTGCGCTCGGTCCATGGCCAATATATTACGGTAGAACTTCAGCATTCCCTTGATATTGATAGGATAAACCACAGAAAACTCGAAACTGAACCCCCATTGCCTGGCAGCAAGCGGCTGAATTTGTTCTAGCTATAGGATCAATTATCCTGTCAGCATCCGTACTCGAACCCCAGGACCTCCTAGTCAGAAGCGCTGCAATGACAGCAGTTGTTGCCCTGAGCCTCTTGAGCCGTTTTATCACAGACCTTAGATTACGGCAAAGGGCATGCATAAGTTAAAAATGATACGTTTATGTCCTCACGTCCCCGTTAACCCTTACTTCGAGTTCTAAAGATAGGCTAAAAGATTGAGTGCACTTGTTAGCCTAGCTTGTACTGCGGGTTGTAAAACTGCCTCAGAAGCATGTTGCGTAAACAAATGAGTTTTAAGACGGCTCCACACATTCAGCATTCGCCGGGTAGCGAGCTACCGCTCACCCAATCCTGAACAGCTGATGTGTTCGGTGAATGTTCGCTCCCTTTGAAGCGTCCAAAAGACCGACACGCGGTGGGTAGGGCGAACACCGAATGTTTGTCACTCGGCAAATAGCAAGCAATTTACCCACACTGTTCGGGATTTGGCTACCGTTGCTCGCTGTTCGCTGAATAATGAAAGTGTGGAACCGGGCAATAATCCCGTCAAATGGTACTCAAAAAGAGGCCAATCCAGGAAAAAATTCTGGAAGATTTTTTCCCCAACGATTCTATACGAATTCGAGGGTGCTGAATTCAAATTTGATGTTTGCCACCTCAAAAAAGTTTCACAGAGACCCCCCCCCCCCAAAAAAAACAAAATTTCGCCATGATTTTGTTTTTTCGCTTATATCATCAAAATTATGCGTTTTAGCGAAACAATTGTCTATTACAATATTAAAGGCTATAAAATTTCCTACAAAATTCATATATTACCTTTAATTTTTTGAGAAACTGTGGCCAAAGCGGCAAAATAGCTTTTCCCAGTCATCCTATGTTGCCGCGGCACTTTAGTTTCACCTTATCATTTTCACCATGCGTTTTGACTGACTACAAGCAATGTTCGCGAACGAGCAGGAGCGCTTGATAGCGAACGGGCCGCTAATACCGCGTACTCTTAAGGCTCATTCACAATGCAACATATATATATATATATATATATATATATATATATATATATATATATATATATATATATAAGCATAGCGTTAACACAAAAGTTAGGACTACGTCTATTAGCGAACTCATTCAAAATGCGTTCGCATAAGCATAACACGTAAAGGCCCATTCACAATGCAAACATAAGCATAAGCATGGCGTTAACATAAAAGTTAGGACTACGTCTACAAGTGGACTCATTCACAATGCGTTCGCATAAGCATAACACGTAAGACGTTTACTTAAGAGCTTGCAAGCTTCAAGCTTCTGTGCTTATGCTTATGTCAGACATAAGGAATGAGCCAATGTTAACTCAAAATCGAGTATCGAAGTCGATAGGCGAACTATTCATGTCAATTCGTGTGCTGCATCTCATAGCCAATAGAAACTCTTATTTTGCCTATGTTTATTGTGAATACGCCAACTCTTCGCTTGTGTTAATGTCTATGTCTATGTGTTATGCTTATGTTTGTGATTGCATTGTGAATGGGCCTTAAGACGTTAATTTTAAAGCTTGCAATCCTCAAGGATCTGTGTTGAGGCTTAAGTAAGAAATAATAAACCAATCACAATACGGTAACTCAAAATACCATATCTAAAAAGGATCGAAGTCGAAAGATCGAACAAAAGACTGGACTCCCAGATGGTGTGGTTCATTTTCGGCTGTTTTCTGCTTTTTTCTTCTTCTTCTTCTTCTTCTTCTTCTTCTTCTTCTTTTTGTTTGTTTCTTTGTGTGTGTGTGTGTGCGTGTGCGTGTGCGTGTGCGTGTGCGTGTGCGTGTGCGTGTGTGTGTGTGTGTGTGTGTGTGTGTGTGTGTGTGTGTGTGTGTGTGTGTGTGTGTGTGTGTGTGTGTGTGTGTGTGTGTGTGTGTGTGTGTAGCGTACGATCTTTTTGGAATTTAGTTTTGTTCCAGTATTCATAGGACTGTTTAGTTAGTTGTATTCATAGTAGTATCATTTAGTTTTCATTTTTATTGAAATTGAATAAAAATATTATATAAATCGAACGCGTAGGCCATGGCCACAGTGGATATCTCGAAATCGAATCTCACATCCAACTAATAGTAAACTACAATGTCTCACAGACAATAGAAAATCTCATTTTGCTTACATTTATGTTGTACATTGCGAATACTTCAGTATTTCACTTATGTTTAAGTTTATGTTTTTCCGACTGTTTCTGGCCCTTTATTTTAAAGACAGAAAACATTTTTTTAGGGTAACTGTTTATATCAATATATCACATGTGATATATTGATATAAAACAGTTACACTAAAATAATGTTTTTGTCATTAAAATAAAGGACCAAAAACAGTCGGAAAAATTGAAAAATCTACAGACAGAAAAATAAATAATAATTTTAAAGTTTATGTCTATGCGTTATGCTTATGTTTATGTTTGCATTGTGAATTGCCCTTTATTGCGCAGCACACCAGAGCAGCCTGCCCTTCATGTCGTCGCTGCTGGCGGCAGGCCGCCTTCTACCTCCGCCGGGCGTGCTCTACCCCGCGGCCGCCGCCGCCGCAGCCGCCGCCGCCGCTGCCGCCGCCGCGGGCCCCGGCGGCGAGCTGCTGCCCCCGCCGCCGCCGCTGCCGCCGCCCCCGCACCCGTTCCTGCTGCCGCCGCACCTCTACGACTTCCTCAGTCCGCCCCCGCCGCCGCACGCCGGGCCCTTCTCGCGACTGCCACCCCCGCCCCCGCCGGCCGCCGGCCCCGCCCCGTGCCCCGTGCCGGGCTGCGCGGAGTGCAAGCCCGCGGGGCTGCGCGACAAAACGAAGATGACTGTCAGTTGAAGTGCGGGCCCAAGTGGGCACTTGGACCTCGACGAATTGAAATATTCGTGAAGTCTGTTTCTGACGCAAGACACAATTCTAGAGACGTTGACCTTACTAATACTTGTATTCGCTACTAGATGGACTGTGTCTGCTACAAGCGCGCTGGATTGCGTATCAAGAACACTGGCAGTATAAGATCCATTCCAAGTCTGAAGGTATACCAGCTGATATTGAAATATTGGCGGGTACTCCTTGATACACAAGAGGCTTAGAATTGAGAATCGATTATCGACTTAGGAATTTCTCCATTCTCTACTAGATTGGGTTGCGTCATTCTGCTGACATGCGCAATACGACCGAAGTGACAACCAGTGAGAACATTTCCGACCTAAAATATTCACGGGAACAGTTTTACACAATAGATGATTAGAATTTCAGAAAAGTTTGCCTCAATACTATCTCTGTTAGCTATTAGATGGCAATCGCGCGACGGTTGTACCTCTTGAAACAAGTCAACTGCGAAAGAAGCGAAACCATTGAGTTCCTTGGTGGCAGCTGGAGCATTGTGGTAATCCATTGTAGAGTTGGATAAATGAAATAATCTCTGAAATAATATACTAAAACATTAAACAATAAAAGGACCCACCCAGAAATTTTTCACTATCATCAATGGATCTATAACAAAATTCTAGAGCCATGGATTAAATACGTGATTCAAAAAACTAACTTATTGTGGCACCTACGACGGTTATTTTCGTGTCAAAAGTTTTATTTATGTTTGACAAGTTAATGAAAAACATTTTAAAGCTCATTACAGTTGCGTGGCTTGTACATTTTCGGGCATAAAAAAGTTACATGAAAAAGTGTCGATTAACATATTTGTCCAATATTTGTTGCAACCCAAAATTTGGTTTAATTATCGTCAGTCTGATGAATTATGTCGTAACTATTCACATAAACGCCGGAAAGATATTTAGTAATTAACAGCGTTTCATTAATGTACATTATGCACTCTTGCATTGAAACCTGATATAAGTAACTATTATATTTATCTTCATGGCGATGCCGCATGCTACTTCCCATACATGAATTTATATTTGTTTTATGATAATGAATATCTTATTCATATATTTACTGGAATCATACAGTTTTACTCTTTTTAACATCTATTGTTTCCTTCATATATTAAACAACTTTCTTAAACTTATTTGTTCTCCCCTGACAACATATTTTACGTGATTATATGGTCACATGTGGCTCACACAATAATCCATACTACAAAACCAACAAAAGCTCCCGATTTTTGTAGAATTCTTGCTGAATATCCTAAAAAACCGGGTAAGAACTGTGTCAGTCGATTTTTCTGACAGTGAGAAAACGAATCAGATGTTCATTACTTCTGTAGATGTCATGGGTGCCTCTGTAGATCACTGGGTCATGGGTGCCTCTGTAATAAATTATCAAACACATTTGAGTTGCCTAAAAAAGGGGAAAAACGTTTTTACGAAGAATCCCCAAAATATCATTTTTCTCACCAGGAGACCGACACGTGTCAAATGAGTTTGTCTCGATTGGTGGACCAGAAGGTGTCTATCCGTTGGACAAATGAATGGACGGACGAATAGACAGAACAACTCTCGATTACTACAAGGGAGAAAGTTTGCAAGCCATGGCATCGCCTTCTAAACTTCGTTTACTCTTCTTTTTTCTGAAACGTGTGAACTTTCCCAAAACTCCCTTGTTTGGTTGTTTATTATTTAATAAATTATTAAAACATATTAGTAGTTAGCTTATTTTATTTATCTAACCTTACAAGCATAACCAAATTCTACCTTCCCTGAATAAAATACTTGGAGAGCAGTTCTTGACTCAAGACGATAAGAATTGTAGAAACATGCTTCGCCCTAGTAATATTAAAGTACCCTTGTAGAGACAATGTAACCACAAGTCTGTGGCCTACCGGTCACGAGTATTACAAAAGTAACCTAACAATGGTGGAAAGCGAGATATCTCAGGCGCTGAATATCTTCCGCTGAAGAACACCTCAGTAAATTCATAAAATAACACACACAAACATCAAACAAGAAGAAAGACATTTTCTGGGAAAAAGGTGTCTTGGATCCTCATTCCGATTTTTCTTCAAAGAGCTCCCCAAAATAAACATTTTTACTACAGGTATTGTGACTGTCCAATTGATATTTGGTATTTTAGAGAAAAATGAGAAACATTCTACCTAAAATATTAACAATTTCACCAGCTTGTAAAGTATACTTAATTTTAAAGCTTTTGTGTCGAGAGCGAAAAAATACTATAAACCCATAAATTATTTATGTAATATTTTGTACATATTACAATTGCAATATTTTTATTTTCATGGAAACACTTAATTTAGAATCACGTTTGCGCACAATTGCACACATTCTTCATGCAAAACATTCTCATTCATACTAGTTTCCATGATGGTTTGAAATTCCGCCTTGGTTATCTTGCATAAACAACTTTTGGACAGAATATCGATGGCTTAGAACACACATATTGCATGTCCAGTATACCTCGTTTCAAGAAAACCAAACTTGAAAGTTCGTAAAGGTGCAGTTACTTATGGAGCAACAATGTTTGCTTTCTGGAAAAAAGCATGACCTCTTTAATATGGTCATACAATCATGGTACCCTAGGTAGATAGGAACGACTGGTCTCCAAAAATGATATTAACTCAATATTACCATGGGTTGACATACAATGTTTGTGCAATAAACCATAGATATGGACTTCTGAATGTTCAAATGTAAGGATATTTTCGGAAATATTTTCCTCGCCAAATACCAGAAGTGAATGTGAAATGTGTCAAATGTTCGAAGGTAGAAGATGCTGTGAAAAGTTCTTGTATAACATCTCTCATTTACCTCGTGTTGTGGAAATTCCAAAATTGATACTAATTTTTAATCTGAAACGGATATAAATATTTTACTTTAGCCCGCAGAAACATCCCTTAGAGAGAAAAGGGGATTACATGGGGTAACACTGATCATCACATATTTTGTCCCAAATATAATTTTTCAAAATAGATATGTATATCATACTAAATAACACGAAGATAAATACATTTATGAACAAAGAGAATTAAAATAAAAGACAATGTGAAATCCATCATTTAGTTTTTTCCAGTTTCAAAACGAACACATAATGAATAAAATTGTATATGTTGTACGTATTATTAGTTTGAAGTAGAAATATATTTGTTCATAAAGACTTGTAGTTTCAGGCCATAGACACATAGCGGCACTGTATTACATGTTTACGAGTAATATTGAGTTCCTGAGCAATACTGCTTTTATTGTATTAAATAAATAAATATATAAATGTTCATAAAATGATGAAGAATATAGAAATGTTATGTTGAATGTTGTTTGCATTTACTTTTTATTTCTTCCCAACAATACGCCTGTGAAACTTTGTATCAGTAGAAATCAATTCTCCACTACCCCTAGAAAGGTGTGTCACTTCAAACAAGATATCCGCGAAGCAAAATTGTGCGAAGGCCAGGAACGATTATCCAATCGTGCTATTCTCCACTTGAAGTCAGAAGCAACCAAAAATAGCAACTACGATGACGTAATCGATAGATTTGCTACTATAAAAATCAAGAAAAAAGAACATTTCAGTAATACACTATAATAATTATGTTTTAATATGTAATGAATATAAGAGAAACTTAATAGAATTTTTAAACATACCTCCAAACATTTACTACTATTTTTAACTGTTAACAGTTTTACAATCTTAGATGCAAACAATATTAAGAAAAACTACAAATTTTTATTATAAACGCCAACCCTGAACAATATAATATTTTTACAGTGATTGATAGAAACGCCTTATCAATACAACAAACAATCTCGTTGTCAAAACAAACACATTCAGGGCCAAACTGTTGATTCATATAAAAGGTGGTTCCACGCATTCGTTATTCCGCGAACAGCGAGCCGAATTCCGAGTAGTGTGGATGAGTTGCTTACTATTTGCGGAGTGACGAACATTAGGTACTCGCCAAACCCACCACGTGTCGGTCTTTTGCACACATCAAAGGAAGCGAATTCGCCGAACATGTGTTCGCAGCAGCACATCAACACATCAACACATCAGCACACACATACGGGATTAGGCGAGCAGTAGCTCACTGCTCGACGAGTGCCGAAGGTGTAGTTATATGTATCAATAGTTTGGCCCTGAATGTGTTAGTTTTGATGAGTTTCGTTTGTTGTATTGATATGACGTTCTTATCAATCATTGTAAAAATATAATGATATCGTGCACTGTTAGCCTTTATAATAAAAATTCGTAGTTTTTCTTGGTGTTTCCAACCAGAATTTTTTTTCTGCTCTGGATTTGGAACTTAGGTCCCTACAGTTAAATGCCAGTCACGTTACCCCTACACAAATCCCAAGCATAAACTTTAATTTCCCGAAAAATCTCTACTTTTCTTCAAAAAGTGTTGACCATTTGCATTTGCAATTTTTAAAAATTCAGAGATTTTCATTATTGTTATTTAGAGATCTACTTCTATTGCATAGACTTCATTCAAGAAAAACTCTCTATAATTAATATAGTAGTTTTACAATGTTATTTTTTTGTTTGCAATTAATGAAAATTCTCAGAGTTAAACAAAACTGAAACCTGCGCCATTTTTGGTGTCCTTTCCTCTGCCCGAGCAAAATATTCAAAGAAAACTTTTGGAACCTTTTTTAGAAAAAATATTTATAAATTCCACACATTAAACAATATTACACAAAAATTACTAGTTTAAAAAAAGTGTGATTTATTTAAGGATCATTTTAAAAAAATTTTCATTAAAAAATCTCGATTATCAATATTGTACTTCTGTACTGTTAATTTTTTGAAATTTGCAAAAACACGAGTTCCCCAAAAATAGGATCTGAAGCAATTTCTTTTCCAACTTTTGCTTACCTCCAGACAAAAAATTAAACAAAAAATTGGAGACTTTTGAGAAAATAATATTTTTACTTTACTCTTACTCTTCAAGCAAAATTACGCAAAAACTATTTATAACCACCGACAAAAATTAAAGTTCTGCAAGTTACGAAAAATCAAGGATTTTAATGAAAATGAGTCTTTTAATATATTTTGAGCAACCTACCCGCTATCCGACGAAAAAGTTTAATCACAAAATTTGGAGCCGTTTTTGAGATGATTTTTGAAAAAAGCGTTTGAGACTTCATGTAAAACACTCCCCAAATATGAAAATATCCATTTCAACTCGCGGGGCCTTGTGACTAATCTTTCAGGACACATTAATTTTGAAGAAAATTGTCTGAACGGATTAGGATCTGACGTTGCGCAGTCAGACGTTTTGCCGCCAATCGATTATTCAGTATCAAGGATACACAAAACGTAATTCTAACTACATAACGTGTTAGGGGAAGTCATTTACTACTTATAAAAACAATATTAACCCACTTTTTTCATACTAGAAACCCGCAATACGAGTTTTCTATAAAAGAATCGCTGCTCCGCATTACAATACAATTCTCTTTACTATGTAAGTAGGTAGAAAGGTCTGAAAGTAAGAAGTAATTCTTCAGAGGCTTCAAACTTTGTTTGCTCCTAGTGTCTTAAAATGTGTAAGTCTGTCAGTGCTGTCAGGAAAAACTAATGTTAGCATTTGCCAATTAACAAATTCGTAGTCATTCTTTAAACACTGCTTCAACCAACAACGATAACAAAATTACGCTATCTCAAAACCTCATTTTTGATGAGAAATTCGATGAATTACGTATTTCTCTGAGAAACTGCAAGGTTCACAGAAGCCGAAAGGAAATATTTGTTGACAGAAAAGACATCCAAGAAATTACCGATCTTTAATTGCGGCGCATTTGAAAGATTTGTCTTCGTTTAGAAAGAAAAAAAATGTATACCGATACCCGAATATGTTAAAACAAAAATTATAATTTGAATAATGTACATAAGTTAAGAATGTTTCACGTACTTAACGCAATTCAGTAGTGCCAGACTTGCTATATGCCACATCAAATATTTATCACGAACCCTTGATCTTACGTCATGACTCATTTAAAGGATTCCCGAATACGGATCCACTCTCAACTCCTCCACCAATGAGAAACAAGCACATAGCAACCGCGCAGCCACAGTACACCATCGCGGGCAAAGCAAGAAGTCTTATTTAATGTTTCGAGGTCCGGAAGAACAGGCGCGCTCGGGGACACACGATATCCGCCCCCACCCCACCCCACCCCCGCAGTCAAGAGCTGCGGCCGCCTCGTCAACGAGGTCGCAGCGGTGCTCCACGACGAGAGGAGAGGGCAAGGAGGGAGAGTTGGAGAAAGCAAATGGAGGGGGTGATCGCGGCCGAGATACGCAGCTTGGGGGAGAGGGTACCGTGTATACCGCACATGTTAAATTTGCTACTATTGATGTACGTTTTCAAGAAAATGGTTGCTAGAAAATTTTGATATTTCACTCATAGATAAAACCAGTGTTATTAATTTGACTATTTTTGGAGTTAATTACAAATATTTAGTATTTCTTCCTTATATATAACTTGCCCTACTTTTTTCAGAATTTTTGGATAAATATTAATTTTTTATATTTTTAATATTGAAGAATGTTTATTTAAAATGTCAATTTATTGCCAATACTATAAAGAATGAATCCTGCAAGTTTCAATAAATTGAGAACAATGAGAAAAGATACATTAATTACCAAATAAGTACATTTTCGGGAAAAGTCATTTTAAAAAAATTGTACTTGCCGCTACTCTACTAGAAGAGTGCTTACTCTGCTCCGTATTCTGATTCATTTTCTTCAGCGGAAAAGACCAATGCTACCAACGTATGAACAAGAGTATGTTTCAGTACTAACTCATTAACAACCCAACATGCGTTCAGAATTACGAAAAAATAGCCATATTTTCATGCAATGTCAATAAGGGGGCGTGGCTCATGTGCACTAGGACATTTAAATAAGAATTAAAGGGATTTCCAAGCGTCGTGAAAGAAAAATGTTGATATATTTGGAAAGAGCAAGGTTTGAACTATTAATTTAGCCAAAAAAAAGAAATCGATAATTTGACCCGTTTCAGGGTACCTTAAGGAGAGATAGCCAGACCGCGACAAAAACAAGGTGTGGAAGACTGAGGGATTAATGTAATAGTTCTCAAAGAGTGTGCCGAGGCCCAGAAGTGTTGTGCGAAAATAATTTTTTTTTTTCACAATTTTTTTTCGTGAATATGAACTCCATCTTTCAGATTTTACGATTATACAATTGTTGCAAGCTAATTAAAATTATCTGTCAATAATTTTAACGAATGGTCATACAATGAAAAATGTGGGTACCTTTACTTTTACAGACTACTTAAATGACAAAGATATTACGGTTAAGTACGTCTATTCTCCATTCACAGAAGAAACTCACACATTAAAAAAAGAAAAAATGTGAACCAATGCTGAAAAATCCTTGTTCAGGTAGACATGTTGAAAACTGAAGAGTGTGTCGCGAGTCAAATATATTTGAGGACCATGGACTTATACGGATATAGATAGCATATAGATAAAGATTATAATTGTCACCTTTCCCGTCACCTTGTTGGATGCGATTACGCTTGGAGAACAGGTTACGCAGTTGTAAAAAAATTCAAATTGTAGCCATGTTACAGAGTAACAATGCATTTTAATAATTAAATTTGTTCAAAGAATTGCTCACCCCGGCCGGGATTCGAATTGCAATACGGCGAGATTGCAAAAGATTGCAATACGGCTAGGGGCGGCTGGGATGGTTAAAACGAATACTGACATGGAAACGAGTACGATGTACTACTTGAAAAGTGGGAGGCATTTTTATATGTTGGATTTAAAGCTAACGTAAAGACAGAAATGTCGATGACAATCACAACCTGAAACGACAAAATTGTAAAGAAAAGAAGAAAAGTACTAGGCAGATGAGAAATGTGTCATCACATCAGTGGCAACAAAAATAGGAATCTCCAGATTCCTTACAGCGGTCAGCTATCCTTCTCACCTGCTTTCTCGTTTACGCCCTTTCACTTTTGGCATCCCCAGAAAGCATAGTCTATTTGTATGACTGGTGTTACACAAGCTGTCGGAGGAATCTGCGAAGATGTTGACTCAAGAGTAAAGTGAAACAGATGTTCTTACTACAGTCGAGGTAGACCTCGAAAGCCGATGGAGAACACAGATGAACATGGCAAAATTAAGCACGTACGTAGACATCTGAATACATTCAGAATATTTAGCCCTTCCATAAACTGCATCCTCTGTGGTAATGCAATTAGTTTTAAAAAAAACAAGATTTCCCAAATCTTTCTACCTAGTCATTACAATACAAAAAGAGTAAGACAAAACTAACCACGTTAAACGGAGCCTTTGTTCTTTTTCTCTTGCCACCTTACCTGCTCTAAGAAAACTAAAGTGAAAGTGCACAACACAAATGTCTCGGCGAGATATTACTTTAACTCATCACAAGGAAAAACAAAAGCGGGATGTAATCCGGTGAACTCCACGCCAAAGTGCGATAACGTACATACCATTCAACAGGGCTGTACCTTCCCGGAAAGATACGCCAGACGCTTAGGACATCTTGACCACGGGATACAATCGGATTACAAGCGACGAGGCAACGCCGATTTGGCTAAGGTTTCAACGCATGAAAAGTAAAAATACATCCACAGTGCTCAAGAAAAGTGACACATGCTAAAATTCCTCGTTCCTAAGTTAATGGAAAAAGTATGATCGGAAAATAGGATTGTACTTTTATATCCAAATTTTATATACGAAATACATTTTTTTTAATTTACTCGTTTCAGGCGCGTAAACACTTTGCAAGGGTTTTCAATAAAAATATACAATAATTTGAATAAAGATAGCCTTCGATAGTAGATGGATAAGACAGACGGTATGCAGAGTATAACATTTTATTAATTTAATTAGTTCAAAGAATTATCACCCCGACCGGAACTCGAACCCGGGTCTCCTGGTATACGCCCAGTTGCTCTAACTACTGACCTATTCAACGACCAATTCTTCGAACAGTTTCAGTGCCCATTTAACATATATATTATTGTGCTCACCCTGACACCTTATTATAGATGCAATTAGGTCGGAAATATGTTCTGCAACAGTAAATGCATCCAAGATGTCACCTTGCAACCAATGTCTTTTAGTTATTTGCTTTAATATATTTCTTACTCAGCAACAAGGTACACAGCTTGGATGCATATACTGTAGCGGAACATACGTATTTCCGGCGTAATTGCGTCTACAATAAGGTGACACGGTGGTCACAATTTTGTTTGGCCGCAAAATAAAAAACTCCGCTCTGCTTAAAACCGATATCCTGTCAAACGATCATTTTTTACAAGAATTAATTTTCTTCTGTCCCGACGGCACGCGGTCGCCAAACCGGCAGCGGAGTGGTGACCAAATCGATGAGAAAGCAAGGTAGTGAAGAAAGGATTGGGGTGTTTTAGCGGCAAGCAGAGAGGACACGGGATGGAGTTGCGAGCATGTAGGATCCGGCCGCAGCGAGTAGTCCAGGGATGAGAAGAAGCCGAGAAATGAAGCGAGTGCGGGGCAGCGAAAAGCGGCAGGGGATTCCGTGGAAAAGGCAGCGTGGGCGGTGGGTGGGGGGCGGAGAAAACGTAATTGCGACTACTGCCGCCGCGATTTATCATAGCTGAAGTAATTCGGCTCGTTGCTAATGGTAAAGCAAACGCTGCCGGCCTGTAGCCAGCGATCCATCATCCCTGGAGTGTTACGGCTGCCCGCCGCCGCAGAGGCCAGGGCAGGGGCGGGCGTGCGTATTTGCCTCGCTATTACGCAAGTCAACAGTCATTAGACGGCGGTCTTCTCGCCGGCGAATGGCGGCGGTGGTGGAGGTGGCGACGGTGGCGATGGCTGAGGCGAGGGCGGAGGCGAGGGCGGAGGTGAGGGCGGAGGCGAGGGCGGAGGCGAGGGCGGAGGCGAGGGCGGAGGCGAGGGCGGAGGCGAGGGCGGAGGCGAGGGCGGAGGCGAGGGCGGAGGCGAGGGCGGAGGCGAGGGCGGAGGCGGGGGCGGAGGCGAGGGCGGAGGCGAGGGCGGAGGCGAGGGCGGAGGCGAGGGCGGAGGCGAGGGCGGAGGCGAGGGCGGAGGCGAGGGCGGAGGCGAGGGCGGAGGCGAGGGCGGAGGCGAGGGCGGAGGCGAGGGCGGAGGCGAGGGCGGAGGTGAGGGCGGAAGCGAGGGCGGAGGCGAGGGTGAAAGCGAGGGTGGAGGCGAGGGCGGAGGCGGAATCCGACAAAGACGAAGGCGGAGGTCAAGGAGGCCATAGCGGAAATTCAGGCAAAGCTGAAATCGGGGGTGCTGGCGGGAATGAAGGCGAAGGCGAAGGAAAGATGAAGATGGAGGCTGAAGCGGCGGCGGAGTCAGCTGAGATGGAACCGGAGTCGGGAGAGAAGGCGTAGGTGAAGGCGAATGCGGAGCTGATGGCGAAGGTGGAGATGAGAGCGAGGGCGCAGGGTCGAATAACTGGCAGTGTGGGGTGACGAACGGAGCGGTGGGTAGACTGGGGCGAGGGGATAGGTTTTGCGCAATGTTTAACCGTACCGCATGATATGTAGAGAATTCCCGGAATAGCAGCAGAAAAAGAATCGAGTAATGGCGCGACCGATGTTGAGTGTACTTCCTTATGGCGGAAGTGACGCTTCTTCTGTTATGTGATCATCTAGTTTTCAGTTAATGTTTAAAATTGACAACCGAATCTGCTCTTTTGTTCTAAATGAAGAACTTCTAAATTACAAACATTTTTTGTTGAAAATGTGAGATGTGTTTGTTATATTGTTCCCAAACTAACTCTTAGCCGTATTCAATAGCTGGTATGAATAAAAATGTGCATATGCTATTTATTACATATGCTATTTATCGTCATACTCATAAAAATAGTTTTTTTCTTTCCCTGAATGCTCGCGGGTGCACAGACATTTCCAGGCTTTCTAAAATATTGTCGTCTTCCAATATCTATATTGCAGAGCTTTCTCCATTTTTATCTGCTGTGTGCTCGAACTGAACTGAACCGCGCTGCGCTGCAATCAGCTTAACCAAGCGTTAACTGCTGCTAATGGAGCTGAAATTGCGCGTTAACTTTAACGGAAAGTTAACAAGCGTTTAAGTTTGGTGAAACACGTATTTTCTCTAACGGACCGTTAAAATCTCCTAACGTCTAGTTAGCGTGTTAACAAGCATTGGTGAAGCCGGCCCTAAGTTGAGCCCATTGGTCGAAGAATATTCTCAGAATGAATGCTCATGCTCGTGTGAAGATAATCTGAGCGAACGCTTCTATTTTATTCATACCACCAAGTATGGCCCTCAATACAGATTTCAAAAAATGTTTGCAACTGACGGTCAAAATCAGCGATCTTTTGTTAAACGCAAAACTGAAAATTGAATATTTGTGCCCTACGAGACGCATTCTCTTTCTGAAATATACTATCGGATAATGCATTTTTGGATTTCAATTTCATCCCAGGAAATTGTCTTCAGAAAATAATATTCATAATTGGCTACTTCATTGGTCAAAAAACAAATCTTGCCGTTAAATTATCTACATTGAATCCGCCTTCCCCATAAAGCCCCTTATAATAATAAATTATATGAGTTCTTATTCACGAATTTATACAGTTTTTTACTCATTTAAGAATATTTTTCAACTGATATGGTCATATAGCGAGTCATATAGCGAGCACTGTAATATCATATTTGTTTTATACCTCTGGGTTAACGGAACAATCATCCGGACACGAACATCCACGCCCAGAGCAGATTCGAACCCGTCACCCTTCAAGCCAAGGCATACACGGCCCTTCAGCCTTAGCAACATCGGTTATCCAGACAGGCTATAACGATATTTATTCTACTCTGCTCTCCTAAAACAGCTATTTTGTAACATATCTACCAGCTAGCTAAGCAATATAACAAGGTAGGATGCTTTGGGGATAGGAAAGATTACAAATAGCAGGGCGTGTCCGCGAGTCACTCGCCTTTCACTGGACTACAATCGACCAGCCCAAGCACCTCCCCACCCTTTCCCCGCTGGCTTTCACGGCCAGCAGCGGCCCACACCGGTCGCCTACAGATAGGCGCTGGGTCAGGACACGCCAAGCAACTCTCACGCCCCCTCCTCCCAACACACGATACCAATAAAATGGAACAAAATCATGATATTTTTTCTATTTAATAATTTATAGATATTTTTACATTTTCATTAAAATGATATAGCCTCTGGATGGCTTATAGGCAGCGTACTAGCTTCCCATGCTGTGATCTAGGGTTCGATTCGCGGTCGAGGCAAAAATAGTTGTAGCTTTGATTTAAAATCGTCCCAGTTTCTGTAGCAATGTGACGAAGAAAAGCTCAAGCAGGCGGATCTTGTCAGTTACGGTAAAGAGAACACGTCATGTTCGCCTCATGTTACTCTTACCCCCCAAACATGGGACTTTAACTAGACTCAGGCTTTGGGGGACACTGGTAGCTGGCCGGCGTAGTCGGACTACCGACCCAATAACGCCAAGTCCGTACATTAAAATAATGGCCAAAATGAAATAAGTAGGCATGTTGGTTAGTTAAATGAAAGTTTAGAAATTATGTAACCTTTGCCAATAACAATAAAAGACAAACGCGTGACATGTATATTAAATATCTCAATATATATTGGCTGGATAAATAAAATTATATCTAGAATGGGATAAAACCATTCAGTTTGAAATCTTGGAGATAAATACAGTAAAGGATTGTTTACAATACACTTCCACTGAGTGCAAATCCTTTAATAATCATGAGTGTGTCACGAGCAACCCCATCGGCATCAAGTTGCATCCGCGAGTGTCAAGGGTCCCACGTCCCAAGTCCCACGTCGTGGACACCCTAAGGGTGTATTCGCGCCGCCCTTCCCTCACCCCACCTAGACCACCCACGTGGCAACAGCTGCAGGGCCTCTGCCCGCGTTTTTCCGTGCAGCTGCCTCCACCACCGTTGCCACCGCTGCGGCCGTCACCGCTGTCGCCTCCTCTGCCGCCAGTAGCGCTGCCAGCACGCCGCCGACACCGCGCAAGGGCGACTTCGTGTGTGTGTGTGGGGGGGGGGGATGGCAATATAAAAAGTTAGTTGACTCTCATACGTTATTCTGCCCCACGTGAAACTGGAGACCTACTGCCGCGGGAATATGCAGAACGACAACGCGAACGTAATGGCATTTTTTAACTAGCGAACGAGATTTATTGTAATAAATTATGCAATATACTATTCTATCTAATAAAAAGATTAATAAGAAAATATGTAGGAAAAGGATTCCAAAATAAGAACAATTTTCCTCGCCAAAACATTTAAGAAAAAATAGAAAATATGTAAAATAAAAGTCCATTGTAATGATTAAAATTGCTCTATATGAGCATTTTTCAAGCAAAGAACTTCACCGATCAGAATTCAACATAGATTCGGACTGCCTGAAAGAAAGTTCAACATCTACAGAAATAATTAATTGAACACTAGTCTTTACCACACAGAAGAGTTTTATTCAAAATGTAAAATTCGTTCGTAGTATATACATTTACGGGATGCTGGTGCTTTCTTGAATAGTAGTACTCTGTAAACAGTGATGGGTCTTGGAGAGGGGGGAGCGGGGGTTTGGAGGGATAATACTTCATAAATTGAATAGTGCGATAAGACATAATCTGTACAAAATACTTGTGGGCAGTTTCCAAAAAGCGGGTGGGGGGAGGGTAAGTTGGACAATTCATGGCAAAGACACGGTGGTTATAGAATTGCACTAGCGTTAAAAGTAACGCTTTGTAAGAACGATGATTCCGTAACATGTATTGCAAACGCACATCTGAAATGATCCGTTTTGACGCAAAAATACATTAAAATGAAACGAAATACGTAAAAAAATGTAGTAATAGCTAAAATATGTGAAAAATGTAATTGTCAAAAAAAGTAAAAACTGTGTGAAACAAAAATGGTTCTAATTTATTCAGAGTGTCTTGTAAACTCCAACAAATATTGAATGCATAAATTATCTCACATATGTAAAAACATCTTATAACATGAAAATTCGTTTCCTCCTGGTTATAACCTACTATTCGTTTTAGGGCAGGGGAGACGCATAGCTATGCGTGTCCAAGTGGACGAAACTCCGGCCTTCAGCCTTCGCAATTAAAATAGAGTATTCTTCAGTCCGAGTAACTTACAATTTTCGATTTGTTTTTTGTCAAAGTACTTTTTTACCTAATAGTTTGGTAGAAAGAAAAGAAAACATCAGAAAGAAATTCACCAAGTTTAATGAGGAAACTGACTTGCACAGCAGATATCAAAGAGGCATATATTGAGCAATGGCCTCTTAAATTATTTTTTTCTTTGTGGCATGTCGAGCTCACACATTGTTCACATCCAAACAATAATTAAAATCATGATTTATCTTGCACTTCCTTTACTTCAGCACAACACCGTGATCTTGAAATGGTAAACCATTTTCTTTCCTGAATAAAACTTCTAAAAAACGCATGAAATCAAAAGTGGTAATTTTAACGAAATACGATCACGTACTTTCAAAACCCGGAACAAGA
Source organism: Teleogryllus occipitalis (assembly GCA_011170035.1). NCBI lineage: Eukaryota > Metazoa > Arthropoda > Insecta > Orthoptera > Gryllidae > Teleogryllus > Teleogryllus occipitalis. Next base: position 369,260 of record BLKR01000753.1, on the reverse strand, counting down.
ATGCCCTTGTCCCCGCGAGTTCCCGTCGGTCGTTTTTCGATTTTGTTCTGAGATCTCAAAGTTTCGCTGGTCGATTCGTGAACGGAAGCGTGTTAAAAAGAGAACCGAGATTTTTCCAAACTTTTTTTCACATCTTTAAATTGCTGTATAATATTTTAGAACGCTTCGAAAAGGATTTGAAATGACAACAATAACATTTACAAACTGAAACCTGCCAAAAGAGCACCTGAATTAGGCGGTTGAGCAACTCTGGCTGTAAGTAAACTCCGGAGCTTCCTAGAAGCGATTGTGCATGGGAACAATTTGGAATTTTCTTTTTTCTTTTTTTTTTAAATTATGCTTTATTTAGAAGGTCGCATGAACTACTTGGTCATTAGCGACCACATTCAAAATACAGTGTACAGTGTACAACAGAGCATACAACAAAATTTAAAATTGAACCACAAATATATAATTTGTCAATATAGGTAACTTTACATGAGGACAATTAACAATCATATTCAACAGCAACATAATATAAACAGAGAACATCACCAAAGTACATGTTGGGCATTACTATACATTACTTGATAATACAATATTTGACAATATTGGTGTTTAACATATTTTTAGTTTCTTACAGCTTATTGATAAGGTCAATTTCCTTTAAAAATTTAAAGACATTTTCAATGTGGTGCTTGTTGTTAAGGATTTCTGGGAGAGTGAGAGGTATTGCATATTTTTTGCGGATATCTTTGTAAATGGGACAGAACAATAATATGTGCGGTATAGAGAGGGCAGATTGACATTGGTCACAATTTTTTTGTATTTCTTTTGTTAGTAAATGCTGATGGGTGAGTTTGGAATGGCCAATTCTTAAACGTGTGAGCACAGTTTGATATTTTCTCTTGTGAAGGTAAGGAAGGTGGTCATCGAAGATACTTTTCCTGATGTGATGTAGTAGGGTTGGTGATCTTGTCCATTCAGTATTCCAAACATCCTTGTTTCTTTGATGAAGTTCTTTTTTGATGTCATTGTGGGAAACTGCATGCTCTTCCAAAAGTGAATTAATAGAGTCTTTAGCTGCTTCATCAACTAATATATTACCGGCAATACCTCGGTGCGATGGTATCCAAATGAGAATTATTTCCTTATTGATGTGTAATAAGTCATAATATAAGTTAGCTATTTCATTTACTATAGGTTCCTGGTTTCCATTATTACTTAAACTTACTAGCACACTTTTGGAATCTGTAAAAATAACAAATTTGTCTTCGGTTTGTTCTTGAATATATTTAAAGGCGAGAAGAATGGCATATGCTTCACAATAAAAAATGGAGCAATAATCATTTAGCCTTGATTGTAATAGTGTCTCTTTAATTTGTACTGCACAGCCAGCTCCGATCTCTTTACGGGAGGTGAAGATGTGCGTATATCCAATGTATTTGTTATAGATTTTGTTGAAGTAGACTTGGTAAATTAACGTATTAGTTACCTTTTTTGGAAGATCATTAAGGCTGATGTTGATATTTATTAGGGAAGGAATCCATGGAGGTATTTGGAATTTTTTGTACACATCCGATTAGCGTTGAAAGACAAAACTATCTGCAAGGCTTAAGAAAGATTCCAATAATGAAGATTCTAAAAGATGGAACAGTAAACTCCTTCCCTAAACAAAGAAATTGGGGAAAAAAGTAAACTGGAGTCCAACGTCATCACCTTTGGTACGCGTAATAAGTATACAGCCTGAGCCACGACGCCTATAAAACTTATCGATAAATAATTCCGGGCGCATCAACTGCTAAGGTCATTAGTCCGGTAATTGTAGGGTATAATTTTTTATCGCGGGAAGCGGCGATCATTCCCCGCTGCATGTCGAGAGGCGCCGACCTAGGTCGACTTGCGGGGATTTTCTCTAATCAGGAATCTCCCACCAGCCTGATACCACCGCAGCCGGGACAAGCTCTAAGCTCCCGACTGGTGGTGAAGTGCATGCGATGTAAGTGTGTGAAATAAAGGGGTGAGGAAAGGACAAAGAAAAAGCCCGTTTGTTGGGGTATTGTTCTGGCATTCGCCTGATGTTGATCGAAGAAATCAGGGAAAACTACCGTTCAGAGCAGCCGACAGCTAGAATTCTCCTCTAGTGTCGAAAATCCTACCACTGTCGGGACTCGAACCCCAGGACCTCCCGTTCAGAGGGACTGCAGTGACATCAGTTGATGCGCTGAACCATCTTTGCCGGTTATTATTATTATTATTATTATTATTATTATTATTATTATTATTATATTTTTCTGTTCTTTTCTCAGTAAGCATTGAGAACCATTCATCGTATAGATGATACGACTTAGGCTCTGGCAAATGTAACTGGTTATGATAGATCTGAGGAAAGACAGAGAAGAAATTCATCTTCGTCCGTCGTTCAATTTAAGAATTTTCGCACAATATGGCAAGTTTGTAGGATTAAAACTTTTTGGATGGTTATGCAGATTCCTTTTGATCACCCTATTTTTGTAAGACCTGAAGCAAATCGATCCGTCACCACTCCTGTCGCTGAGATGATTATTCACACTATTTCAACTTTACTCAGTTGCCAAACATGTTAAATTTCAGCAGCCAAATTCTGGTATTTAGAAATCTTCTCCGATTCTGTCTTATTGATATTGTTTGTCAGTGGACAGCATACATCTATGATTGTTTCATACTTTTGTATTTTATTGATAACTACAACGTCCGGGCGATTATAATCCACAGTTTTATCAGTGACAATAGGCCTACTCATTAGAGTACTATTTCTCTATTTTCTATAACCGGTGAAGGTGAGTATTTGTAAAATGGTTGAGGGTTTTCAATTAGTCTATAATTTGATGTCAATAGTCTATAGATTATTTTAGCTACTTGATTGTGTCTTACTAGAAATGCAGTGTTGGCAAGAACTGGGCATCCTGCAATCTCATGGTCAATGGTCTCATTTGGTTGATTACACATTCTACAGGCATCTTTTATACTGCTCTTCAGAATGTGTTTATCATAATTGCGTGTTTTTATTACTCCATCTTGAATTGCTATTATAAATCCTTCAGTTTCAGGAAATAAATATCCCATTTTCAACCACAAGAGAGAAGAGACTTTATCATCTGATGGGTTATTTAAGAGATTAGGATCTTTTTCATGAAGGGTCTTGTTCTTCCAATCTGTCTGCATGTTTCTTATCTGGGAAACAATTTGTGTTGGTTTCAGTCTTCTGGAGATTTAGAGCTGAATAGTTTTTATCTACAGTAACTACAATCTTCAGTAATACACTATCCGAGGTATGAAAGTACATTCGCATTTTATTTTCTTGTGATCTGCAAAGATTGAAGATATTGAGCAGTCCTCTACTTGGTTTCTGGGAAGATAAGACTTTCAACAGCGCTCTTGGAATGATGTATTCTGAATTTTGTGAGGGTGGTTCGATTAATCGTATCCAGTTCTCGAAGGTCTGTGTCTGAATATTTCAGAATACCAAAGGAATATGTCAATACTGGGATAGCTAATATGTCAATACTGGGCTAATAGCAGTTATTAGATTCCTTGAGTACACTTTTTTGTTCATCAACTTTGTTATTCTTGATTTGTACCTTTCCTTGAATGTCGGCTTCATATTTGTGTGGTTCACTAGTCTATTTTGTTGGATACCAAGGTATTTATAAGTGTCATGGTACAAAAGCTGCCGAAAATCACAAGTTTCATCAGGTACTTCAACCAATTTACCATTTTTAGGTGTATTTCGGCACATTTATCGAATCCAAAGGACATAACAATGTCTTCACTAAATACCCGCGTCACATACTTCAGCGCTTTCAGGTGGTTTTGGCTTTCGGCAAACAGTTTAAGATCGTCCATAAACAATAAATGGCTGATTCGGGAGCTAGAATCTCTCAGTCGGAGTCTGTACCCTAGACTTTCCCTGTTTAGAAGCTGTGATAGGGGGATTGCAGTTAACAAAACCATAGAGAGCTCAATGAATCGCCTTGAAATATTCCTCGACGAACATCAATCTTAAATGTACAATTCTCCAAATGAATCTCCGTACACCAGTTTTCCAATAAGGCAACGAGCAGGTTTACGACCTTTGTATTTATTTTATATATTTTCAAAATGTGTATCAGCCGTTCATGGGGTACCGAATCAAACGCCTTTCTATAGTCGATATAGCACATAATCAAGTTTTGGCTTTTTACCTCAGCTTGTTTTATGATTACGCTGTACACAGTCAACTGTACTTTGCATCCAAAGGTACCTGCATCCTTTCTGTTCCATGCTGATATTGTTCTGATCACAATGCATGTATATCTTTTCATGTAAAACTGACGTTAATAACTTATATAGTACAGAGAGGCATGTAACTTGCCTGAAATTTTTGGGATCTGATTTAGGAACACTTTTGGGTAGTAAGTAAGTAATACCTTGCGTTAAGAATTTTGGGCAATGATCAGGCTTCTGAAGTATCTCATTAAAAATATTTGAAATCAAGTGGTGTAGGGAGACAAAACGCTTCAACCAAAAGTTCTGAATATTGTTAGATCCCGCTGATTTCCAATTTTGTCATTTCTTGAGATTTTCTTCAATATCTTCAGTGGTAATGTGGACTTCAGACATTTCTGGAAGGTTGCCCATTTTTTCCTGACGTTTAGAGAGCCATTATGCATCATGATTGTAGTTTAAAGGGTTGGTCCCGATTTCCTGCCAATATGACTTGAATTTATAACTATCAACTTTCTTCTGGCTATCAGCTTTGTGTTCCAAGTTCCGATAAAATAATTTTTGGTTACTCTGAAATAACATATTTTGTTGTTTACGCTTTTAGCATTCATGTTATCTTCGCAATCTAGCACTCTTAGCTTTGAGCTTTTTTCTAGCTTCATCGTGGTACACGGTTAGTTTTTGTCTTAACTCTGAGTCGTTAGTGTTGATTTACATTTTATGTAAGATTCTTTTAATTTTATGCGTTACTCTTCTACTTTTGTTGTTTGAAAGAAATTCATGAATTATTCTAATCTCTGTTCTCAGTTTTATAATACATTCTTCCAACCTAAATTGCCACGCAGGTTTTCTCGCTTTCTTTGTGTTGCTTGGTGGACTATTCTGAATGCACTGTCCATTAAGATCAATTATAGCAACTGCAGCTGCATACAAGGCAGTATGAATATCTGTCAAGTTATTTAATTGGTCAGCAATCTGAGGTATTACCCTATCAACTTGCTTAATAAGAATATTAGTTTGTTTAGTAAAGATCAACTTTGGGGTTTTAGGCCTACCAAGAAGATCTGTGTCCCGAAACATAGAAATATTCTACAAACTTTTCAGCGGTTTCCTTATTTATACTCAAATCATTTGTCTCTATTCTCGTCTCGTTATTATCACTAGTTTGATGGTCTTCTACAGCTGCCTGAAGTTCATTACCTCATTCTCTACGTATTTCATCAATTTCGATCTGGGTAAGATACATTCGTTTCATAATTACGTTCTTACGATCGTCTAGGTTTTGTTCAGTCAAGTTGAATTCTGGGTAGGTTTTAGAAAATTCAGAGTGGAGTTTGTGTCTCCGACCCGGTAAGGATTCGTCTCTACATTCATTTACGAGCAGGTAAATGCGAATAGCTTTTATATTCATTTTTCTGCTCCATTTAATTCTATTCGCTGTTTCATTTCTTCTGGAGGCATTCCTCTTGGTACGCAGTCCAGATGAAGTTGACGCATTCTCCTCACTCGAGTGAGCATTGTCATTTTGATCGCTTTCGTTATCATAGGGCTGGGGTCCCGTGCCAGGTAGAGCCCTACTCCCTGGCACATCTGAGGCTTCATTCTGTACGAACTGCTCCATACCAAATGGGTAATGCATTTTATAGCTCTGTCAGCTACAGGGGAAACTAGGTAGGAATAAGTACGGGTAGGAAAATAGGGTTGTTAGGGAGTGATGAAACGGAAGGCGACAAGCTACTCGATCCACCTGCCGAGATCCGGGAGAGAGGGGACAGATACAGGTGCGACGAATACAGGATGATTACTAGGGAAAGGACAGCGGTCAGCTGCTCCGGTTAGTCGGCTCTTACGACAGAGGGAGATCCCTTGGTGCTATTCTACTAAAACCCCCGACACCACATGGGTTTTTTTATTATTATTATTATTATTATTATTATTATTATTATTATTATTATTAATAAAAGTAAGAGAAGCGACAATGAAAACTAAAGTACAAATCAAGGTGTTCTCGCAAAATACTCTCTCTACAGAACATTTTGAAGAGAGTTAAATCGACCGGGCGTGGCAGAACCAATTTTTAGCACTTAAGGATGAAAAGGAACAAAATACCGATGATTGCACTCTCAATTGCTCAATTCATCCATTATTTCAGGTTCGCATGTCTGAAGGACCGTGATACATGAATAGATCAATTTCCCGAGTCCGTCATCACCTCTTAATAAACTATAATTAACACGTCGAACCTCTGATTCTCTGCTTATTTGTCGACGGATTAAACAAACTGCAAAATATCAGAAGCATCTTTTCACGTGGACACTAAAAAACCCTCAACTCTTGGCTTTTTGTACGTTATATTGTTTTAGTGGTGAGTTATAGTTGACATTTACATAATCGAAATGGTTGAAGGCGATGTCATTGTCAACAATATTATTTATTTCAATAATAGCAGTTTTCGATGGCTTAGCCATCATCATCAGTTTTCTGATAGAAGAAAAATATAAACAAAATTAGAATTAAAAAGCTACATAATTTAAAAACATCGTAAAAAATGAAAGGGGAAGAATTAAAGAAAGAAAGAAGAGGGCGGAGAGTTAGATTTTTTAGTAATATAGTAGTTTTTAAATCTAAGCAAGAAATAATTGAAATGAAATATACTTGTAAAATTTTGAGAGAGAAAAAAAATTGAGTGAGAAAAATACAAAAAAGTAAGGTGAGCCGTTTCTTACCTGCTATCCAGAAGTCACAAAAATGACTACGCGGGTTAGGGCGGGCTAACTGCTTAAGTACCGGCTGTGGGCTGTGTACCGGCTTATTAAAAACAAATTTCGTTTGAAGGAAAAATTTTTCAATTTATTATATTTTCAATTATAAAATATTTTCAATTTTATAGTTGTTTGAAGGCGCCGGAAAAATTCAAACTTTTGCAATTTTCGAAACTTCAGCGTGAGTTCAACGTGAAAATCGGACCTATGCCACCTTTATACAAGGCGTATTTTACACCCCAATATTAAAGAATGTTTTTCAAAATCTCAAGGCTTAAACTAGTCAAATCGACAGGGTTTTCTTCAATTTGGAAAAGATTGTACTCATGGGTAATTGCTAGCAGTGTTCACAGACGGACAGACGAACAGACGGCGAACGTTTTGAAAACACTTTTTCGGTATCAGGGGCCCCCAAAACGGGCATTTCCATTAAAATCTCGAAATCGATTTTCCGCAGCATTACATAACTTTCTCTATACTACGTATATTACTCCGTATATACGTATGTATACGAGAAAGTAACTAGAGGTGCTACAGAGTGGCACAGACTTCCTCGAACCAAATTTTTATAATTTATTGGAAAGGTCTGGTTTTGAGGTCGGCCAGCTGTCATCTATCGTCGTTCAAAGTACATTTGTTTATATATTCCCCATTCGTCGTTCAGCAGCGGTGGTGTACGGACGTGCCCAGCTCCGCTGTGCTTACCTTGCTAGCGCTCAGTCCCGACTAGTTCGTCTACCACGGAACTTGGTGCCTAGTGTTTGTGTTCCCGCAGTGCGTAGTAACAGACACTGGTGCTCTCAGTGAACGTTCCACGCAAACGAGTGACCAGTCTATGTCATGCGACACAGACTCATCAACAGAGCATGCTATTAGTCAAGCCCTGCTTACGCTTCACAATAGTGACATCAACACTTCTATCAACGGTGATGAAAATTCGACGCCGCAAGTTCCGCCATCAGAGGAAGCCATGGACGTAGTACCCGGCATGGCCCCGCTCCTGACCAACACTCAAGTTAGTTCGGACGCTACCCAGTCAACAGGGGCTACAAGAAACACGGAGCAACAACCTCCAACGTCAGGTGCGGTGAGAAAATGGTCATTCTGTGAACTTGATGACTTTCATAATATAAAAAGAAGAGCGGAATCCAGTAATTACAGTGATCCATCTGCTTATGATAGTGACCTTCAATATAACGTGCCAGTAGATAACAGATTTCGTCTGCTTGCTTGCACCGGGGGCGGTAGCTCAGTGCATCAACTGTGTCACTGCAGCGCCTCTGACCGGGAGGTCCTAGGTTCGAGTCCTGACGGCGGCAGGATTTTCGACAATAGCTTTTCAGCTAGGTCGAATTCAGTCGCTGTCTGGAGGAGAATTCTAGCGGCCGGCTGCTCTGATCGGTAGTTTTCCGTTGTTTCTCGCACCAAGCGAATGCCGGAGCAGTACCCTAACAAACGGGTCACGGACCGCGCGCGATCTGTCCTTCCACTTCCTTGTCCTATCCTCTCCCCTTACACACTCACTTTCACAAACATGAACTACACTACCACATATTCCGGGAGACCGGTCGGGAGTTAAGAGCTTGTCCCGGCTGGGGCGGTGCCCCGCTGGTGGGAGAGTTCTGGTTAGGGAGGAAACCCCATTAGCCGACGGTCGGCGCCGGATCTCGCCATCCAGCGGAGGAAGATAACAGCCATCTCTCTCTCGAGAGAAAAACATGTACTACACTGACGGGACTGACCAAAGCAGTTGACGCGCCCGGAAACACAAAAAATCAATCAATCAATCGTCTGCTTGCTAGGAAAGACCCCATGCCCGAGGACACAAGGTTCGAGTATCTAAAAGTCAACAAGATCAAATTAGTGTATCAAATAGAATCCCACCAATATTTGTAGCCCGCATCGAACAAGCTAATAACTTTGTCAAGGAATTAAAAATTATTGTTACCCAAAATTTCGTAGCAGACATAAAAAATAACGAAGTTAAAATCAGTGCCAACATAACTACGGACTTTCGTAGCATAATCAAATATTTAATACAAACTCAGAGAAATTTTCACTCGTTCAAATATCCATCTAACAAAAATATTGAGTTGTATTTAAAAACATACATCAGTCAATTACGGAACTCGAAATCTTCTCAGATTTAAAACAACGTTACCCATGAATCACCAAAGTTACAAGACTACTAAAAGACAATAATCCAGTTCCTGTTGTGACCGCCGAGTTTAACGGAAGTGAACCAATAGAAACAATCTTAGCAATAATGCAAATATGAAATCATCGTGTGAGAACAGAAAGATGTAGAAAACCTCAAGGCCCCTTGCAGTGTCAGAGTTGTTTAAATTACGGCACACGAAGATTAATTGCAATCATGTTATCAATTGTGCTTTTTGAGCTGGAAATCACTATTCTGTGATGTGCCCCAACAACAGTAAAACCCCTCTCTGTGCGAACTGCAACGGAAATCATCGAGCGGGCATACGAAACCCAAATTGTTCTTATTTTAAAGAAATTCTTGAAAGAAAAAACAATGATCGCAACAAAATTAACAGAAATGGAAACCCTCAAAACTCTCAATCCCCTCCCTCACCCCCTCCTCTAAATGAATCCAGAGAAAATTTCCCCAAATTACCCCAAACCAGTACTCTCCGAAACTTCACCCACATCTCAAACTCCAGAAATCGAATCCAATCCAACTCACAAAATTCTCACACCCACTCCCAGTCCTCTCCCAACCAAATGATTTTGAATCTAATAATCCAATTATCAGCACAATAATCAACTCAATCCCTTCATGTATTATTCATTTCATAAACTCTTTAATCCCTACCACCATTGGCACCATTCAAAACTCTGTCACCGCCTATCTAAGCAATAATAGTGTCAACTCAACCCACTAATAATATATCCATCATGAATTGGAATTCCAATAGCATCAGGAATAAAAAAAACAGAACTAATTCATTTTCTGCATCATCGTAAAATTGACGTAGCATATATCACTGAAACACACCTCAATAAAAAAGAAACTATTTATTCCAGGTTACAGCACTTATAGAACAGATTGAACGGAAAATAAAGGAGGAGGGGTACTTATCGCGGTCAAAAATTATGTTTATCACCACCAAATTAATCTACTCGACATACCAGGAACCGAATATATGTGTATATATATATATATATATATATATATATATATATATATATATATATATATATATATTGTGACGTTCGTGGCCTGGCCACTAACTCACACGGCACCCACGCATCTTAGACGGTGGAAGGAGTGAATAAATAACATCGCAAGAGCAGCGCGGAAGAGAGAAAAGGCGCGACCTGGAGGTGGCGGCCAGAAGCAGCGGCGGGGTAATTTCAACGGAGGGGCGGCGCATAGGGGCTCTATGACGTCAGGGCCGCATTTATACGGCGGAGCGGCGAAAAGCTGCCCTCTTCTCGATTTGGACGGCGACGAGCGAGGTACTAGTTTTTCTAGAGCTAGGCGGCGACGAGCGAGGTATTCCTCTGTAGTAAAGACGCGGAGTCGTAGAGATTATCGCGAGTAATAGTGGAAGAAAACGTTGCAACATTGAGGCGGCGAAAAGGCAGCAAGTTAATATTATAACGAGGCCGCATAAAGTAAAGTAAACGTGATTGTGAACAATATCATAGTCAACGCGCTGGTGGGAGCGACACGTGCTGTAACACACGCGAGGGACGGAGCAGTACGCGTGCATGAGTCCTGGATCTGGTGGCGAGAGCTTAGAAGACTGGTGCGAAAATCTGGTAACGGATTGCGGAGACGGCTTCGAGGTCATCGGGAGACGCGAGTGGCAGCGCGGCTGGCAGGTGTGCAGCTACTTCGACGCGACGGCGGTGCGTAACCCGGGGCCTTGGGCGGCGGCAAAGGTAATTTGTAACTGAGTAAACCAGAGTGGGTGACCGTATTTTGGAAGGAGTGAAATGAAGAACCAGACCATTAAAACTTTGTAAAATCAACTGAGATTTGTATCACGACAGCATAAATTTACCTTGTACAGCGGTAATACTTGCAATAGAACTCGATCTAGAAACTGTGTGAATTTTTTATTAGAGTTCCTCATTTTATTGTATAAAATTTGCTAACGAGGAAATACTTAATGTAAAGTAGCAATAAGATCTTGAATATCGAGTGATTGTGTTTAATCCCAGGAGTATGGGAAAATTTAGTTTCAATTAAGTTCATAACTTAGCAAAACCGTGCACGGGTGATAGGAGAATCAGACTCGATATAGCGAGCACATTGTTAAGTAAATTTTTGTGTTGTGTTGTAAATTTTGATTTAATTCTGAACTTGAATGTTAAGTGTGAACAATTTCTCATGCCATATTACAGAATATACTGTTATTTTATCTAATTTTGTGTCTGGGTGTGTAACTTTCTCATACCCCAAAAGATCCTGCCCCCCGAGATATTCAAGCTCGAAAGAGCATTCTATCAGGGCGTTTCCACGAGTGGAGGCGTTACAATATATATATATATATATATATATATATATATATATATATATATATATATATATATATATAGGAACAAGATACCTGCATTCAATAACACTTTTTAGAATGCAGCTATCTTGTTCTGCAAAATATTCTAAATGAATTAGAACCACATCACTCGGACGCTGCTGTTTACAGTAATCAGTTTAAAACAGAAAGCACTCGGAAGGAAAAGGTTCTTCGCCAGGATTGCCAACCCGTCAGATTATTATCGTTTTATAGAATAACTAGCTGAAGTACCCGGCGTTGCTCGGTCATTTATTACAGTAAATTATTACACAGGAAGAGGAATTCAATCTTTCCATGCCCTGCGGCGGGTCCTATCTCTATATCTTCCATTGTATCCCTTCTCCGCCCGACTGCCTGCCATGCTCTGCCCGGCCACGCCACGATAGCTGTCTTCTCTTGATCCTCATTTGGAAATTTCTAGATTACGTCGCTCACTTTTCCACAAATAATGACATTTTTCTTATTTGCAGTTCCAGCTTCTAAACTTTCACTTTATAACTAAAAGCAATAAACAAATCTAAACTACAAAATAAAATACTTGTACTCACATATAACATTTTTTTGGAGTTTTATATATTCCAACACTATCAAAACTGTCACGTTGTAAAACTTATCCTATTTTTATATTTTTTCTTCTATTGTATTCATAAAGAAAGTTTTGAAATTGATCTGTCAACTCGTGACCTTAAAGGGACTTACTGTTTTAAGCTGAGTATAACATGCAGAAGTTCATTCACGGGTACGGTAGTTGGTAGATCCGGAGTAATAGTTATAGATGTCATAACGTAATTGATGAATCTTAATCATAAAAATAAATGAAAATACTTGTATCTATTCTGAAACATAATTACCAGCTTTTATAATTCTGAAGACGACAAAAATATATATGTTTAATGTCCTATGTGCTAGTAACATGTAGTATAAAACTTATTTGTTCAGGTAAATCAATTCATCATGCGACTGGTCTATTAGAAAACTAATGATCCACCAACATTACATTATGTGTAAATAATAAATTGACAAAGCACTGAGCCACATAACAAAACATATTAGGATCCTTATTTTATCTCAAGTGATAGAGATTATGAATCCTAAAATATGTATAATAGAAACCAAGGACTCCCAAAATTCTATTTGCTCAGACAAAAATATTTTTAGACAAATTAATTTTTGCTAATTTTTGTTTTGAAAAATATGAATGAACTCATTCATTGGGAGCAATTGATATGCGAAAGAACTTTACAGATTAGTCTTAATATGTAAATGATCTTCCTAAATTACCTGCCACTGCACAGAAATCCATCACATATTGAAGAAAAAATTTTACTGGGTTTACAAAAACATAAATTACTTTCCTTTTTTCCAGTTTGTAGAGGAGAGCTGAATAACAGAAACAAAAGTGTCCCAGATTGTTTTATTAGCTTAGACAAAATATTTGTATATAAATTAATTTTTTCCAATTAATTATTGAAAAATATATATGAATTCATTCATTAAGAGCAAGTGACATGCAAAACTACTGCACAGATGAGTCTTAATATTGTAATGATCATTGTTTAATTACCAACTACTGCACTAAACTTCTTCACATACAGAAGAAAAACGTTCAACTGCAATTAATATGACAAACAACTGTACAGATTAGTCTTAATATGTAAATGATCATTCCTAAATTACACACCACTGTTCAAACTGCCTTCGCATATTGAAGAAAAAAATTACTGAATGGACTGAAAACATATACACATTTTCCATTTTACCATTTTGAACCTAAGAACTGTGTAAATAGTCAAATTGAGGGTCCTAATGAACAGCTGCCCTACTACTAAGAGAATTATTCACATTTCTCCCCTTCTTGCAGTATTACTTTCAATGTGGCGAGTCAGTACTTCAGCAAGTCCATCTTCCCTCTGAGTAGCCGATTCAAAATTTTAGTAGACTGCCCATTTCCTGTCATTTGTAATCTGTTTTGAAAATTGTGACACTCGTTTCGTCAAACAATTTAGCTGTCACAAATTTCTGTAAAAGACGACGTTGTTTAGATTGTATAAGATATCTATTATACATTGTACATTACTGTATATTCTGTGCTGTATATTATTGTACTTTTTATTCTCTCAACCTACCTCAATTATTAAACATACTCAAACTCACAATGATTTCTTGCCACTTTGTATATAACACGAACAAAGAGCAATGCATGAACCATTCTTTACTTCACTTACGGCTTTCTTTCAAATGTTCACATAGGAACATTATATAACCTTATTCAAACACCAATGAATTTCGTAATTATTCTGGACATTGATGAAATCAGTAGATCTCAGACGTCATCCTCTGGTGGCGCGCAGCTAAACTATTGGCATTGATGCACTCTTGAATCTGTGATGTAAGGCTAGGCGAAAAATGTCCAGAAAAGTAATTATTTTGAAAATATATTACGGTTTGTGTTTGTAAATCATAGCCTATAGTACTCCAGGCCTTTAAAGGATGCTAGCACAAAAGTTTCATCGGCATTGGTTCAGTAGATTCACAGATTACCGCGCTGAAAGACAACGCACTTCTGTCTTTATATATTAGTATAGATGTATATATACAATATATATATATATATATATATATATATATATATATATATATATATTGTCACGGCGGTCTGCGTTATCTGGTTGTGATTGACGCCGACCCGGACGTAGCTCAATCGGTTGAATTGGATGGTGGAAGGAAGTTGACGAGAGTTGTTTCAATCAGATTGAAGTTATTCTAGATTAATAAATGTGAGTTTTATTTCTGACAGGTGTCAGAGAAGTTACACTGAATTTTAAGTCAAATTAACCCTACCTAATGAGCTCATAAAAAATTAAATTAAATTATAAATTGGGTTCTTATTCATAAATCACAATAGCCAATGCGCGGCAACGCTTACATAAAAGAAGTTTTTTTACTTATTTTTCTCTTACTCAAAAGTCCAGAAACGCTTGAAGAGCGCGGAGAGAAACCTGGAGCGTAGGTTTATTTTGCCTGATGGCGGCTGATGGCGAGAGAAGCCGGCACTTCGGTAACGGGGTGTCCTCGGGTCGGTGACCTCATCAGCTGGGGGCTGCGGGCTCGGGGAAGGGCCTCCCTTGGCGGCAGCCGTGGCAGCGCCTCCTGCACCAGTCGCGCTGGGATGTGGCGGCGTCAGGCCGCGTCCACTAGAGGAAGCCCGGGGTGCATGGGCCGTCTCCACCTCTCGGAACGACTAGCGGCGACTCCACATCAGGTATCGGTTGGCGGCGTGGCTCAGAAAGATGACGAAAGTCACCAGAAGATACAGGCAAGCATTAACCTGTGGCTAGCTTGGCGAAATGCACAGTGGCGTAATGGTCACGAATCAAAGTACCAACAATCTCGGCGAAACGATCTGAAATCGAGAAGCCATTCCTTTCTGTGCGTGAGCCTCTCATGAAACTCCTCGGCCGAAAATCAAATCGAGAGTCTTTTGGATTTTTGCTCCGTGCGTACGAGCCCTTTGGTTCCCCCCTCCCCAAATTGCTTACTTGCTTTCGAAATCTCCCCTTCCCCTGTCATTTGTGATCTGATTGGCCTAAGCCTATGGCGTCGTGGTTAATTCTTCACCAATCAGATGTCCAGATTCTCCAAAATTTTCCGTCAATTCGACCTTTTCCCTCTCACTCTATCTTTAAGTGTGTGCACGTGTGCAATGGCCATTTTCATAAACACTCTTTTCAATAAACAGAGTTAATAAACGATCATGTACTTCCCGGCCGGGGAATCACCTAAAGAAAAATATCGGCTCCGAGGACAGTGAAGTATTCATAAGGGTGAGCCCTGTCAGCGCGCGGCTGTGGGTCGTAAATCCCTTTAGAAACGGGCGATTTCGGAGGGGACCTGCCAGCGGCGGCGGCGGCGGTGGTGGCCCCAGCGTGTCTCGACACACAGCTCTTTTGTTCACGACTAATTTTTCTTATTAGACGTAATAATAATGTGCCGCCACAATATATATATATATATATATATATATATATATATATATATATATAGCCAACCATGGAAAATTATAACAGCTTATAAGCCCCCCACAGCCAAAATTATAAATGCAAACTTTCCTAATTTATTTGAACCTGCCGAGAAAACTTTGCTGTTGGGTGACCTTAATTCAAAACACACCAGCTGGGGCTGTCAAAATAATCATCACAACGGGAAAGTTCTAGCTCAACTAATAAACATTTCAAACCTAAGAATACTCACCCCCTCGGAGCCAACATACCACCCTCAGGATCGTACTCGTAAATCGGACATCCTTGACATAGGCATCATAAATACTAATATTAAATTCTACTCTACACCTACTTTCGAACTTTGCTCTGATCATATCCCGATAATTATTACTACACACCAGCTTATACCGCAACACGCCCTAAACCAAACTCAATAAAAATTAATTGGCACAAATTTCAAGAAACAGTAATAATTTCCTTACCCAAAATAAAAACATTAAAAACCCCGTTGGAAATAGACCAATCCATCTCTCATTTCAACAAATTAATACACTCTACTCTAAAAAGTATACAATTAACCTCTCCACCCGTCTCAAATACAACCAGACATAAAATACTTCCCAAAGAAATATTGAAAGCAATTTCAATAAAAAATAAAACTAGAAGACTTTGGTACCGATTAAGAACACCTGAACTTAAGAGGGAACTAAACCTATTAACAAATATCGTAAAGAGACTTATAACTAACTTCAATAAGCAAAAGTATCATAACTTAATCCAGTCGCTCAGCGTCAGTAATAACACTCTGTGGCAGTTCACACGAAAAATACTTAAGAAGAAAAACATAATACCTCCTATAAACTCAACAACAGATAAAGCGTACACATCCTATCAAAAGTCAGAAGAACTAGCAAGCTATTTCACTTCAACTTTCACTGCCAACAACACTAATTTTCATCCTGGACACATCCCTATAACCAAATCAGCATCAGAACAAGAATATGGACCTCACCAAAAAATACACTACATTTCACCCTCTGAAATTAAAAAAATATTAATAAACTGCCTCATAAAAAATCACCCGGACACGACAATATAAATAATATCGTATTAAAACATTTACATGCACTAGCAATACCTCACAAACATCTACAATTCGTGTCTCAGAACAAATTACTTTCCACATACCTGGAAACATGTTATCATTATTCCCATTTGTAAACCAAATAAAAATCCTGCAAACGTTGACAGTTATCGCCCGATCAGTCTATTACCATCCTTATCAAAGATATTCGAGGAAATTATACTTAAAAGATTAAACAGTCACATACACATAACGAAAATAATTCCTAAAGAACAATTTGAATTTATCGAAAAATTGTCTACTCAACACCAGTTACTAAGAATATCCGAACATATATACACAGCATTCGAGAAAAAACATCACACAATAGGCGTATTCATAGATATCACTCAGGCGTTTGATTGGACATGACACCAAGCCTTAATGTACCAGATCAAACAAATTGGCACCCCATACTACATAAAATCAATTTTCAATAGCTTTCTCAACAATAGGACTTTTTCAGTGAACGTAAATAATCCTCCCTCCAACCCTAGACTAATTAACGCAGGACTCCCCCAAGGCTCACCACTTTCACCCACACTATTCAACTTATACGTTACAGATCTTCCTAAATTAACGAACATTGATGTAGTCCAATTTGCGGACGATACAGCAATATTTTCTTCTGGCAACTCTATCATTGACATCAGAAATAGAACACAACTATACCTCAACTTACTCGATAGATGGGCATCCAAACTTAAAATAAAACTGAATCCATCCAAAACCGGACCAAAAATATTTACCCTTTACCTTCCCCACCCCCTAACAATAAACAATAAACTAAACTGGTCCCCACCTAACAAACCTATTAAATACCTCGGATTAAACGTAGATACTAAACTGAATTGGAAACAGCATATAGACGAAAAAATGAAACAAGCTAAAATAAAACTACTGCAATTAAAACCTTTAATCTATAGAAACAGCCCATTACCATATCATTCCTCAATTGCAATATACACAACCATTCTACCATCGTTACTGCTGTATGCTTATCCCATCTGGAAAAATTCCGCAAAAACAAATCTAAAAAAAATTACAAATCATTCAGAACCAATTTCTCAGAACCATAACCAATGCACCGTGGTTTGTCACCAATCATCAACTTCATATAGAACTCAACTTAGAACTCATTGAACATCACATCACATACTTAGCCACCAACTTCTATTATTATTTACCTCAAATCCCTTCCCTTGCAACCTTTAGACTCGCAAAAAATTCGAACCATACCAGAATAAAAAACAGATACCCCTACAACATATTCCTCAAAACCTTCTCCGAATTTGAACCAGAATAGACGACCCAATAGAGCATCCTCAACCTTATGTTAAATTTAAGTCTTAGAAATAAGTTTTAAATATAAGTTAGAATGTAAATTTATCAAACATATGTAAAGTTTGTACTAAAACTGACCTACGTACAACCAACAAAATCATTAAAATACTAAAAAAAGATATATTCCCAACTTTTTGCTTTGCTAGTGGTACAAGTTAATCATTACTTCAAGAATAATAAAAAAGAGAAAAATTTCGTCCTAAATAGAAGTTTTCATTGAAAAATTCGTAGTCGTTTTTAAGAAAATGGTGATTAAGTATTACTGTAAATGCGAAATTTAAGCTCCTTTTCACAGGAATCTTTTGAGATTTCGAAAAACTTCATTTGAAGTTCTGAAAATTCAGAATTTTGTGCTCGTTTTTACAGAAAACTGCTGAGTTTTCGAGAAACTGTATTTGACATTATTTATAACACATATGCTCATAAATATAATAATGTGAAGAAATCACCTTTCATGTAAGTTTTATAGACGTGAAAGACCAGTAAAAAAATCATTTTTGAAATTTTTGAAAAAACAAAAGAATGCAGCAATATTCGTTTATGTCACGGCATAAGGTTTGTTTGGCACCTTACCAAACATTTAAAGAAAAATTTGAAGCTGTTTTTCAAAAAATCTTGTTTTCGCTATTTTTTAAAATTGCAAATTATGCAAGCACTATTGCATGAAAACGTCTAAGATTTCCAAAATAAATCTACATGACCTAATTGAAAGAACTATTTCATTTGAAGAAAAAATCCGTCTTCAATTTTGTAGTTGTAGGAAGACACCGGAAAAAATTCAAACTTTTGCAGTTTTCGAAAATTCAGAGTTAACCGTGATATTCTGACCTATGCCACCATTATAAGTGCATTTTGCTCTTAATTTACGAGAAAGTTAAAGAAAAAATTTGGAGCCGGTTTTGAGAAAATTTTGAAAATGTTCGGTGGGCTTCATGTAAAGAAAGTACTGACAAGTTTTAAAGAAGATTATTCAAAATTTCAAAGCTTCAACCAGAAGCAGATAGACAGTGAATTCTTCAATTTGGAGACGATCCAACGAATGGTTTAGGCGCTAGGAGTGTTCACAAACAGATGGACGGACAGACGGACGGACAGACGGACGGACAGACGGAGGTTTTGCTTTGGAAAACCAATTTTCGGCATCAAGGTTTTCGGGCATCAAGGACCCACAAAACAGGGATTCTGTCTACACCATGTGTTAGGGGATTGTTTTCTATTAATTTAGCAACTGGTTTTATGTACTTTTTCGCCTCCAGAGCCCGGCAATGAATTTTTTTCCGCCGAAAATCTGCCGTTTTTTTCGCGCAGCAACATTACATAACTTTCTCTATACTATGCATATACTACTCCGTACGTAAAGGAGAGAGTAAAAACATTTTCACAATAATGGTGTCAACCAAGTGACTAAAACTGTGAGAACACACTAATCACAGTGCAGGGTGCAGGGTTAGCGCAGTTTTTGTTGTTTTTTTATTTTATTTTTTTCAGTTTTCGTGAAATCAGAATTGATTCACGAAATTCTTAAACAGATTTTAGTAGGATTATTAAAAGCGTGCGTCACTGGGCACTGTGTCTAAATAAAAAGGATCGCGGATTTGACATTCACAATCTTTCTTCGATAAACGAACACACAACGAAATTGGGCACTGGTTGCTAGACATCGCGGAATCTGCATACATATGTAGGAGAAGTATGTCGAGGGGCGTCCTGCGACTGCCAATGCAACAATTTGTCTGCTGCGGCTGACGCGAAAGTCACGTCAAGTCCTCACGCAAAACATTTCTAAAACATTATTTCTTATATTCTGGAGCACTTCAAATGTTGATTACATGGGTTTTGTATGGAGCAGGTGTAGTTCCTACTACTTGCAGGTGAAACTGCAGGTGATTCTAATACCCAATATGGTGTGTATTGTAAGAAAGAACACAATCTTTCGCGTCATCGATTAATTCACGTATCGAGTCTTCATTATATTCTAGTTCCATACACTGAAGCAGGTAATGAAAAAGTGCACAAGCTGAATAAAATATTACTGTTATCAGTGTTATTGTTATCGAGGTTTGACTGCATGTATTAGTTTCATTGGAAAAGTCAAAAAGATTAGATTTCTCCAGAAATTAAAATATTTCACAGAGTTTAAATATTACACAAATGTTTAGTTCATACAATTATTCACGTAGTATATTGAACCATACGGCGTAAATTTTGAAAGAACAAAACGAAGTTCTTTACTCGCTTGTTTTCGGCTACGGCAGATATTGTGTTGTTAGTAACGAACTGTGCCAAAATGTAAATTTTCTCAAAATGGTCCCTTCTTTTTTGCTACTACACGGCAGGACATAAGGCATTTCCAGTCTTCGCTATTCTTTTCTGAATAGTAATATTATTAATATTGAAATGAAGATTGTAAAAATAAATTAATTAGTAATATTGTTGGCTAGTAAGTATATGCGTTATGTTCTTATTCAAAATGTGTGCAATAATTGACGAAGAAATAATACGTATTTTTGAAGATGAATAGAGAAAAGTATACTTGTAGAGTTTTAAATAGAGTTTTGTTTATTTCCTCAATGTAAATTAATAGTTTTGTTTTGTCAACTATTTCAATGACGTCAAACTCGTATGCGGTTACTATTTTTCGTGAAATATTATTTAGGTAAAACTAAAATAAATATGTGAGATATTTATTTCAGTGAAAGTGAAGTTGAATTATGTCGTTAAAAAAGCATTGAAATTATCCAAAAGATATACAGGGTGAGTCACCTAACTTTAGCACCTCCTTTAACTTTTTTTTATTATTTTATTTTCCGTTTATTTACAATCTGTTTTTGAGCAAACGTTCAGTAAATGGGATAATTATGATAGCAATTAGAAACTATGAACTAGAAATCTTCTTCAGGAAGGTTGTTCGAAACGGAAGGGCAGTTCCATAATATATCTTTCGAGTCGGTGTTCTTCCTCACTATTGTGCAGTAAATTTATGGCTGATGGATTTGGATGTTTGTTTAACCGTTCTTGGTAGGTAGTGCTACGATGGGTGATTTCTTCATATATTGTTGGTATCTTAAGGTCTCGATGTAGTGTGTCATTTGTCACGTACCATGGTGCATTGGCTAATCTTCGAATACATTTTGACTCGAACCTTCTAAGTATCTCTATGTTCGATTTGCTGGCAGATCCCCATAGTTGTCTGATTTTTGCTTCTTTCTTCTTTGCGGATATGTGATTCCTCCATGTTAACCTTTTGTCCATGTGAAATCCTAAGTATTTAACACAGGATACTTGTGCTAGCTCAACATTGTGTAACTGGACTTTAGGATACTCTTTTTTGCAAAGGGTAAAAATGATGTTTTTAGATTTGGAGGCGTTCCCTTTTATTTGCCATCTTTGTAACCAGTGCTCTAGTTGGTTCAGGTGATCTTGCAGATTTAATAAAGCTTGTTGTGGGTCTTCGTGCACTGCAAGAATTGTGTCGTCCGCAAAAGTCGCCGAAGTAGTATTTGCAGATCGTATAGTATTGTATAGGCAGATCATATGTGTATATAAGGTACAAAGTGGGACCAAGTACACTGCCTTGAGGGACTCCTGATTTAATGAGATGGAAGAATGATAGTTCTTCTTGTTGTTTAATCTGGAAGTAGCGATTAGATAGATATGATTTCATCAAAAGGTAGTACGGATGAGGCAAAGTGGATTTAATTTTATACAGAAGTCCTTCGTGCCATACTTTGTCGAATGCTTATTGTATGTCAAGAAACACTGCTGCACAGTAGCTTTTTCTTTCGAGGCATTGAGTAATAACTTCAACAACTCGGTGCACTTGTTCGACTGTTGAGTGTTGTTCTCTAAATCCACACTGATGTTCTGGGATTATCTCTTGAAGTAGAGGTGTTAAACGTTGGAGTAGGATTTTTTCAAAAACCTTTGATAAAATTGGAAGCAAGCTTATTGGGCGAAAAGATGCTACATCGTTGGGTGATTTGCCTGGCTTTGGTAGTGCGATGATCTGAGCTATCTTCCATTTTCCTGGGAAATGATTGCATCGGAGAATTGCATTGAAAAGCGATGTGATAAATTCTATAACAGTCAGTGATAATTCCTGCAAGACTTTGCCTGTGATTAGATCATAACCTGGGCTTTTATTGGGATTTATAAAGCGCTGAATGGTTGTTCTAACTTCATTGGTGGAAAAAGATTGCATTGGAAGTGATAATTGACAAGGAGCGTCATTATATCGAAGCACTTCTTCCTCATCTGCATTGTTCTGTGGAGTTAGTGGTTCAAATACCGAAGAGAAATGTTCTGCAAGTCGTCCAATCTTCTCTGTTGCACTTCTTGCCCAGGTTCCATCTTTCTTTCTTATTGGAGGTATGTGGACGTTTATTTTTCTTAGTAGCTCTCCAGATCGAATAATTTGTTGCTGCGGTTGCTGTTAGTGACTGTACATATTGTGCAAAAGATTCATTTCGATGTATCAATAGCTGCTTCAGCTGCCTGGAGGCTCTGTTTAGATTGGCTCTGTCTTCAGGGTGCCTGGTTATCATCCAGATACGTCGTAATCGCCGTTTCTCTCTGATTTTTTCTCTAACGTTTATAGGTATTGTCGATTGATTGCTTTGAACAGTTTGAGGTGTTGAATCCCATGCGGCGTGTTGTATACATGTTGTCAAGTATTCAGTGGCTTCTTCAATATCTTCTGAGTTTCTCAGAGGCACATTTGCTAGTGAAATGCTATCCAAAATTTCACGAAATTTGTTCCAGTGTGTGAATTTGTTGTAGAGTCTTGGCGGCAAGAGACTATGTAACACTTCTGAATTTATGGTCAGAATTACAGGGGAGTGATTTGACGACATGTCGTGATTTGGTTCTATACAGATTTTGTCTATTGAAATACCTTTAGTAATGTAGAAATCCAGAAGGTCCGGTATTTTGCTTCTGTCAGCGGGCCAGTAAGTCAGTTCTCCAGTAGACACTACCGTAAGATTATTTCTAAGAACACAGTTATATACGCATCTTCATTTTGGTGTACTTAGTCTTGAGCCCCAATGCACATGTTTTGCATTGTAGTCGCTACCAACAATGAATCTTGATCCAACATTGTTGAAGAATACTTCAACATTATGCATATGTGGACAGTATACTGTTGTTATGTAGATTAGTCCGCATAGATCTTGAAGTTGGACAGAAGTTGCCTGTATGTATTCATAGTTGTATTCTTTTAGTTCATGATATTTAATTTTGTTCCGTATAATAATGGAAGTTCCTCCGTGAGCAGTGCCATTCGGGTGTTGTGTATTATAGGTCACGTATCCGGGGATTGAGAAATACGACCTCGTGGTAAAATGAGTTTCGCTAATTAGCATGATGTCAATTTTATAATTCTGTAGAAATAAAATTAATTCTTTTTTGTGCTGTAAGAGGTCATTTGCATTCCATGTTGCTATTATTATTATTATTATTATTATTATTATTATTATTATTATTATTATTATCGTATGGGCTAACTTGCGGGGAGACTGCCCGTAGGCAGTGTTCCGCACCCGAGTTTCGACCCAGGCTTCCTTCGAAGCCTACCCCCGACGCGGGTCTGAGGACTTTTATCTAAGCAGGCGCACCCCGTAGGCAGTCCCGTCTGCGCCTGGGATTGGACTCTCACTTTCTCCGCCAGATGTCGGGCTCAGTTAACTATATCCGAACTGTCTGGTTGGGAGAAAGTGGGATCTCGTTAGCGCGGGATGTTGTCGGAGGGATTTAATTTTGCCGGGCTTCCTGCCAGGGTTCTTTTACATGCCACAAGAGTGACATGGCTACTGTGGATATTCCGCCCTTCGAAAATCCGGAATCGAACCCGCGCACTGGGGGCTCAGAGGCCAGTAAGCTAACCCCTCACCCACCGAGGAGCCTAAGTCCATGATGCTAACTTGTAATGACATAATGACTTGTAAATATTCAATTTATTTTAGAGATATGAAACGTCAGTAAATTTAGAACTGAACTTATCTGCTCTGCTTGTTGTTTTAGTATTTTTTCAAATCTTGAAAATGATTCTTGTATTACATTTCCGATGTCTGCTGGTTAGTTGGTTATTGCGCGAGCATACGATTGAGCATTTTTTATTCGGGTGCGAGTATAAATACGTGAGGTTTCCAAGTTGCTTTCTGGGTAAGTTTTTAATCCAGGATATTCATCCATATCTGGCCTGAATTGACCTTGTATAGTATTACTTGTGTGGATTTTCCGTCGATCACTTGTTGGGTACGATCTTTTGATAAGTTCTTGGTAGACCCTACAGCCTTTGTAGTTTGCTGGATGACCCTCGTCGCAAAGTGCACATTTTGGTTTTGTATGGATATCTTTCTTGCACATTTCAGTGAGATGTTCTTCTCCACACTTTACACATCTAGGACGTCGTTTGCAGTATGCACGACTGTGGTTGTACTGTTGGCATCTGTAGCATTGCACAATTTCTTTTTTTTTATACGGTGGTTCGAATTTGACTTGGGCGTGCATTAGTTTAGTAATTTTGTAGATATCTGCATTGTTCCGTTGTGGTTCTAAGTCAACATAGAAAAGGCATGTGGGGTTTTTTGTCACTCTGTGACGAATGTTGTGAATATTTCTGACTTGATGACCTAATTCCTCTAGTTCATTTTTAATGTCCTCTATTTCAACAGATGGATGTACATGCCTGAGGACTACACGAAATGCTCTCTCTTTTTTAATTGATACGTGCGGTACATTGCCTTTTTTTTCATTTAAGAATTTTATGATTGCTCTGTAGCTTTCTATTGTCTTTGGGTTGACTTTCACTTCATTGTTATACATTTTGTACGTAAATGTATTTTCTTCGATGCCTTCTCGTAGAGATTGTGTGAACGAGGGCACATTTATGAGATTGGGGATAAATATAGGTGGCGGTTTTGTTTGAGAGGTATTTTCAGTCGTACCGTTTACTTGCTGTAATTCTTTAGTGCTGTTGGAGTTGTTTTCAGCGCTTTGTAATGCTTCGAACCTGTTACTTTGTTTTATCTCACTCGCATTTGACACTTGCAGAGCAGTTGCTATGCCACCACTGTTTCGGCGCTTACGCTTAGCAGAGCGAACAACTTGCCATTCTGGTAAGGGATCGGAATTGCACGGTACCTGGTTTCCTGATGTCGTAGACATTACGCTGCTCTCCGTGCCAGGTGGTTGTAGCATTTCGGTATCCCCAACTAGTGGTGAATGAGTGGTGGAATATTGCATCAATTGTTCAAAGCGTTGTACCTTAAGCTGGGATTCTTGGAGCTCCTGCTGCAATTGTTCTATTTGCCGCTGATATTGCTCATTTAACTGATGTCGTTGTTGAAGGTATTCAGCCAGATGCACTTCAACGTCGTTTTCGTTGCACGGCTGCCCTTGCTCCATCTTGCGACCCTGTTACCGAGCCGGGGCCGGAGTCTTCACCCAGATCGAAAGCGACACCTACCACTAACACACTTCACTCACACTGAGAAATTAATTAATGATAATGAGATTTTAATTCACTGTTGTTTATATTAGAAGTAACTTCTCACATTCGCAACGAAAGTACACTCCCCTAGACTCACTGTCTCTACTAAAAGTGGAGCGGAGCGGAGCACGATGTGAACCGGTCGGTTGCTGTCGCGAGACTTCCTTTACCTTTTGAACGGGTAAAGATATTGCAATGCTATATATATTTTTTTAGACCATTATGAAGAGTGAGGTGAGGTGAGAGAAAAGGGGAATCTAATGCTTGTACATATTGTCATATGTTAGATAATGATTTTTTGAGTACTTTTCGATTTTTTTGAGATTAATCTTGAACGGATATTTTGAATGTAACAGACCGCCATAGAAGGTCACGGAGCGCTCTACCAGCAAAGCGTGCGCTCAAGGGATCTTAGTATTTCAAGATACAATAAATATTCGAAATATTCACAAAACTGTTGCAGTTTTTTTCCTGAACTCTGCTTTCATCCTTCCCCATTTTCTAATATTTTATAACTTAAGGATTGAAAATATGGATTTGTCATAAGTAGTATTATTGAAATAAGATTGTTTGTTATTTAAATTTAATTTAAAAATACATCATAGCACAGGATATTAATGTGATCTTGGAAACTAAACACAATAAGAATAAATTATTAAGACTGTGCAAAAAATATTGCGTATTTTCAGCAAATAGTTTTATTGTTAATGATAATATAATAATAACTTGTGAAAACAAAAACAATGCAGAAAGATAATGATAATGACAAAAATAAAAATATAATCCAAAAATACTAAATAAAAATACATTACTACATTAGTATTCAAATTACTCTAGAATGTGTTCAAAATGACCACTATTCAAAGACAAACACATCTGCAGGCGCTTTTGAAAAGATTTCTTAATTGAGAGCAATGTTTATTTTTTAACTTCAGAACATGCAGCTACAATGCGTCTACGCATATCTTGTGATATAGTTGGAGCCTCTTGGTAGACGTGGTTTTTAAGAAAACCCCATGAAAAAAATCTAATCTAGTGGTGTCAAGTCTGGGGAACGCGCGGGCCAACGCACAGTACCACCACGTCCTATCCAACGTCCCGGGAACTTAACGTTCAAAACGTTAGTCGTCACGTTAGTTGGCACGTTTGAGTAGTGTGCAGGGCAACCGTCATGCTGAAACCACATATTCACACGTTTCTCCAACTTTACATTTTCTAGAAGTGTTGGTAGAATCGTAGACAGAAATTCTGCATACCGTACTCCATTTAAAATGTTTTCCAGAAAAAAATGGTTATATTATTTCATCTCTCCCTATTCCACACTATACATTTACTCTGCATTGGCGCTGGTGCTCTACACGCCGGAGCCAGTGTGGATTATCCACAGCCCAATAGTGCAAGTTGCGTAAATTGACGTTACCATGGCTAGGCAATGTTGTTTCATTGGTAAATAATACCCGATCCCAAAAAGGGCTGTCATCCGTTATCTGACCCAGAGCAAATCTACAAAATTCTACGCGCCTTTCAAAATCTTGACCTCCCAGATTTTGATGAAGGCAAACGTGATAAGGGTGGAATTTGTGGCGGTGTAGAAAGCGAATCATTCTGGATTGGCTTAAACCTACATCTTCGGTAATACGTCATGAACCTGCGTGTGGATGAAGTGATGTCATTGTCAGCACTGCGATTTCATTTTCTTCATTCGTGGCTGTTCTCTTTCTCTTCCTGTTCTTAAATTTGAAAGTTACTGACGCCAAAAGCCTGGAATACACATTAAGAATAGTCTGGCGAGACGGAGAACGACAATCTGGATATAACTAGCGATACCTCACGACAGCTCTTGAGCTATTCCTTTGACATTCTCCGTACACTAGTATCATGTCCAACATTTCTTTATTCAAGAACATTCTGTTACAAAAGATTGACAAAGAGAAACTCGCTATTTTATTGCCTGTAAAAAGAAAAAAACATCTCAATACCCAACTCAATACAATCGTGAAATTTATTTTATAGTACGAACATTATAAATAGTGAAAGATTCGTACAGAAAAATGTTTTTAAAGAATTATGATTTGTTATTATCTGAATCTCCAAATTAATCAATCTCTCTACCGTGTTGTCACCCATTTCTCACTCCAACTTTCCAGAGACAAGGGAAAATGCGGCAATGTAATTGGAATCTATTTATTTATTTATTTACGTCAAAAAACAGTTAAAAACTGCGTATGACGGGCTATGGGGGAAAGTGAATTGTGTGCACATTTTCAAAATTCTGTGATCCCTACACTAAATCATATACTACTTAAGTTTTGAATTTTGAAAGGGAGAAAAAAAACAAAAAACTCCCATGTAATAAAATCGATTTTCAAGGATAAAGAAGCAATAAATTTTGAATTTTGAAAGGGAGAAAAAAACAAAAACTCCCATGTAATAAAAAAATCTATTTTCAAGGATAAATAAGCAATAAATTTTGAATTTTGAAAGGGAGAAAACAACAACAACAAAAAAAACTCCCATGTAATAAAATCTATTTTCAAGGATAAATAAGCAATAAATTTTGGCTCTTATTACTTCCTGCCGCGACAACGTGGAAACGATAATTTGAATAATTGTATTTCCCACTGAATTCTAGAAGACGTGCACAGAAAATGAAGTTACATTTATGTCCAGAAGCAAACAAGGGGCCATCTCAGCATTTGCTCAATGGATCAGGGAAACTGGACGAAAAACCTGATCGAGATGGGGGTCATTGACCCGGAAGCTGTGTTACAATAGTTGTTACAGGTTATTTATACTCATTTATACAGTCCAAATGGTAAATAATGCATTATATATCATTGTTAAAATTAATGTTACTTTTCTTGTGATGCTCAGTATAGTCTCTAATTGTATAGAAACAGTTATGCAGCAGAAACGATTTCACTTGTGATTTAAACTTTTCTATTGAATTTAATCGTTTAATGTTATCTGGCAAAGTGTTGTAAAACAATGTACATGTATTGTATGTGAATTTTTTGTAATGAGCTGTCCAATCCAACCCTTTTGCTAACGGTTCGCATGTTCCCTTGGCACTTAAGGGCTACTCCACGTCAACTAACTGTTGCTTTGAATGCAGAATATGAATAATACAAAATATGATGAATACAGGATATGGTGAATACAGATAGAAGTCAAAAGTCGATAGGCTGGATGGATAGGGTAGGAAGCAGAGTTCTGGGAAAAATTGCAACAAGTTTATGAAGGGTAGTAATGTAGGTGTGATTACCTTTATTTACTATTGTTTACTATATTTTGGGAATATATTTTCATTTTCGTGATTAATTATTATCATAACGGATGTTTCTATCCATGTGTAGAGAGATTGATTCATTTGGAGATTCAGGTAATAACAAATCATAATTCTTTAAAAACGTTCTTCTGTACGAATCTTTCTCTATTTATAATTTTCGTATTAGAAAATAAATTTTACGTTAGTATTGAGTTGGGTATTGAGATGTTTTTGTCTTATGTATTGAGATGTTCTTAATTCTACGCTTATTAACATTATTGTTTGCTCAGAATATGCAATATTCTTTACAGTCATTATTTATTCTTATTATGTTTTGTTTCAAGATACCATTAATATCCTGTGATATAAAACCCCACTAACTGAAGTTAAAGTAATACACAATTTTATTTCAATACATACTTACGATAAATCTTTATTTTTAATCATTCAATTTCTTTGAAAAAAGGACAAACAAATCTGAAAATGGGGAAGGAGGGAAAGCAGAGTTCAGGGAAAAAAATTGCAACAGTTTTGTGAATATTTGGAATATGTTTTGTGTCGTGAAATACTAAGATCCCTTGCCTTCCCCGAGAGCGCGCTTGCTGGTGGAGCGCTGCGTGTCCTCCTGTGGCGGTCTGTTACATTCAAAATATCCGTTAAAGATTAAACGCAAAAAACTCAAAATTACTCAAAAAATCCTTATCTAAAATATGACAATATGTACATCATTAGATTCGTCTTTTTACGCTCTTCATGATAGACTGAAAAAATATTGATAGTTCTATTTGAAACAACAAAGTTAACTCAAATATCTCGTAAAATACAAGTGATAAAATCAAAATAAATACACGTCAGTTTGCCTCATTTCCTCATGCACTTTCGTGAAAACTGCATTGCAATATCTTCTACCGTTCAAAAGTTACAGGAGGTGCTAAAGTTACGTGACTCACCTGTATATTCCTATCTTATGCACGGACGTGTGTATGAAATTTGACACTACAGCCTCGTCAGGATAGTCATTCACGGAGTACCAACCTGACGGTCATGGACTCGGAAGACCGATGGTAAGCATGTCGCGTATTCTGTTACGCATTTGGCTTCCATGCCTCTATTGTATTTTTCAGTGTACACATGCGATAAACTTTCGCATTATCAACCACATGTATAAATTAGGATATGGAAGTGAAAAGCGACCGTTTAACTTTTGCCCATCAGGGAATCCAATCCGGGTTCGGGGCAGGAAAACTAGCTCATGATCCATGAGCCATTCACTGCTACAGAATGTTACGTGCCAAACACCAACGCAGAATGGGTTGTCTCCTAATCAGCGTCAAATTATTAAGGTTCCCTCCCCCCAAAGGTAAGCTTCAGCTGCACCTCTGACATGAAAATATATTTGAACATGCAGAAAAAGAGTGCTATTTGTGGAATTTAGGTTCTTTTTGTGAGCATCCACAACATTTTAAATTTGATCTTTGTGCCATCTCAGATTTATGAACAAATAAATTATTAAAAATGATATAAAATATATGCCCTACATGAGTGGCTGTAATAATAATAATAATAATAATAATAATAATAATAATAATAATAATAATAATAATAATAATAATAGAAGAGTACAGTACAAAACGAGGATACAATATTCATACTATCACTAATATTATGTTTTATAACAATTATTTCAACTCTACCATGATATACAACAATTATATGTTGGTAATACTAAAAATCAATACAAGCTACATAGATATTGGCTAAATTAGAGTTTTAAAAAGACATTGATCGCGTTTACTACATTTCACTGCACTACACTGTTTGGCTTTGAATTACACTGACCAGCACTTCACCGCACTTCCCAGTCCTTAGTTACTAATGTAACATTCATTCAGATTCTTCTAACTAATTTCTAAAACTTAGGACACTTAGAGGAAAGGCTTTGAAATTTGCTGCGGGTAAAGTGTTCCAATCTTTAATTGCTCTGTTACAAATTGAAATATTCCCAAGATCTGAATTTTTTCCCCTGTTCGCATTTTGTGGGTGTAATCGCTTCGGCCAAAATAATTTGGTTTTCTAGTCTAACCTGAATTTCCTTCCAAGCTGCTCGACCTATGTACGATTTATAAAGAGCGTAAGCCCTGCCTTTGTTCTTCTCGTTTCTAGAGGTTGCCATGACTTTTGTACTGGGTTTGTTTTACAGGCAAACTTATTCGCTTTCCTCTGCATTCTATCTACATTTTTCCGGTGCGACTTTCTGAACAGATCCCATCATGCCACTCCGTACTCCATGAAAGGGCTAACCTGCGAAAGATACAATAATTCCTTGGCATTTGTTGAAGTTTTCTTAGAATTCGCATTAAAAAATGCGAGGTCTTCCGTGTATTTCTTACTACCTTATTTATTTTCTTCTCCCACCCTAATTTACTATCTAGATGAATGCCTAAATACTTGCATGATGAGATGCTTAGAATGATGATCTCATCTAAACGATGGCCTAATTCCTCATAATTTCCTCCCATCCCGAACGTTATTGTTTTGCTTTACGATCCGTTGATTACTATGCCATTTGTTTCAGCTCAATCACATAAATGTTCTAAATCCTGCTGTAATATTTTGTGAGCGCTACCTTCGATTTTGCAGTATATAACACTATCGTCTGCAAATAAACGCACCTTTGATTGTATGATGTGATGGAATTTATTCTCGTACGCTATGAAATGTAATTGCTCTCAAACGCTTCCCTGTGGAGCCCCTGAAGTAACAATGCCCGTAGTCTCAAACTGAGTTCCAATTCGAAATTTCTGTTTCCTGTCTCTGAGAAATTCGTTTATCCACTTCACAACTCCAGGATCAACTTCTGAAGATAATAATTTCCTAATAAGCAGATCATGCGGTACCGCGTCGAATGCTTTCGCAAAGTCAATCCCGACTGCATCCACCTTCCCACCCGCGTTAACTTTGTCAGCCAGATCTTGAAAAAGGGAAACAATTTGGCTTTCGCACCAATATCCATTTCTAAACCCATGCTGTCCGTGAATAACCCAGTTCTCTTTTCCCCATTCATGGCGAATGTACCCGGCTATTAAATGCTCCATTATTTGTCATTCTACTGATGTGAGAGATACTGGTCTATAATTACATACTTTCGTTTTATCAACCTTTTTGAAAATTGGAACAACTATAGCTGTTTCCCAGTCGCCCGTTATACTTGCGTTAATAATAGAAACATTGAATAATCTTAACAAATAGGGCAATATTGCCTCATCAGCGAGTTTAATAAAATCTGCCGAGATGCCGTCTGGCACGCGTGATTTACCGCTTTCCAGTCATTTTATGTTGGCGGAGTTAATGCGTGAAGCTTGAACTGATGTTCAATTGGAAAATAATTAACTTGCTCCTGCACTTTGCTCCTTTGGTTTGAATACCGATACAAAATACGCGTTGAACGAGTTTGCTTTCGCTTGGTCGTCGTGCGGTGGCGCGTTGTCTGCGACTCGAATTTCCTAAACATTTTTTATTCCCCCATACGTCTGCGGACATATTTGTAAAAGGCTGACCCATTTATTCCTATCTCTAAAATATTTCTTTTAAAAATAATTGATTAGCAATTTTGTTTTCTTTTCCTAATTCCCTGTAGTAATTTTTAAAAGTGATCGTGTCAGCAATGCTGCGATGTCTCCTATTAAATCGTAGTCCAACTTTTCTCTTTAAACGTCGTATCACCCCGTTAAAATATTCAGAATCAGGATTAATTTTCAGTACTTTGCAAGGAACGAACGTATTTAAAGCAGTTTCTACAATTGTTTCAAAAGTTTTCCATTGTTTTTCGTACCACCTCCTGTTCTCAGAATTTGGTAATTTTTTCTCTTAAGAAACTACGTTATCTTTCGACCTTTACTTTTCTATATTGCCTGACTATTGTTCCTTTCGCCTTAGATCGGCTAATCACGTTTGCTTGTACTTCTATCATCACTGTTTGTGGTCGCTAAATTCCCAGAAAGACGTCGCAAGGAAGGAACATTTCTACTGGATTGACAAGGAAAATGTCCAAAATTACACTCTGCCGCGTGGTTAATCCCTGCGTTAATCCCTGCTCCCATGCCAGTCAATTTACGCACTTTTGTTTTTTTCCTGTCGCATACCTCTCCTTTCCAGTTGGCGTTGGGAAGTTTAAGTCGCCAGCGACAGAACGACAGTTTCTGTTTTCCACCCTGTCACAGATTTCATCTAGAATTTCATACCTGTCCTTTGGCGGTCTGTAACATGCAATAATTTCCTTGGAATTTTGTAGTACGTCAATTTCCATTCCTAAAATTTCAAACTTGTTACAAAACCAACTATTCCTAACTATTAACAAAGTCTTCACGCAGAGAATTACTCCGTCTCTTGTTTTTCTATCTCTACGATGTAATTTATAGCCGTGACATAAAATTTCAGAGTTAGCTACCTCATCTGTTAACCACGATTCTGTTCCTATCCCTATATCTGTAACGCGTGCACCAACTAGGTTCTAAAACTCATTGGACTTTATTATATTTCGACAGTATACTTGCAACAATCATAGAAAACCGTTCCTCACCTGAACATATTTTGTCCCAGTTTTTCATTTATTCTTACGTCTGCTCCAAGACCAATCTCCTCCCGCGCTGCCCATCTGCCTCGTCTCCTCCGTGAATAATAATAATAATAATAATAATAATAATAATAATAATATAACAACAATAATAGTAAATATAGACTCAAATGGTATTGAAAGAATAAAATGCAAAAAATATATTTATCTTGTGAGACGATTGACTATTATAAACCCGACATGGTCATATATTCGTATTGACACTATTCAAATCGTAATATTACATCTTCTGTATAAATACTTTAGTTATAATTTGATAAAATTTTCTATTTTATTCCACTTTGCTAAGTATTTCCTAACCTTCCCATTTAAATGCGTACAAATTTCGTTTGTACGTAGCATCAATTCTTTGGCAGGCCGAACGGAGGGGCCGGGCGAAGAATCGTGGCGGCAAGCGTGTTTCCGCAAGATGACGGGCGTTTTCAAGGGGGAAACAGAAGGCCGCAACGGATGCGGGCAGCGAGGGCCGCGCATTGGGACGCGGGCAATCGCGTGGGCGTGTGCGGAGCGAACGGGGCGTTCAAGGCCGCAGCCGGTGCAGCGCGAGGCGACGCGGGGCGACGCGGGGCGACGCGGGACGGTGCGGGACGGCGCGGGTGGCGCGGGCGAGGGGGCAGGCTCTTTTTCCACGCTGATGCGCCGCCGAGGTGCGGCCACCAGGCTGCCTGACCCGTGTCTCCGTGCCGCATCGGGCCGAGTCGCGCGGGGACCCGGCGGTGACGAGAGGGATGGCACAGACAAGATTTCGGGTTGTGCGGTGGCGGAGGGCACGCGGTTGCGAAGGCTAGGGTGGGGATGATCGCGATGGCGGGGGCGGGGCGGGATGGGGCGTAACAGGGATGATGGTCCTGGTTGCGGGGGAGCGGGGAGGATGCGGACCGGGGAAGATGGTTCTAGTAAGGACTGGATGGGATGAAGTGGAGCGGCGATGATCCTGGTGGGGGCGGGGAGGCGGTCTTGGCGGGGGCGCAGGTGGTCTTGGAGGGGCGAGGTGGGGCACATCTGGGGAGATCGGGGGCGGGGAGCCAGCCGCCGTTGGCCCGGTGCCGAGTTCTGCCCAGCAGCTCCTCGCCGCGACGCGCGCCTTTCCTCGCGCGACGGCCCATCGCCGGAGATTGATCTGTTAAGACTTATCGGGGAGTGTTAAACGGACAGCAGTTTTTCGGCGGTGACGAAACCGGGGATTTTTCTTCGATTTATCCCGACCTCGTTAGAGTATCAGTTGCGAATACAAGAGAGAATCGGTTCTGAATCTAATGAGCAGAGTTCGAATACCGTAAGTACGTTCGAGTACAGTATATGGAAGAATGAAATCATTAAATACTTACACTTTCCGTTTATACCACACTACATTTATTACTATCTTCTAAAAAAATAAATAAAAATAATTAATATTTTGTTTTTGCGTAACTCAAGAATATCTACTTAATACTAGAGAATGTCAGAAAATGTTATCGTTCTATTAAACATTAGCTATTTTTTATGACCACAGGAAACAGCTTCTTAGACCGACTGTCCTGACCGAGGGCTACGTTTCTCTGGACGTTTCTAGACAATTTCCGTAGGGAATGTGCAACGAGCTTCGGATCGCGCACAATTTTCGTTTCGTATTCCCTTTGTTTTCCTTTCCTTTCCTTTCATTTCATTTTCTTCACCTCATTTCTTCCCCTTTCTACTCTTTTCTTTTCTGTCCTTTTCTTCCCGTTTATTCTCTTCTTATTCTTTTCTTTCCTTTTCTTTCCTTTTCTTTTCTTTCCTTTCCTTTCCTTTCCTTTTCTTTCCTTTCCTTTCCTTTCCTTTCCTTTCCTTTCCTTTCCTTTCCTTTTCTTTCCTTTTCTTTCCTTTTCTTTCCTTTTCTTTCCTTTTCTTTCCTTTTCTTTCCTTTTCTTTCCTTTTCTTTCCTTTTCTTTCCTTTTCTTTCCTTTTCTTTCCTTTCCTTTTCTTTTCTTTTCTTTTCTTTTCTTTTCTTTTCTTTCCTTTCCTTCTCTTCTCTTTTCTTCCCACCATTTGCCTTAATTCGGACTTGGGAAATACGTCTTGTACCTCATAACCAGCATATGCGAGTCCGGAAGATGCCATACCCTTTTAAAAATTGTTTAAACTCTTTAATTCAACGCCACACTATTAATTCTAGGAATAGTTAATGGTTGGTGGTCATTTAATTAAAAACTCCTAGTTAGCATTTTTTATTGTTCCCTCCCCAGGGCTGTAGGACACATATTTACACTGTTGCTTCATAGGTAAGTTACCAAGTTGAATATACCATTAAATAAACAAAACACTGCAAAATGATATACGGAGATATACAGGAACAATATGCACCTAAATTAAAATGAAATAAATTATGCAGATTATGTTGCGAGTAGAAATGCACCTTACTAAGATTGAATATTGAAGAGCATTATTCAAAATTGAACCAACACATAGTATAAAGAAAACCTGTAACACCAACACCAACACTCTCTGGCTCCATGTTTGAGACTGCACGGTTAGTACCTTCTCTATAGAACATTCCTTAGATTGCTGGGGTCATAGTCTAGCTTCCTGAACCATGAATTGGTTTCATAATGCAACAAGCCAGCGTCTATAGCTGGCTACAATTATAATAGATTTGTAATAATGTATTTATTATTTATGTGCTCAAAAACGTTTGAATCAAATATCGTCAATTGAAAATAATGATTTCTAAAAGACCTAGTCCCATAATACCATACCTAATTGTATACAGTTCTTACACTGAACCTATTTCTCAGTCTGGTGTCTCCACATGTGGTTGCTGCATACTACAAGCCGAAGTTTTTAATTAAATGACCAGCAACCATTACCTTTTTCTAAAAGTAATTATTATTGCACAGACTATGTATTTCTTCAAACATTTGTGTTTTATATGGTAATTGTATTCTATATATTGTTCACAGGTGAGTACTTCAGATTTCGCACTTGCCTTCTCTTTTATAATCTCCATCACTATCAATACAAATGAATCATATATATTCTAAAGTTACACATGGGACGACACCAATTTTTATTTTTATTTTGTAGAATAATTATTTGTTAGATACATAACTCTGTTTTTAAGTAGTTTTTGCTCATCATATTGTTAATGAACTGCAACATTGTTACAATCTAAAAAAATACGAATTTTGAGTTATCAATGTTTTATTATAATAATTATCTGTTAATAATAATTATTAACAGATATATGAAGCATTTTAGATACTCCATATTCACCAAATAGAATGTGATACGTGCATTTCAACCGCCAACGAAAACTTTAAACATGTTTACAATAAAACTTCATTTTTTGAGTTGTGCCAGTTCTGCATTCAATGAAAGACCTAGTAGACCCTAATATTCATTTAAATAGAACCGTGTTGCCTGGGGTATTTATTCATTTATTAGCGGGGCTGTGCAGATAAAATTTACAAATGAATCGATCAGAGTGTTTTTGTTTGGCTTTTGTGACATGAACGTTCCCTGTAATATATCCCAACATCAAATATATAAAAGCCCCGATCAAGAGATAGGAAATAATGTATAAAGCAAAGGGAGCGATTCGAAAAACTGAGGCCGGCCCGGTTTTCATGTTTAGTATACCGCGTGTTACCAGCGCGAATTTAAATTCCATTTTCCAGAGATAAAAGCAGAGCGCGACCTTTAGAACTCCGCAGGTGCTTAACTTGGGTCACCGCGCAAAAACAGGTGTTTCCGATGGGTCTGAGCGCTGGAACGAAATACCGGACAAACATTTAGGAGAACATTAAAGTTTTCTCGGAAGCGAACACATTTCTCCTGACACATTCGTACGGCGACATTCGCTCCCCACCATGCGTTCGACTCCCTCCTCAATGTTCCCCGTCCCTCCGACTCCCCTCCTCCGCCGTGTGTCTCGTCCCTCCGTTCGACTCATTTCCTCCTCCATGTGCCTCCGTTCGACTCCATTTCCTTCGTCGTATGCCCCGTCCCTCCGTTCGACTCCCTATCTCTGTTATGTGCTTCGTCCCTCCGTTCGCCTCCTTTCCTCCATGTATCCCGTCCTTCCGCTCGACTCCCTTCCTCCGCAATGTACCCCGTCCCTCCGTTGGACTTCCCTTCGTTATGTGGCCCGACCCTCCGTTGGACTCCTTACCTCCATGTGCCCCGTTCCCCCGTTGGACTCCTTACCTCCATGTGCCCCGTTCCTCCGCTCGACTCATTCTTCCATGTGCCCCGCCTCTGCGTTCGATCCTTCCTCCGCCATGTGTCATACCTCCGCACGAATCGCTTTCTTCGAATGTTGTATTCTGTGGTTGGTTACTCTGCTTTACCATCGTCATTATTTTATTATCACGTCTGTCTTTTCACCTCCTTTACATTTCAGAGTTTCAGTCCTCCGCACGTTCCCTTTAGTATTCCACTTGCTCTGATTCTCACTCTTGATCCCCCTCGGTACCAGCCCTTGTGTTTCGTGCACCGCTCTTGCATTCTGTATTCCGTTCTGCAATGCCCTATTCCCACTTCCCGCCCTCGTCTCCCACTCCAGCCCTACGCTCCTGTCCACAAATCCCACCCCCTGAACCCAACATCATTTCTCCTGCTTCAATACTTACTCCCACTCTCCAACTCGCCCTTCGAACCTATCTCCCTCTTCCCCGTTCCAACCCTCAACTCCCACTCTGCACTGCAATCGCCCCTCTTCGTCCTCTGCTTCCACCGCGCTGCCCTCCCTCCGCTTCTCCCGTCTGACTAGCTGAAAATAACGAGGTTGAATTCAACCGCTGAATAGAAGAGAATTGTAGCGGACGGTTGCCCGATCGGTAGTTTTCCGTGATTTTTCTGATCCATATGACGCGAATGTCGGAGCACTTCGTCAATAAACGAGCCGCGGATCCCGTGCTTTTGTTTTCATCCTGATCCTTTCTCATACTCTCACTCTCTGCACTGAACAACCATATGTGCCAGGAGCCTTGAGCTTGTCCCTACCGAAACGGTGCCCCGCTCGCGGAGATACCTAGAGGGAGAAACACTGTAAGCCGAAGAGTAGGTCGGGACCGGATATCACGTTCCTGTGGGGAAAGGAACACCGACACTTTCAGGGATATAACATATAATAAACGTACGAGACTAATAACCATAGCAAGTTGACGGTCACGGAAACACAAACTAATAAATCAGTGGATAAATCCATCTCTGCCTCTGCTCCCTCTCCCTCGCGGCCTGTTTGCTCCGCGACCGCCTCCAGCCTCGCGCGCCGCCGCCTCCCGCGCGGGGCCCTTTCCGCGGCCACGCGCTCCGGAGGGAGAGCTTGCAAGCGGAAGGGCCGCGCGGCGGGGGCGTGCTCCGAGGGGCTATCGATCGGCGCGCGGGGGGCGATGACAGGGCCTCACGAGGCGGCCGTGTGTCGGGGCGAGGGACGGCGCGCGGCCGCTCACGCACAGCGCTCCTCTGCTGCCACGCCGCCGCCGCCGCCGCCGCTTCGGGGGACCGGCCGCGATCCCTCACTCCGGTTGATTCATTGATTAGTTCGTGTTTCCGGGCGTGTCAACGGCTATGGTTGTTGGTACCGTAAGTGTAGTGCATGATTTTAGCACGGGAGTTGGCGGCGATCTTCCGTCGCTGGATGGCGAGAACTGGTGCTGACCTACACGTCGACCTGCGGGGTTTTCCCCAACCAGGTAACACCCGCTAGCGGGGCACCGTCCCAGCCGGAACGCGCTCTATGCTCACAACGTGTATGGTAGTGTAGTGCATGTTTGTATAAATGTCAGTAAAGGGGTGACGATAGGACAAGGAAGAGAAAGGGAAAACCGCGCGCGGTCCGTGGTCCGTATGCTAGGGCACTGCTTCGGCGGCATTCATCTGGTGTTGATAGGAGAAATCACAGAAAACAACCGATCAGCGCTAGAATGCTTCTCCACACATCGTCTGAACAAGACCTATACTGCAATTTTTACAGAGCTGCCTCTCGATTCCACTCGAGATTCGTCACCGCGGTGGCGTTATGGCACGGTGTTTCGCGTCTTTCTCGGTCGTGCCGCTAGAGTCGCTACATTTTTAGCACTGCTTGATAGGTCGCGAGCATGTGACATCTAACGGCACGACTGAGAAAGACGCGAAAAACTGTGCCGTAATGCCACAGTGGTGACGGACTTTGAGTGGAATTGAGAGGGAGTTCTGTAAAAACCGCCGTATAGCTATCTCGCGCTTGTCGAAAATTCTCCCTCCGTCGCGACTCGAACCTTAGGGCCTCCCAGTGGTAGGCCCACACACCTTCGGCAAGAGCGAGCCCTCTGCGTCAGTTGAATCGCCACCTCACATCTTGGGTGGTAGCGCACCTCATTTTACCGGAACTAGAACGAACACGCCTTCCAAGAAGAATAAAAAGACTCGTCAAATGCGACGTTATAGCGGAGAGTTTAACTGAGGGTTTGCGTGGTTCTAGAAAGGTCTGTGTGTAATGCATTCAAAGCGATTAGATTCGAAGCAAGGTTACACGTTAATTTGACGTTACTGTGAAATCAAATGCGTGTAAAACATTTCAAAAGCAAAGCATAAAACCCTTTTCAATAAATGAATCATTCAAGGGAATTTCGCACTGCGCAGAGTACGATTTTCGTTTCTCTTTTTCTTCAAAGGATTTTTAAAACCAGGACAATAATTGAACAGTTTATTTCTAAAGCGACGTGTCGCCATGAAACACAAAGCAATGTATTTACATTAAGCCGAACAGTTCACATTTTGACAGCGCTTCATTAACATCGTTTAAAATAGAAGGTAAATTTTCAACATGATATTTGGCAGCATGATGAAACATCATGCTGCCAAATATTACATTAGAGTATATCGTATGTAGAAGCAGAAAAAGAACGGAAATATTTATGCGCCACTTACGATATAATCTCTTCAGTTTCTTTCATTTAAACTTCATGGATATTTTCAGTCATATAGAATAGACCTAGTGGTGCTAATACAGCACTATTTTCTGTTATTTCTTGTGAATTATCTGGTTTTCGAAAATTCAGAGAGTTAAATAAATGTAAGACCTACATTTTTTAATGTTGTTTTCTCTCTCCGAAGAAAAAAAGTTCTCAGATATTTATCAATTGAATTAACTTCAAAATTTACGCAAAATGTACTCGTTCTTCAAAACTTTGAGAATTATCTCATTTAAAAATTAATTTTGTAGAACAGATTTTATGAATGAAAAAATCTCTATCGTTAATTTTGTAGTTTTTAACGTTATATTTTTTTAATTTTCGAAAATTAAGCGATATCTCCGACAATAGATGCTACACAATTTTTAGCGTCCTATTCTAAATTCGGAAAAAAATATAAAGAAAAAATTAGAGACGTATTTAAGAAAATAATTGTTAAAGAATTGCCAATAATTCCCGCAAAAGTATGCGAAAATGACTCATTGTTTCGAAAAACTGTAAGTATCTTTATTTAAAGATCTGGTTTTAATAAGAGGTTTTTTGTAAACTGGGTCACTAATATTGTAGAAAGGAAGTTTTTTAAAGGTCTATATTTGAAGATCTGTTTTCATAACGGAAAAGTCTCTATCTTCAATACTGTAGCTTGGAATGTTAATTGGGAAAATTGGGGAAAATGGGACCACTTCCATTTTCATCACCGTACTTTGATTTATTCGATTTGCTTTATTGGAAAAAAGTGAAGAATTTGAAGCCTGTTATTAAGATAAAATTTGATTATTAATGGCCTATATTTCACGCAAAAGTACAAGGAAACTACCGATTTTCGAAAAATAATACACGACCTTATTTAAAAATGTACATTAGAACTTATTTTCTTAACGAAAAGCATCTCTATCTTTAATACTGTGTTTGTAGGAAGACGGATAAAAAACTTAACTTCGACTTCCAATATTCAGAGTTTAATGAAAATGAGACCTGCAATATTTTAAAAACATTTTTTCTTTCTCTGACGAAATAGTCCAGTAAAAGTATCGCCCATTTTTGAGAAAAGTTTGAAAATATTGTGAGAACTTCGTCTAAATATCCCCACCTTCAAAAAACTATTTACATTCGTAGGTTCTCGAGTTCAACCGGATCGTTCGGAAATATCAATTTTGTAGAAAATCATCTGAACTGTTTAGACTATAGCGTTGACCGTATACGAGCGCACTTAAGGACGTTTTGCTGTTAACCAATTTTTCGGTATCAAGGATCCACAAAATGTGGATTCTCACTAATCGAATTTGAGGAAGTAATATACTACAAATTGGAACATTTATACAATTTTTCGATAAAAGAACCTTTCAGTACTTTACTAGTTTTTCTGGCGAAAAATCGCCGCTTCCCACTACAGCGTTACAATGCTTTGTCATTACTACGTTAATACGTAGAAGATAGGTAGTACGATAGAATGATTGATAGATTAATAGATAGATGATAGATAGACGGATAGATGGTTAAATTGATAGATGGATAGGTAGGTGGATATATATATATATATATATATATATATATATATATATATATATATATATATATATATATATAGTAATAGATAGAAGATAGATATTTCTGCTTGTAGGTTTATGAAACTTGGTGGCAGAACACTGTAATTTACGGACATTTCAATTAACTCTTTAGTGGTCGCGTGGAATTGGAACACAAGTGTTTGCGTTTTTGCAATTGTAATCTATTTTTCAAAACTCTTATTAACAATATTTTACAAATAAATCGTCTTTTATTTCAAATGTGGACGAGTAATGGTATCTAAAACACTGAACAGTTACAAAATTCTAAATAATTTATTACAAAGTTGACATATTACATGAATTGACATATTTTATGAAATAAAAAATTATTTAAACATCTGGAGCCTCTATTCTGATGTTTCAATGTAAACATCAGATGAACATCTCGCACAGATTTTCTGAATGTGGTCCACTCGTTAGACAGTACTGTCGAGTACCCTTATTTCGTAGACGTTCACAGAGAACAACGTCCCTCGTTGCCCTTTGATGACTTCGCTGAATCCTCGGTCCCTTCTCGGATTTCCAATAGAAGTCTCCCGCGTGTTCTTATTGATGTCGACATAGACTCTGGATTTTCCTCTTCATTTGTGGTTTCATAAAAGGACCAAACCAGATCCTTTAGATATCCCCTTCTGGTCAACCTTTCTCCACTGTTGTACTTAGAATAAACATACAGGGCATCGATTGAAGGTTTATTCATGATGTTAACTTGTCAGAAACAGAACTGCGAGTAGTCATGTGGACTACTATTATAATCCAATCTGTTTCCTGTGCTTATCGCTATTGCAGCAGTTATCACTTGAGTTATACTTCGCTATAATTCGATGGCTGAGACCTTCTACGAAAAGTCCGTGCCAAAAGTTTGTCAACTCTAGCAGTAAACAGGGAATGAATAAGACTGAATTACAATAGTAATCCAAGCGGCCACTGAAGGGTTACGAATATTAATACAATGTATCTTAAATTATCTTCAAATAATAAAATAATAATAATAATAATAATAATAATAATAATAATAATAATAACGAAAATAACATCAGTAATTGTTATAACAAGAAAAGCAATAATATCAATAATTTTAAATGTCTATGGTTATTCTCCAACAATATTTTTAACTATAAAACACATGACTTTCTAATTGGACTACACTATACTAACCTACACTCCACTTCACAGCACTATCTTGCACTTCACTTATCTTTCTTATTCTAAATTGTTCTATACTTCACAATACGGCTCAGTTCCATTCAAACGCGTCATTAAAAATAATTTCATTATTACGTCTTATACGTATACATTATATTTAGTACGCAAAAAAATAAAATAAAAAAATATTCTTATACATCAATTTTTTTCAGTTATTGTGCTAGTATTGATATAAAGTATGGTCAAATATGAGGTATAACATTTATAACGTTACTTCGACATCTAATTGCAACACTGAAAGAACCTGTAGCGGATGTACTTATTACAGCACTACAGCCCTGAAGAAGACCAAGATATATAAGTCGAAGCGTCGGCACCTCAGCTCTTGACGAGGCGTCACCCGGACAGCCCTGTTCTGGATCTACTTATTGCCATGAGAATAGTTACCCCTGTAAAAAGGGTTAACATATATGGATCAAGTGCATAGATTGCACTTCTCCCTATTGTACGTTACGCAATAGTTACTTTGTAAGTTAAATAAATAATGGCAAACGACATAAAGAGAAAAAACAAATGCAGGCCGACCATTCACGCCATCTATTTCGAATTAAATGGTTAATTTACTGAGTAGACTGGCCGCTTGAGTTCATTATTTTCTGACAAGTTAGGATTCGAATGTATTAATTTAGTTAATCTAACCATCTTTCACGTGTTGCAGGGTAATTTTTCTCCAGTCAACTCTTTCTGCCATCCTCGCATAGAGGTTATTCGAATAATTTCTCTTGTGGGTAGAATACATTCTTCTCCAGATACAATGTCGAATTAGTTAAACTTCATATCTGGTCAAATCTGGTGATATCTTTTAAAATATTTCCGTATTGTTAGTACTTTTGTCACACATGTGACTAGATTTACAGTCTGAAACTGTTTACTGTAGTATATTTTTACACAACTGAGTCATTTGAATGAAGAACATGATTGTTATGGAAAGCCAATTCAGAATAATTCCCATGAAGATTAATAATATATCAAAAAGCTAACTATGCAAACAGTCGATATGTATATAGATATGCTGATAAAATGATCGATGTATTGATAGATAGTTTAATATCAGTTTTAATCTAAATAAAAATTATTATTACTAATTTTAGTTCTGGACTTGTTTGAAACATGTTGACTTTGCAGTTTTGATGCACCCGCGCACTTTCGCAGATAATAAAATTTCATGAATGTTCTAAATTAGACATGATGGTGTAATGCCAAGAGTGTTACTTAAAAATTCAAAGAAAAATCGTGATACTAGATGATTTATATTGAGATCAAATTTACTTGCTGGCATTTACCCTAATATACACTGATGGCATCAATCCTATATAATGAACCATCAAGCATGTCTTTTTCTCTGTTGTAAAAAATGAAGAATTGTTTTATATAATTTTGTCAAAGGTGCTGATATATGTAAGAAAGCAAAGCATCGATAAATACTTATATTTCTTTTCTTTACTTATCGGATGGGGAGTTAAATAAAATATGTTCTACTCTCTGTTATGAATATTCATATATACTTGCACGTAAGATAAAATACATTATTATTTAATTAAAAAATGAAGTCTATTTGTTAAACATTCTTG
The DNA here is from genome assembly GCA_011170035.1 of Teleogryllus occipitalis. Classification (NCBI taxonomy): domain Eukaryota; kingdom Metazoa; phylum Arthropoda; class Insecta; order Orthoptera; family Gryllidae; genus Teleogryllus; species Teleogryllus occipitalis. Next base: position 324,607 of record BLKR01000753.1, on the reverse strand, counting down.
ATGTTCGACCGATAAATGTGGTCTTCTTATGGCTCGTGTTGCTACAGGTACAATGTAATGGTATGCCCCATGGCGAAACGTCATTTTATCTCAGACATAGCACATCAATATTAATTGTTCGGAAAGATGAATCTTGTACTAATTGTTTACATATAATCTTGTTATAAACGGTAACTCAGGATGAAATATCCTAGCATCCACCAAATTTCTTGGTCGTTTGACCAAATGCGATGACTTATTTTAATGCTATTCATTTTTGTATACATTACACATCATGTAGGAATCATATTCCGCAGGTGTCATATGAAATATTTGCAGTAAGTTTTTCATCCAAATAAAACACGTGTGCAGCATTTTACACACTACACATTTCCAGATAACATAAAACAATTCAATTTGATACACGGTTTCAAATGTGAAGGGAAATATTTTAAGCTAAATAACTATTTACTTACTAATAGATACAATATAGAATATGGATAATGGAAATTATATACAGTTTCTAATCACGATACAAGCCTATTTTTATATCGCATAATTCTAAAAGTCTTATTTTGACTGTAAAATTTTGGGGAATTTTTGGGGTCTTTTGTCCCCACTTCTATCAGGTTATCTTTCCCGTTTCCCTTGATTGCTTGAGCGTGTTGTCTTAGTTCCTTTGCTTTAATAGACATTGTTGCAAGGTATTACCCACATACGCCACTCACACGGTTAGTTTTTGATATGAAATAAATGACTGAAAAATAAGTACATAAATGTATCGACATATAGGCCACATGAAAATGTTGTTCCCAACCCCGACGAAGAAGACAAGAGGGCGCCAAGGCGCTGCGGTGAGGGGGCGCGCGCAGGACCCTCAGTGTCACGGCCGCGGCGGTGGGTGTGGGCCACGGCTAAACTTGGCGTCGGCCCCCACCGGCCCGCGGCCGCGCCGCGCTCGCTGCCCGCCCTCCCTCCCCGCCCCGTACCGCCCCGCCCCGCCCCGCCCCGCCCCGCCCCGCCCCCGCGCCCTGGCCACGCCGCGCCGGCCTGCCGGCCGCCGGCCGCCGGTCGCCGACCCGCCGCGCCTCCCGCTCGGGGGCGGAGGAGGAGGAGGAGGAGGAGGCGGTGATGGCGACAGCGGCGGCGTCTTCGCCGTGTGTGCGATGCCATCATCCCGAAGACGCGCCGGAATTTATCACGTGCCCCCGCGCGGCGCCGAAAGCAAAGGCTGGGCCGGTTGGGAAGGCGGACAGGAGCCGCTGGCAGGGACATGATGAGTCTCTCGGGCTGATAGGAGAGGCTGGAGTCCATGGTTGCCATGGGATCTTGCGCTTTCGAAGGAGGTATTTCAACCGTTCATGGGTGGTTTCAAATGCATGGAGAGTTTCAATTTCACAATTTTACAGTATGCACCGGGTATTTTTTTTAATGCGAAGTTTCTGTTAATAATAGGTCTTTATTCGTGTAAAAATAGCGTTGACTTAAGCTATCAGTGGGCGTCATTCAGTAGATCACAACAAAATAAATTATTATGGCATTCAGCGAATGTTTACTACGAGTTCTTGTGATATTGTAAGGAGACATTAAAAATTGTATTGAATGAAAATGATCCACTGTAGCTTTATTAAAATCTAGAATTTTTCATATCTATTTTACAGAGTTGCTGTTTTGATCACTTCAAATTACCAGTGATCGGTTACCGTTGTTTGTGTACTATTATCTGGAAACGTACTACTTTCTCTACAGACACGTATAATAATTGATAATATATTCTTTCTCAATAAGAAGAGCATATAGATGTGTAATATGGGTTATGAATCTCCAATATTCTTTGTTGAAATGATTGAAAACATCAATTTTAAATGTAAATTTCGCATTATTATTTTTGAGGTTCCACCCATTTGGTCGACACTTAATTCCCCACAATCTGGCTGTTTTCACCCCTGAGATATATCTTCTTCATTATTTTCGTGTACTGGCTTTCAGCGTATCAAGCGATCTAAAATTAGAGGGTGACAGATGCGGGAGCCCCGTGCAATGTGTTCCAGGCGGACCGACGCACAAAGGGGCACGATTCGATACATCTGGTCAAAAGTGGAAAAAAAAAAGATTCCTTTCGTGGAATTTCATTAGATTGGTTGGGTTAACGAATACTTTAAGAGTAAAGATTCACAATGGGGAATATTCTGTTTTACGTGCTTTGAAAGTCACCTAATAACAGGTAGGACACAATCATTAAAGAATGAGCGACGCAGCTTTCTTTATGTAAAAATCTAAAGACTATCTTTACAGTTAATCGAATTTTTTATATTAATAAAATTAGTAATGATAATAGTAACTATAAATGTACCTATAATAAGAAATATAATGACACACCCATATGTTATGTAAATGTTATAATGTATACATACTTGGTAGAAATTTAGCTTGTTGTATTATTTGGTCTTGTTCTATCAGTTTTGGCAAATATTTCAATTTTGGAATATTAACTTATTTCCAATCTATTAATTTTTACAGAATATATGAAAGTGGAATCATATAAGCTCCCGAAACGTATATGATTGTGTTAAAAAAAAGTTAGTATTTTGAACACAGTAATTTGATTTGTTAAATACTGATAGGAAATTATTATAATATTCAAAGAATATTGATTGTTTTGCGTTCCGAAAAATGAATATCTTATTGTCAATGAACACAAATACATTTAATTGAAATAATATTATTGGTAATTTATCAATTGATTATTGAAAGTTCCTTTGATAATATGCATATAAAAACCCACAAAATGACAATTTTCGATGTTGATGATCTACGTATTAGAGCTAATGAAAGAAATACCAATGTTTCTAAAACCGATTTATTGTAAATGTACCGTATGTTTTTGACACAGTAATTGTCTTCAAAAACTCTAAAACAAGTACTTTTAATTTTTCTAGTTTTAAAAATTTTATTTTACAAGCAATTACTACTTGTCATTCGCGATTTTAACTATTCTCAATCTATGGCTAACACTTCCCAAAGAAGCCTCGAGAAATTCAATCCTATTCTGAAATTTAGAACTATTAAATTGTACTAATAAATTTTGTGTATTTTTCTCCAAATTCACTATTAGAAACCTTACATTCTTCTTAGCACAAACGTTTAGTGTAATCGAATACTTTAATAGGATTTCAAAAAATCACGTTAAATCACCCATGATGAATTTGTCGCGCAAAATCGTCCGAGATTCGAATGCATGCTGGTATGCATTAAATATAACATTAAAACGAAATATAAATATTCATACCATTTATAAACAAATAAAACTAACGAGGGGTTGTGAACGGCCACTCATACATCTTAGCGTCAGCTCCTTGATTTAGATCGTGTGCACCAATAGAGAATATTCCACCCTCTGAAACTTGCAACACCTTGTGCGTAATGACTCCACTTACTATCGTACAGCTCGTGGTAAAAGAAAGTACACTGTAACTGTCTAATGAAAATAATAATATGTAGCGTTTCAAGGACTAAAAGTGATATTTTCTCGCGCGATATTGTGATATACCAAAATGACGAACCATTTTTATTATGGAAATATCATTTTATATGACATTGAATATAGAGATGTCAATAAACGATCGCGAGGGGGTCGCTATGTGACAAATAAACAACCGGCGTTAAGGATCATTTTCGTTAGGTTGAAATATAAAATAAGCATTGTTTTGAGAGACAAAAAAAAGATATAAACATGCGGATGCTTCCGAGTTTTTAGAGGAACATTCATTCGCTTGAGCAACGCGGTGATGAGCGGGCCGGCTCCTGATATATTTGACCAGGTCGAGGAAAGACTGTAATTGACAGTTGTATAAAATTAACTGTCGTGTTTTATATTAGGATAGAGCGTTCTTGTGCGAAAATACATGTCTAGGTGTTCACTCGTGACGCAGGTGAGGGAAGTCATGGATTATAATAGTATCGCCGGGAGAATTTGGAACCAGATCACGGACATTAGGAGAGGACTATTCAGAAGCAGGTTTCTGCTGCGTCTATGGAGAAGGTTCTACGGGGCGCCATCTAACGAAGAAGTGGAGAGCGCGCGAAGACCCACGAATGAATAACAAGGTTTTATAACTATTGTAATATAGAGAAAACTGGTCATGTCCAAAGATTGATTCATTTTTTATTATCATTGTAATAAATTTTAATTTTTTAATTTGAAAGAAAGCTGATTATCATTGTTCGTTACGTGCAATCCAGCATTTTAATAAGATTTTCAGATTCCTCGGCCCTTTACATTCTTCGCCCCCGTACATTTTCACGAAATAATTTGCAGCACATGTTGGGAGACCAGTGCTTTTCCCGGCTGGGACAGTGCTCTGCCGCGGAGGAGGTACCTGGAGAGAGGATTACTCTGCAGCCCATGTGTAGGTTTGCGTCGGGTCTCCCTCTCCTGCAAGAGAGGAAACCCGCCATACCCTTGGCTATAACAAGCACTACACTAAGGGGACTAATTACCGCATTATGTGACGATCTCGGGACACTGTTACATACGGTACTTTTTCTATGACTTATAATAACTTTTATGAGTTAAACATTGACATTGAATCGATTCGTGACAGTTGTCATGCAGGATTCCGCCAAGGCAACTTAACGGACGTCTCCGTTCCTACCCTACCGCAGGTGGCTTTGATTTACTGCCCTAGTCAAATAGGATCAATGTGATATTACGATGCAATTTATTTTAAATAATATTCCACGTAAAAATTACTATAACAAAAGAAATTAAAACTGTAATACTATAATATTATATTATATGCAATTTTAATGTTCCGAAAGCTAAATTTAAGGAAACTAAATTTATGTTCGGAAAGCTAATATTAAATGCAATTTTAATGTTCACAATCGAACGAAAGATTTACTAGAACGATTCTCAATGATTAATTGTCAATACTTGATTTGTTAGATTCTCTGTGATTGGTCAAGAACCTGTATCATAATGAAATCTGTAGCATAATGAGTATCATTAGGCAACGGATTGCAGTCATTAAATGACAGAATTATACAATGAGAGTAGAAAAAGTATACTTTGGTGCAGTGTTCGGGGTCGTGCCCCACAGTGCGGCGCGGCGCGGCGCGGCGCGGCGGCTGGGCGGTGATTCAGGCGCTGGCGGCTCTGGGCGGCTGGCGCCGGCGGCATTAATGCGGCGGGAGGCGTCCCCAGCTGCGAGGATTTGCCTGCCGGAGCAGTGCTCTTTCCCCCTTCCCCGAAGAAACCCTTCAAATACACTTTTGCGTCCAGAAACCTCTGGCCTTTAAAAATACATAGTGGGCATACAAGAAAAATCACAAAACCCCAACAAACTCAAGATGGAAGTTAAAGATGTGTGACTGTTTAGCCGAGGGGTTAACGGTGGCATCAGCTTGGAAATTCCTCTGGAATTTACGTGAAGAGCAAGTATAATTAGAAGATTTTAAAGCAGTATATTCGAGAATAGAATTAGTTAAATCAATGTATTATATGAAAACATTTATTTGATGGAAAATTGGCAAAAACTTATGTGACCACACATTTTGTAAAATAATGTTTCGCAATTATATTTAGGTTCGAATACACTAGCAGTTGCACAAAGTTCGCGCATTCAAACAATCGTTCCTGTCTTAGTTCAACTCAAATCGCAAATTACCAAATAACTAAGTTCTGTAATTCATCTTAGATGACTAGTAAATTAGTCTATCATAGTTACGTTACTCTGCTGTTGGTTCATCTTGACATTGCACGGAATAGCAAGTGCTCCGCTCTTAAAGTTCGTTTCGCTTCTCTTCGTCTAAACTTCCTGCGAGGCGAAGGTAGTCCTCAGCGCTTGCTGCACAGTTCAGAGTTCTGTTCACCCCAGGGGATTATCGGATTTTCTGTCGGGATGACACTACCTAAAGGGAATGGATCGGCAAAGGGCCGAAAATGAGCCCACTCTGGTCTGTTTCCCAGAAATCTCTCCGGCCTTCCCCCAAGGAGATCTGTCGACACAATTAAAAACTTTGCCAGTTTGACTTGCTCCCAAATCTCGTTTCTGTTGTCAGATCAAACCGAGAGGATTATTTAACCACTGTTAATTTGTATCATGCGCTTTGTGAATGCGAGAAATTCATATCTTGGCTACTAATTTCAGTATTGCCATTCAATTTATGTGGCATAAAGAAACTATTTTCGTATATCCAATGACAGTAGTATTATGGGAAAATACATTAATTGTTTATATCTACATTTTTAAAATATGGATTTTTCTTTTTAAATACTTATTGTTATATTTAATACAGTTTGTATAAATAAAAAATATAGATATTATAGGATGTTTAATGCAAATATATTAATTAAAATTGTCGTGACAAGGTTAAAATTGCCATTCAATTTATTTTTACACGTATTTTCCTTTGTTGAAAGTCAAGACTCCTCTCGATTTTGCCTCCCTCTCTGTATCTCACTGTACTACTATCTCACTGTATGCATTTCCGTGTTTAATATGATCTGTAATAGTCTTCATCTGCATTAAATAAATTACAAGTAAAAACAGTCAAGCAGTGAGGAGGAGGATGGCTTGCCAACGGAAGGATTTTCAGTAAAGTATTTTTTTATTTAAAGCTAGATCGAAACTGAGTAATTTGTTGAACTAATGTACTTTTTGAAGCGCAAAAGAACTTCTGATTATACAAGTTCAGTATTATCAGGAATTTCGTTGGATGTAGTGGGCTCAAAAAAAATTTTAACTTTGTTGGTAACGACGTGAAGCAAGTTTAAGTACTAAATTGCTAATAAATCAAACCGATACACATAATGAAGTAGAGAGAATTAACTTAATATATGTCATAATATTCTATTTGTTGAGTTTGAAGATTTTTTGTTGAGTCCAAGTTAAGTTTATGCAATATGCACTATCATCTGACTTCCGCATCCTGCAACACTAATTTCGGTTACACATCTTAATAAAGAAATTATTTTTGTGAACAAAAATTATCAAAACTACTCCAAAAGAGTTCTTTTAATACACGTAAACACTATTACCTGTATTCTTTCTATAAAAGTTCCTGAAAGTATAAAAAAGTCCAAATGCACTGTGGCAAGGGCTGATACAGTTTAATCGTTCTGAAAACGTTCAACGTTTTAATTTCTCGCCAACTACTACTTAACGTACCAATAAAAAGTATTGTATTGCTCTAGCGGAAAGTGGCGAATTTTTGGCAGGAAAGCTCGTTTTGGGGGACTCCGATACCGAAAATGTGGATACATCTTCCTTCTATATGCCGTACATTACTTTCTCTAATTCGTTTAATGAAAATCAAAATACTGCGGTTCCTTCACATCAAAAATTGGTTGACTACAAAACGGGTTTGTCAAAAATTTTTCAACGTTGCCAGCAAATTTTAGGATTACGTTTTTTCGAATAGAACAAAGTACGCTTAAAATTGCGCAGAACTCATTTCCGTGCCACTGGTACCATTTTTGTTGAGCTCTGTACTTTTGCAGATTGCAGAAATTGAGCATTTCGTCGTTTTCTTGCAACTACAATATTGAAGTTAGAATTTTTTTCTTAATGAAATCAGTTTCTTAAAACTAGATTTTGAAGTAATGTTAATGCAAATCTCTGATTTGGGGAAAATTGCAAATGCAAATATTCGACACCATTTTTAAAGCAACGTAAAGGTTGGGTCTAGTTGTGAAGCTGGTGGTGTAGGGGTACTGTGAAGGACGTGCAAAAAACCTGCAGCGTGGAAAAACAATTTTGCTGGTTGGAAAAACCCTTTTGAAGGTTTAAGTAGTATCATAATTCGGTGTATCCGTTACAAAAAAAGCGATAAAATGTCTGCTCTTGTAGCTCTACTAGTTTACATTTTAAGGAAAATGTAGAGCCAGAACGAAAATAAGCTCACTTAGCTGAAAAGAAGACCAGCGAAATACATATATTATTATAATTATAATAACTAATTGCCTCTTGAAAGATTGTTGGATCAATTATATTGTTCCCAAGAACAAATCAGGTTTACCAGCAATAGCCCAGATAAGCTTGTTAAACTACAAAGCGGTTCGAGTAACGAACAAGAATGGGCAGTTGAAACCGTAGGACTGTCTGATAATAACCGAGTGAATATGTTCCTGTAACCTGTCCGTATGCCGAGCAGCGAAAATTAACTAGCTGAGTAGCAACAGTCATGTGAAGGGGTGGCGAGTCGACCAAGCTGGAGCGTACGATCTAATGATGTTCGGAGTAATATTTCATGGAAGATGTTTGGAAATTGGACTCCGTTCATTGTTTGCTGACGTGTCTGACGGCGGGCAGCCGGTTCGCTTCATCGTGCGGCGCCAACGCCTGCACCAGCGCCGGAGACCAAGCCGTGCCGCCCCCCGCATGGGTGTGTGTGAGCCTCATGGATGGAATGGCTCACCCCTCCCGCTCGCTATGTCTCCCGTTACCACGGCCTCTCCCGCTACAGCGTCTGCTATTATCACTCCCTACCCCCTCGCACGACGTGGCTCTACGCTACCTCGCCCAGCCCACATCTGCTCTCAGTTGTCTCCCGAGCTCGTCTCTGTTCCTTCCCCAGCCCTTATGCTAGCCTCTCGTGCCCCTTCCTTCTCCGCTTTTGCCCCTGCCTTCATCTCGGTCGCATTTTGTTCTTGCACCACCTCCTCCCACCCTTATCCCCCATTGCTTGAGTGTTGCTCGTTCTTACCCCTCCCTCAGCCCCCTCCCCTTCTAGCACCTGCTCCACTCACGCCCCACCCCTGCCTGTAAGTTCAAATCGCCCCCGCCCCATCAACTCTGCAGCGCCCCAACCCGCAGCGCTATCGTCCTTCTCCGTTGCTCCATCCATCCCCGACCTTGTCCCGCTCATGGCACGGTGTTGTCCGCCCTCGCCATCCCCTCGCCTCGCGCCTGAGTCGCCTCCAACTCGCGCTAACGCTGCACTCGTCCGGTTTTGTCTCGCTCTGCTCCCGCACTTGTCTCACCCCGCTCCTGCCCCTCCCACGCCTCGCTTCTGCCTCTCTCTCACCTTGCCTTCCCGTCGCCTGTCCAAGCCCCGCTCCTCCCTCGTCCCTCTGCCCCTGCCCCGCCTTCGTCCCTCCCTCAACCCTCCGTCACCGACCCGCCCCGTCCGCCTGCTCCGCAGCACAGGTCCCCCGCCGCCCCGGCCCCACGCTGGCGCCTTCCCCCTTGCACCGCATCTCGCACTGATTTCCGCTGCGGCACCTCCTGCACAGCAATTATCCTCGCCAATCCCGCGCCCGTATTACAGCCCCGCCCCCGCTCCCCGCACCCACCCTTCCGGCCCAGGCTGTGTACCGCTCCTGTCTGTGCGGCTGGTGGACGGCAGGGAACGCAACCCGATCACTTTAACACAGATAAATCAGAACCGGCCAACAGTGAGATATGAATAACTACATAATTAATTAAGTTCTGCAATAATCCTTGAGCGTACTACGCGGTTCCGCTGAGTTCAACGTATAGTAATAGTTATTTATGCACCAAGAACCTTATGTGAGTTCTGATGATCGAGCGGCGACAAAAAGCCCGAGGGCCTTTGGCCTCCGAGATCATTAGAACCACTTAACGCCCATGGTACATACAAGATTTTATTTTTTACTTAATTTTAATGATTCAAATGTACTTACGTATTAATTAATTAGATGATAATTTTACTTTGGGTCTTTTCATATCTCATTCCCATATTTCCCTCTATGAGAGAATATAAAACATAATTTAACTGTTTTCATATTTTCATCGTTACCACGACACTCTCGATTCAGATAAGTTGTACAATGTATATCGAGCTCCATACCAAGCAATAACGCACCAGTAAAAAATAAATTTAATTATAAGTAGAGAGAATGCTTTTGAAAGTGATTGCGAATATTTATGTCTTCGTTAAAAGGTAGTGGAAGGGACAGGTTGATGTTTGTAAAATCAAAATAAATTTCTAAAATGAAGACTACAACACATTTAAAAACATCGAATTATTTGCTAAAACATTGGGGTTGCATTGCTTCACACACGAAAACTAGTGGTGCTAAAATAGCATGTACTTTCTCGCCCGTATTTTCACACAAAATTACGCAAACAGTACTCAAATTTTTGAAAAATTGTACATGGGCTTACTTCAAAATCTGTCTTTGGGAAACAGATTTCATTAGGGAAAAAATCTCTATCAAATATTTTAGTTGTACGAAGACTCCGAAAGAATGTTAAACTTTTGCAATTTACGAAAAATCAGGGTTTTCAACGAACATGACACCTGCGCCATTCTCTTAAACGTCCTTGACACTATTCAACAACAAAATTTAATCAAAACGATGGAGCCATTTTTAGGAAAATTTTGAAAATATCCCAGGGCCTTGGTGTAAAGTATCCCTCAAAATTAAAATATCGGTTTCAAATTCAAGGAGACGCGACTTCAGCCAGATCGAATGCGGAATATCAATTTTGGAGAAAATCAGCTGAACGATTTAGCCATTAGCACTGTTCACAGATGGAGGTACAGACAGATGTTTTGCCGTCATTCGATTTTCCGATATCAAGGACTCATAAAATATGGATCTTCGCTACACCCCGTGTTAGAAGATTTTCCTAATTTAACAAATGGATTTATTAATTTTTTTCTTTACCAGGTCCTGTAATAAGAGTTTTTCTGCACATACTTTTTACTGCTACATAATTTTCTCTCTTTTCCGTAGCGAGAAAGTAAAAATATATAAAGTAGATATGGTGGCAATCCCTACAATCATACTTCCACGGCATCCGTATAATGGTTTGTTGAGTGTCCGTTAAATTTATTTCCCCGTGAAATGAAATTGTAATGGTGCAGTGTGAAGGACACTTTTGTGTACTCTCAACTAAAATATTGGACTGTATCTGTCTCTTTTTTACGCTATTTTCCGTCCGTGTAGCATGTGGTTTGCTAGTGATAACACCAAATTACTAGAAATGAGAATGATATTATCTTTGCCTGCAAATGAAAGACAGGACATCGAACTCTGCTTGCATTGAATGCAAAGTCTATCTGTGTTCAACACAAAAAGGATATTATCTATATTGCCTATCACATTTCACAGAGTTTGTATGCAAACTGTCCTTGTTCCAGTAGTATTTAATATGTTTTAGCTCTATTTGTTATTCATTTGAATCACTTCAAAATAGACCCTACCGTCATTCACATTGAAGCATTTTGTGCCCAGTTTTAATTAATCACATATAACTTCTCTCACGTCCACTCCATAATTTGTTTTCTCTCTCGCTATTTGTTTTTCTTTCACATATCTCGAATAGGTTAATAATAATGCACCCTAGCTAATAATAATGCACCCAAATTCACCCTAGCTATATTGTTATATTATATCGATAAACCTGGTTATTCTGTGTAGAATTTGAATGGAGCAAAATGTAGATTTTGCACCGGTTGTTACCGCTGTTGTGAAATACATTTGCACATATACAAGAATAATCTATCATTGGCAAAACTATTTTGAAAATATGGGGAAGATATGTATATTGATGTTTGGTGTGTATTCTGTAGATGAGTATTCTGTGCACGTTTTTTAAATTCTGGGATCTCCACACCCTAAGTCATTTACATGTTGAATTCTGAATACAGAATAAAATTAGCGTTTCTGACAAGAATTGTTAAGAAAATATTCACTCCCATGTAAAAATATCTATTCTCAAAGGCAAATCAGCTATTTGTGCTCTTGTGCCTCGTAAAGTTCTTCGCGAAGGAATATACTTCTAACCACGACCACATGGAGATAACGATAATTTGAATAATTCTATTTCATACTGAACATTAGAAGACGTGCACAGATAACGAAGTTACATTTATGTGTATGTAATGAATGTTTTTATTCGTGTTGAATTGTGTAATGGTATGTGTTTGCACTGTATGTGTTTCGAAAATCCTTGCGTTGGCTCCCTTGTGTTTCGAATACATAGACCTAGTTTGTTGCTTGCATTAAGGAATACGTTCTAGTACAATTCACATACATGTAGCGCATTTTTATTGCTTTACTTTTATCGAAACATATGACAGAAAAGACTTAGAATTGAACTACCGTGCGGAAATGTTTCTGGTAATTCCCTTTTGACCGTAAAACGGTTACATCAATGGCGAACTCAAACTTCGTAGCAGGGTCAAATTGTTAATTTGTCCGAAACAGAAACCGTCGTCCAGTGTGAGCAGTCCTTTCCGTCATTATTTTCAATCAATTCCAAACAGCTGCCAGAGTAGTACTTTAAAGAACCGACCACGAAATAGGCGCTTATCGCCTTCTCAGCCAGTCCCAACTTCCAAGCTTAGGACCGCGCTATGCGCTGATCGCACAGGTCCTCATCCTTCGTTCACTATCTCAACCTCATATGATCTATTCCCACACTGTGTAAGACACCGGTATTTAATGTGGATAGGAACATGTCAGATCTTAATCAGCCCCACGTTTTAGCGCCATAGGAAAAGAGGAGTGGAAACTTTTACAGAGAAAAACTTAGAATCGAAGCCTCCATTCATGTTTTCTTATTCTCCACGTGAGAAAGTGTCCTCTATCTTTAGCTAGTTTCCTTTTTGCGCAGAGGTCCTTCCGAGCGCAAGGCCTCTTCACGGTGCGGGCCCAGGAGGAGGGGGAGCGCCGGGAAGTTATTTACGCCGCGGACGCAGCCAGAGCCCCACGTGCGTCCGGTCTGCCCGCCGCCGCCCGCCGCCGCCCGCCGCCGCCCGCCGCCGCCCGCCGCCGCCCGCCGCCGCCCGCCACGGCCCGCCGCCGCCCGCCGCCGCCCGCCGCCGCCCGCCGCCGCCCGCCGCCGCCCGCCGCCGCCCGCCGCCGCCCGCCGCCGCCCGCCACGGCCCGCCGCCGCCCGCCGCCGCCCGCCACGGCCCGCCGCCGCCCGCCTCCGCCCGCCTCCGCCCACCACCGCCCACCACCGCCCGCCACCGCCAGCCTGCGCCCGCCGCCGCCCGCCAATGTTCGCCACTGTCTGCCGCCACCCGCCGCCGCCCCCCGCCTTTCCCCGCCCCCGTCGCCACTGCCCACCGCCACTGCCGCCCGCCACCGTCCGCCACCGCCCGCCACCGCCCGCCACCAGCCCACTGCCTGTGCTTGTCGCCCGCCTCCGCCTGCCTCCGCCCGCTTCCGCCTGCCACCGCCCACCACCGCCCACCACCGCCCACCACCGCCCACCACCGCCCACCACCGCCCACCACCGCCCACCACCGCCCACCACCGCCCACCACCGCCCACCACCGCCCACCACCGCCCACCACCGCCCACCACCGCCCACCACCGCTCCACCACTCGCCCCACCACCGCCCACCACCGCCCACCGCCGCCCACCGCCGCCCACCGCCGCCCACCACCGCCCACCACCGCCCACCACCGCCCACCACCGCCCGCAACTGCCAGCCTCCGCTTGCCACCCCCGCCGCCGCCCGCCCCTGCCGCCCACCGCTGCCCGCCGCCGCCGCCAAGGACGTCACCACCGTCACCACCTCCGCCTCCACCTTCGTCTCCGCCACCGTCACCGCCTCCGTCTCCGCCTTGGTCTCTGCCACCGCCACCGCCACCGCTACTACCACTACCGCCGCCGCCGCCGCCGCCGCCGCCCCACCGGCCAGCCGCCACGTCCGTTCTCACTCCCCACGCAGTTTGCCTAGTCTCTCCAACCCATCCTTCGTCTGCGCGTCCTCCCCCCCCCCCCAGCCTTCTGCTCGCGGTCTTCTTCGTTCAGCGACCCGACCGTCAGACCACACGAATCCATGCATGTTGGAGATACGCAACACTTTTTCGCGTATGAGGTTTGGAACGGCGGGTTTCCACCGGGTCATCAGTGGTGTTGTGGTTGGTTGTTAGTGATTCCAGGCGCGTCAACTACTAAGGTCATTATTCCCGTAAGTGTAGTGCATGTTTTATTCTCTGGAGGTGGTGGTGATCTTCCCCCGCTGGATGGTGAGATCCGGCGCTGACCTACCATCGGCTAGCGGGATTTTCCTCAACCAGGTATCTCCCACCAGAGGGCACCACCCCAGCCGGGACAAGCTCTAAGCCCCGGTATCCGGCATGTGGGGTAGTGTAGTGCATGTTATTGTGTGTGTGTGGGTGTGTGTAAAGAAAGGTGAGGATAGGACAAGGAAGAGGAAGAAATGATCGCGGACGGTCCATGGTCCTTTTGTTATGGTACTGCTCGCCCATTATTGACCGGAGAAATCACGGAAAACTAGCGATCAGAGCAGCAAGCAGCTAGAATTGTTTTCCAGAGAGCAACTGATTTCGATGTAGCTAGTGTCGAAAATCCTGCCAACGTCGGGACTCGAACCTAAGACCTCCTGGTCAAAGGCACTGCAGTTAAAACAGTTGATGCTATGCGCTCTCCCGGTGGTGTTGTGGAGTTACCGCCCTACGGCTGGAATTGGGGTTTAAATCTCAGGTGATCCTTGTGCCATTTGTGGAGGACAAAGCATGTTTGAGGAGGGCTTTCTTTAGGTTCTCCCGTTTTCCTGTCTCTTTCTATCATTACCTCATCATTAACTCAAACGAAGAACCTTATCTATGATGCGACGAAGAAGACGACGACGACGACGAAGAAGAAGACGACAACGACGAAGAAGAAGACGACGACGACGAAGAAGAAGACGACGACGACGAAAAAGAAGACGACGACGACGAAAAACAAGAAGACGACGACGACGAAGAAGAAGACGTCGACGAAGAAGAAGAAGAAGGCGACGACTTGTAGAAAGTAAAACTGTGATTAAATAGTTTAATTAAATATTTCAAAGATGTTAAACAGAAAGAGGAACAGGAAGGAATTGTTTATAAAACTGAATATGCAGAATGCACAGAAGCATCCATAGGACATACCAAGAGAAAGTTGAAGTTGAGTTTAGCAGAACATAAAAGAAATGTGAATGAAAGTGTAACAACATTCGCTAACTAATCACCGAATTAGTACTGACCATAAAATAGATTTATGAATATGAAAATTTTAGCTGAAGAGAATAGAAGGAATGCAAGATTGGCTTTGAAAACTTTGTTTATAAAGACTACTAATTGATGCATCTCGCAAATTGAGTCGAATAATTTCACTACACTTTATGACAGCATATTGAACATATTTTAAATAATGTAATTGTTAATGTTTAAGGTTCATACAAAAAAATGTGTTTAACTTTTTTTAGGTTGGTGACCCTTGAAAAAAGATGTTTCTTTCCTTCCTTTCTTGCGTCTCCCTTTGACCGTTAAAGTACAAATGTCACTTTGCAGACGTATTAATAAAAGCATTATTAACTGCAATAGTTTCTTCAAGACACTGTACGTCTAATGAATGGTCAAAATAATTTTTCTTGATAACAGAAAATGAAGGACAAGAATTTTAATAATTACATTAATATTATTGTGTTTAAATTCCTGTGGAGCCACAGTGTCTCAGCGGTAGGGCGCTCGCTTCGTGACCTGAAAGATTCAGGTTCGAGTTCTGACGTACGTTGTGATTGTTATCTAATGATTGCCATTCTGGGCGACCCTGAGGCCGACTCAGCCTCCGTTTTAAGCGAGTACAAATATCTTTTCTGGGGGCAAAGGCGGCCAGAGGGTTGTGCTCTCCACATAACCTCCTCCTTGTGCCGACGGCGACGAATAGGCAGAGCCCTAACTTCACTTACCCTTTGGACAACATTGGTCGGGGTGCAATTCCGCAGGAATACCTTCACCTATTTAAATTTCTGTAATTTAATACAGGACCATTAAATTTTCACACGTGTATTACGCAATAGTGATGCATTGCTATTACCGTACTGAAGCATTACGGAATGACACATCCTCTGAAATCCGCATGTATTCGGCAATTATCAATTTATAGCCATATAAAAGAAATTTTTTGTGAATTATTAGAATAATTTAATTACCAAAATTTACAAATATTTATTATTACAACATTTAAATTTTGCAAATGTACTCGAGGCAGCTCTGAGGATAAAATAAAAGGGTAATCTTACATCAATAGAATGGCCAATCACCAAGTGTCTTAAAATTTCGAAAAATGAATGAACGAAATATTGTATTAATTACAATATTTGTGTCCACTCGGATATTTTTATCCCCTCGGACAGAGATTTGTATTAACATTTCTTGCTCGTAAATGAAACTATTGTAATGCCTTTGTTTACAAATATCTGTTAGATCCATCAGATACTGAATGCTTTTGTTAGAAAAGTAACGAAGTTATAGTTTCCAAACAATACAGTTTTATTCTATAAGAAAAGAAGTGTTGAATAAATCCATTAAAGCGCCTCTTCAAGTGTAAATATAAAAGCATCTTCGTGAGTGCCTTATCTATTGTGCTGCTGTGCTACTGTAATATAATTAACTCACTCGCTTCGGTCAGGCAGGTTTTTATTTCCTAATTGCTCGATAATCTCATCTTTACAATGAGTTGCATTAACAGTTTTTTCCAACAACGTCCTACATCGTGGAAAGGGCTGGAACTTGTACTTATTCAGCCTCCTGCTCTTTGCTTTGTGAAGAGAGTTTTTCAAGCAAAGACTGAGATATTTGTAGGATAAAACTTAATTTATTATAATGTTAGGTAACTATTACAATTAATACGAAAATGAGAAGCTGTTTTATCTTTACTTTCATTTCATTTGATAATTATTTTGATGTTTATTAGATCACTGTGACATTGAACTTGTTTATCATAAATGTACCATTAAATGTAACATACTAAGTATTATTCTTTAAAAAATGTATGATTTAAAATACTCAATAGAGCACATATGCTTTTATGAAACTCTTAAGAGCATCTGCATGAACCTCTTAATCAAACATCAACATAACATTGTAGATAAACAATTTTTATTACTTTCTTATCAATGTTTGTATTCAATTTTTTCCATCACAATTAACTTTAAGGCAGAACTTTTCAAAAATTCTGAATAACTCTCATTTTATGGACACATTTTCTTCCTATGCGTTAGAATTAGTTATTCTGCAAAATACTAAGGTTTACCTGAACTTGCTGTGCAGTTTTAAATAGAATGAAGAATAATCAAATTGTGCTTAGTTTTGTTGAAGATTGTTATTTTGAAAATTAAATATTGAATAATGCGAATTGAAGGATTCTACAAAATTGTAAAGTACCTGTTCATTCCCGTAAGGATTTTCATTATTAATTATGTAGAAGAACTGGCAGCATGAATTCGTAAATTATTTCAAATTGTTAAATTTGAATCTATCAACCTGTCATTGGTGACAGTCAATGAATATGGCATAGATCGATTATTTCCTGTTTCCGGGCGTGTCAATTGCGATGGTCATTAGTCCTGTAAGTGTAGTGCAGGTTTTCATCACCGGAGGCGGGAATGTCCTCCTCCTGCTGGGTGATGACATCCGGTGCCGAGCTCCCCCATCCAGGCATCTCCCACTATCGTAGCTTCGCCCCTGCCGGGCCAAGCTCTAATTTCCCGACTGGTCTCTCAAGATGTGTCGCAGTGTAGAGCTTGTCTGTGTGTGTGTAAGTAAGAGATGAGGATAGGTCAAGGAAAAGAAAGAAAGAAAGTATCACCCACGGTCCGTGGTTGGTTTTGTTAATTTTCCTGTTTCTACAAATTCTCAATTAATACCAGCGGTGTACCCAAGGAAGAGTCACACGGGGCTTCAGTTTCCTTCCCCCCCCCCCCAATTTTACATATTGGTACATATGTATGTGTAACACAATGTACATATAACACAATGATACGTATTAAAAAATAATTCTTATTCATTCTGTATAAGAATGAATGTCCTTCAATTTATCAATTGTTTAATAAGTATTAACTGTAAGACAACGAATAAAAATAATTTTTTTGTTCAGCATAATGAAAAAATTCTTTGTAAGAAAACTTCACGTCGGGTGTACACCATACTTGTACTCTTCCTCCCTCCTTAGAGAAATCCTGGGTATGCAACTCATCCATTAATACACACTATTTTTCATATCAAGAAAAACACCAGAGAAATAAATATAAAACAGGTAAAGGGCCAGCTGGAACACTGGTTCAACGGCTCATGGCAACAGGGCGGACTCCATAGTCTGCGCGCTGCTGCGTCCGAGCGAGTGAGTATAGATTCGGGGAGCGTCAACGATTTGGACCATTATCCCTGTAAGTGTAGTGCATGTTGCATCTGAGGATATGGTGGTATTCCTTTCTCGCTGGAACGTGAGATCCTGCGCTTACCTACCCCTTGACTTGTAAGAATTTCCCATCAAGTTATCTCTCCCAACGAGGCACTGCTCCAGACGGGACAATGTCTAAGCTCCCGATTCCTCTCACAGTTGTGGTAGTGTAGTGTAGTGCATGTAAGTGTAAGTAAAAGCGTGTACAAAAAGGAGTGGGAACAAAGATGAAAATATCGTACGTGTCCGTGGCCTGTTTTTAGGGTAGTGTCTCCTCATTCACCTGGTTCTCAAACCAGAAATCACGGTAAACGATCGGTCAGAGAAGCCGCCCGCTAGAATATTTTTCCAGACAGCGGCTGGATTCTACCTAGTGTATCCTCATTCACCTGGTTCTCAAACCAGAAATCACGGTAAACGATCGGTCAGAGAAGCCGCCCGCTAGAATATTTTTCCAGACAGCGGCTGGATTCTACCTAGCTAAGAATACATGTAGCTAGGGCCAAAAATTCGTCACTGTCGGGACATGAATCTGCGACCCTACCAGTCAGGATGCTGCCAAGGCAAGGATATTGCCGCTGAACTATCACACTCGGTGGTGGAGCGCTGAATTATCACACCCGGTGGTGGGAGTTGAGCGCCAGGAGCGCTAAAGTTACTCTGACCTGATTCTATCTAGAAAATCATATTACTAGTAGCTCCAGGACATTTTCTGCGACAAAAGTGAATACATTTCTGAGAAACATTGACATCCAATACACTGCCATGTGTGATCCTGGCCATACCTACGTTAGTTTTTAACTAGTGGTACTATAACAGCACATCTTTTCATGAATTATTTTTGACTTTGGCAGTTTTCAAAATTGCTTAGAGTGCAACGAAATTCAGGCCTCCCCATTTAATAAACGTCCTTTGCTTTATCCATGGAATAAAAAAAAAATTTGAGTCGTAGGAATCGTCGGAGAAAAGTTTGTTTTATAAATTGCATTAATTTTAAGAAGAAATTACGCATGTAATATTCACAGCAGAAATCCTTGGCTTCTTTTAAAGATTTATTAGATCATATTTCATTTAATACAAAATTCTATAACACTTCGCAATTTTCAAAATAGAGTTCGCCAAAAATGGCACCGGAACCAATTCTTTACCTTCTTTTTATACATATGAAGAAAAAATGTAAAGAATACATTTGGAGCAGTTCTTTGAGAAAATAATAATGGTTATTTCACGCAAAATTACGCAAAACCTGCCCATATTTTTGAAAAATTGTACATGTCCTTTTTTCAAGATCTATCTTTGTAAAAAAGATTTTATTAAAGAAAAAAATAATATTATATTTAGAGGAAGACGCCAAAATGTTCTTTTGTAATTTTCGAAATATCAAGGATTTCAACGAAAATGAGACCTCCGCCATTTTAAGCGGTCTCTATTGGAGGACAAACTTCATTCAAAGAAATTGGAGCAAGTTTTGAAAAACATTAGAAAATGTTGCAAAATCTGAATATTCATTTCAAACTCGCAGGGGCTCAAGTTCCTTCAGATCATTTGAGAAATATCAATTTTGGAGAAAATCGTCCGAACGGTTCAGGCGCTAGCGTTGGTAAACTTTATTTTTGTAAGAGATATTTAAATGATCATTTTACTTGAATTACAATGAACTTTCCAAGGAAAGGCTCAGAAAGGCGAGTGAAACGTCAGCATCCCTTGAGGTCGTCAGCAACATGGCTCAGCAGGGACAGTAGCGGAAATAATCACTCCGACGGCGAAGACCGTCTTCCCAGGTAAAGGTTCTCATTCTTCCCCGAACAATTTTTTCTCTTCCGCCTACTCGAAGATTGGATCGCGAATCTGAGGTCGAGTGGGCGCCCTTCGCCAAGGCCACGCGACCTACACCCTTGCCGGAAGGGTCACCTCGTTCTGGCGCGGGTTGCGGCCGCTCCGCCCCCACAATTCATTCCGACGCCAACAGTACATGTGTTTCCTTTCTCCTGCGGGAACTTCCACGCTTTTTATAACTTCCCCTATTTTTCGTTGCCCTCTCGCAATGCGGGGCGTGTTGACTCACGCGCACCAACACGCTCAGATAAATCCAACATATTGTAAGCTTTTCATATATCAGGAAACTGGCGGGATTACGCGTTTGGTGGCACGCTTATCCTTAGCGCGGAAAGTCGATAAAAAATTAAAAAGGGAGGTCCAGCGTGAGGATTAAAATGGCGTTTCGTCTGGTCTCACTAGGACTGAATAAATTTGATTGATCTTTCCGAGTACGTAAACTGCTATAGTAATTAGTCAATTTATTGTATTGAATGGCCTTTATCCAAGGAGGGGGAGTAGATGGTGAGATGCGACGATGACCTACACGTCGTATGCCAATGTGGAGTAGTGTAATGCATGTAAGTGTGTAAGGGGAGAGGATAGGACAAGGGAGAGGAAGCAAAGATCGCGCGGTCCGTGTCCCGTTTGTTACGGTACTGCTCCGGCATTAGTCTGGTATTGATTAGAGAATCTGGCTGCAATAGGATGCTAAAAATATCTCCCTCACAGCGGCTGAATTCACCATAGCTATCTAGTTAGTGTGGAAAATCAGCAACTGTCAGAACTGAAATATGGTCTCTCGAAGTAGCTGCAGTGTCAGCGACAGAGGTAGCTCTGTGCTAACTCAGCCGGTTCCTGTTTAAAGGGAAAAGACAATGAAATGTCTTTGTGTAATTTCGTCTTTTAGAAAATTCTCTCTCTCTGTCTCTCTCTCTCATTCTCTCACTCTCGCACTTGCTCGCTCGCTAAGCTGTCATTTTCCGGTAATTGTCTCCAAAGAAACACGAAACCTAGAGTATCCCTTTCTTGTTCTTTTTGAATTTCGTCTTCGAAATATTTTTTGTCACGAGTAACAGGAACTTTCTCTAAGTCTTTGTAGTGATGTCAACCAAAGAAAAGAATGTAAGGAAAGGTAAAAAAAATAATTACGTGGTGATGCTGATTTCAAAGTCGACTGAAAAGATATTTTCCTTTTGGACACAAAAATCTCATCGTTTCGAGAGAGCATCGACACGTGACCTCCTTTCGACATTTGTCATCATTCTAACTACAGCATTGAAGACGCTCTTCTATATTGGCCGCAGCAACATGTCGCGTATTTTTTAAATTGGCTGCCTCTTCTATATCGTCCTCTGAATGCGCTCTCTGCTCCTTTCACGATGCTCTTCCCGTTTCCTTCAGTCGCTCGCTCCCTCGTCTCCCTGTCGTTTCGCAAACGCGGCGCCGCCGTGCCCCGCCCCCTGCCGCCATCATTGAGCCGTGCTCCCACTCCTACACTGTGACTCCGCCACAGACACTGCGCTACTTTCAACGCGCCTGGCATTCACACCCTGCCACTGCCTTCCCGTCATTGTCTCCTCAGCACAGTCACCCACCACTATCACCCTGCCACTGTCACTCACTACTGTCACCCTGTCACTGTCACCCCAGCAGTCTCCCTGCCACTGTCATCCCTCCACTGTCACCTCACCACTGCCACACCTCTACTGTCACCCCGCCACTGCCACCATGCTACTGCAACTCCGCCCATTTCACCCCACCACTATCACCTCACCACTGTCATTCCGCCACTGCCACTACGCCACTGTCACCCCACTACTGGCACCCCACCACTGTGATCGCACCACTATCACTTCGCCACTGTCACCCCGCCTCTACTACCGTCTCGCCACTGCCACCCCGCCACTGGGACCACGCCATTGTTACCCACCACTGTCACCCACGCGTCACCCGCCTCTGTATCTCCACCACTGCCTCCCAGCCCCTCTCTCCAAGCCACAGTCATCCCGCCATCACTGTCACTTCGCACTGTCACTTATTCACTGTCATCCCGCCGATCGCAACTCCCGTCTTGTCTAACAACCACCCCGCCTGGACTGCCTTTTCCTTCACATCCGTTGCCGCCGCCCGCACCGTTCCCGCGTCCCATCGCACCGCGTCTTGCGAGGCGCCCTGCCACCCTCTGTGAATTGCCCGGCCGCGTCGCCGTCACTGTCGCTGGGCTACCCTCCCCTCCGCGCCCTCCTTCGTTGCATTAGACGCTTCTTATCGGGATGTCCTCCTGGCGCTCGGCCCGCCCCGTAGCTCGCTGCATCCCCGTGCGCGCGCCCCGCCGCGCCCCGCCGCGCCCCGCCGCGCCCCGCCGCGCCCCGCCGCGCCCCGCCGCGCCCCGCCGCGCCCCGCCGCGCCCCGCCGCGCCCCGCCGCGCCCCGCCGCGCCCCGCCGCGCCCCGCCCCGCTGCGCCACGCCCCGCTGCCCCGCCGCGCCCCGCCCCGCTGCGCCACGCCCCGCTGCCCCGCCGCGCCCCGCCGCGCCCCCCGCTGTGTTCATTGGATTCACCGCCCCTCGGCCCCCCTACGCCCTTCACCTTCCACCTGCCCCGTCCCCACACCGCCCCGCGCTCATACTTCTCCTTCTACAAGGCAGAAGGACGTGAATCATTTTTGCTTGTAGTTGCTATAAAGGATGTCTCATAGTAATTACAAACTTCGGAGGCTTGCAGGGGGTCGAAGAGATCACTTTTTGGCCATGGACGTCTCATGGGAAATCTCATATAATGCAGTTGCATTACAAAAGCTGCCATGATTAGTAGGCAACTCATCTTCAACCGGTTTTTAGCACAAACACGAAATCTACGTGCAAAGTTTTCGTTCTTATATTTAATAAGGTATTTGAAATGACTACTGGTTTCATGTTCCAAACCATTATCGTGTATACGAGTTCAAAACATTCCAAAAGCATTACATACAACGTTCTAAAGAACCAATTTGCTAGATGCTAGATTACCATACTTGCCGAAATCGGTCCGCACACACATGGGTCGTCACGTAAGTTGCTGATCACTGGTCTCTACGCATCCTCATAGAAATTCTCCTATGTATATGGCGTTGTCCAGTTTGGAAGAACATTGTTTCCAAGAGCTTCCACCAATTCCTCTGTAACATTCTCGAGTATTTATCCTGTGAATAACTGCTGTCTTAATGTATGAACGCTGTTCGAACCACGTTAGAGTTATATCGCACGGTGGAAGTCGGAAAACTGATTTCACGTTGTTATCTGTGCTAATTGAGACACAGAGCCATTTGTAAATGCGAACACATCATACTAAAGCATTTCTTTCTCGCTACAAATGTAATTGTGCGTTTTGATAACATTTATTTTGAAAAAAATAGTTGCTATGACTTCTGCGTCAATCCTTTTTTCACTGCGTCAGAATATGTCTGCGAACCACCAGAGTACAAAGTGTTGCCTCACAATCAGGGTCAAATATCACATATATAACTTCGACACATAAGATTTCCCACCACGTGTACATTGGTAAAAATTTATCTTCTTCGAACCCCAATATGCCATTCAAGTTTGTAATATTTATTCTGAGTTTATCTTTAGATATGATTGCTGATATTTCTGCTGAGTGTTACCGGCTTCGACTTTCCAGTAACTCGGCGAAGTTTCTCGATTCCCGCTCTTTGTCCTGGAAATGATGCATAGACAATTGACAATATTATTATAGCTGTCCTGCATTTCTGACGTTTTTACTTCACCCCATTGTCACCGTTCTTCCTCCTAATCTGGTATCCTTTTTATAATACCCCATCGCTTCTGTCCATCACAATTACAGCTTTCACTCTCGCTGTCATCGACGTTTCACCGTTCTATTTAGGCCCTACCGTTCTTCTTTCCATTTGAATCCAGTACGGACACTCGTCAAATTTCAACTTATCCTTCATCTCCGGGAAACCTAAACCCCTCTTCTCCCTCTTCTCTTGTTTCACTGTCCTCGACATAATCATTGCCATTCTTTCGGGTGACTCCGCTTTATCGTCCGTTCTGTCCCACTTGATACTTCGTTCCCATCACGCCCTTGTCAGTTCCGTGTTTCCCATCGTCCTTCCCTGCTTTCTCTCCGGCAGCAGGTGGAGTCACGTCTGCTCCCGCACCGCCCTCACCTGCCCCGTGCTCACGCGATCCCGACTGCCACGACTGCCACCACCGTCCCTGCTGCGTTCGCCCGCCAGCGCCCGCCGGGCAGGTCGCGCCACGCCACGCTGCACCTCGTCGTCCCCGCCCCCGCCACACCCCCCACGGGCTCACCTCGGCCCCGCCGCCTGCCGCGCTCCGCGGCCACAGCGTTCCGCCGCCGTCACTCACGGTGACGTCACGGAGTTATTTCCGGCGCCACCAGTTCCGGGAGCGAGGCGGGCGGGCAGTCCGGAGGCCTCGAAGAGGACGGCCAGCTACCGCCCGCGCCACGCGCCAGCCCGCCGCGCCGGTCTGCCTGTTATGTGCGCGCCCCTGCACGCCCCTCCTTCCCCAGGCCCCGCCCCCCACCCGCTCGACCCACGCCTCCCCTCCCGGCCTCTGGCTCCGGGCTCCCCGCCTCCCCGCTCGCCCCGCCGTCTCGCCCCGCCGTCCCCGCCCCAGGCTCTCGGGCGCCGGCGCCACGCCTGCGGCCTAAGCCCGCTTCTTCCGCTGGAGAATGCTCCCTGACGTTCTCCAGTTTGTTATGGGCCGAAAGCAGGGCGAGGAGACACTCAAAATAACTGGGATGTGCTTAGCGCAGAGGCCTCTTCATGTGCGGCCGATCGCCCGCTTGCGCCCCCGCCCACCCATCGGCCCGCCGGCTGCCAGTTCGCTCAGGCGCTCATCCGCCTGCCCGCCCACAGCCTCGATTGCGCGTTCTATTGCGCGCGGGAGCTTCATATCTGTGAAATTAGAATAGGGATGAATTTTTTTTAATGACAAGGGACGTTTTGTGTAATCTCTGTCTTTTTTCTCTCTCTATATACTTCTTTCTCTGTCTCTCTCCCTATCACTTCATCTCTCTCCCCTCTCTCTCTCACCTTTTCTCATCGAGTAATGAAGGGTTTGCGAAAATGCGTCTACCTCGGGATACGATGAATCAATACAGGCGTTCGGTGTATTCGGATTTATTGCAATTTCATTGAATGATTACGGAGCTATATTTCAGGTTGTCTATTGTCAATTTTATTTTGCAAAATGATCTTCATTGAAATGTTGCATTTTCACCTAAGAAGATTATGTAAAATAACAACTCTGTTGTACTTTTTTGTATGTAGGACGCTCTTTTATGTTCTTTGATTTTAAAAATTGAACTACATAATTTTAGTTTAATTTTTTTGTTTCTATATTTTAAAGTGAGCGGTAAGCTTGTCTTCTCTTGATGTCGGGTTTTAGTTTTCGTTCATGATTTAAACAATCGGCATCGCCAATTTTATTGGAGTTGAAAAGAGATAAAGTAAACATTTCAAAAATTCCGTAAGGTAACAAAAACCTTCCCATGCTACAATTTTATCACATTATTATTATGGACACATTGACATACCATTGTTTGGTATATATTTCAGTTGAGTAGTATATTTGCGTACATAATTTGGGGAACGGCATGATTAGTTACATATCGTTTCTCGTTTATTAACCGAGTACGAGTATTTTCATCCACACAATCTAGACAATGATTTTGTCAAACTTTCTGATGAAATTATGAACACATACCAATGAGGAGGTGCTTAACAACGGAGCCTCGCGTAGTTCCTTTTTCAATATAGCGGCGAGGAGTTTCTGTTTCAACATTTAGAACTTTAATCATTAGAATCTTTCTGAACCCCTAGTAATAGTTTCGTCTTTTAATTATCGGTTGTTTAAAAAAATTCAAAGCCCTCGACCTCCGTCGTTGCTTTCTCAAAACTCCAGCATTCTCTTACCACCAGGTCAGCCTATAATCACATTAAAATCTTATTGTATAATATGTCGATGGAAAGAAGAGTTGTGCAATAGGAGCAGGTTGTGAATAGTAAACCGGTTCTTCAAAAACAAGGAGCTCACTATCTGCGTTTCTGTGGAAATGAGGTCAAGTACATAAAATGTTCAAAACATTTATGTCCTTGACAAACATCAAATACCGAAAGTGTTTTTTTGAACAAACGTGCAGAAAATGACTGTAATATATTATTACGTACATGTAACTTTTGTTCTTAAATAATTAATTTTTACTATCTTGCTACAGAGTAAAGAGAAAGTAACGAAATGCTGCGCGAAAAACGGCGAATATTCGGCAGAAAAACCCTTATTACCCTGCTAACGAAAAAGTGGATAAATCCAGCTGCGAAGTGTAGAAAAAAATCTTCTAACATATGGCCACGTGTAGAAGCCATGTTTCGTGGGTCTACAATCCTTTCAGCATTTTCTACTATATGGCTCTACTGTTTTTGATTAATTTTTGTTGTTGGATAGTGTGAAGGACGTTTAAGAGACAGGTGCGGGTTTCATGTTTGTTGGGAACCCTGATTTTTTAAAAATTTCAAAAGTTTACATTTTTTTCGGCGTCTTCCTACAACTAAAATATTAAAGATATATTTTTCCCTTAGTGAAATCTGTTCCTTAAAGATAGATTTTGATATAAGGTCATGCATAATTTTTCGAAAATTTGAGTAGTTTTCTCGTAAGCTTGCGTGAAAGTACGGACGAGGAAGTACGTGCTGTTTTAGCTCCACTGGTTTTGTCAATTTTATTACAATTTATTCTGGGGTCCGATTTTGACACTATCCTCCCCATTGGTGTTCTTCGAGTACCGGAATGGCATTGGCATGCGACTGTTAAATGTTCAATATGTGTTTAGCATTGAGTATATTTTTTGTACACATGTAAACTTCCCCGTTTAAAAAATCAATATTTTTGTTCTTTTCTTCAACATTTTACAATAAAGCCCATCAAAAACATTGTTGTATTTCACTTATTCTTTCCTGGGTACTCTTGTATGAAACAACCAGTAAATGTCACTCCAACTGAAATACCTTGATAATAACCTACGGATCCTTATGCATCCTCCTTTCCTTTATGAAGAGATGCAGGAAGGTCAGTAGTGTTTAAAATAAGTCTCGTCATACTGATAATTAAGGAACTACGCCAGTAATACACAAAAGTACTAAACCTTCAACCACATGTTGACGTTAGGATTCACATTACTGACATTGCTGCATAAATCAGTTGGAAGACGAGGGTCTGCAGAGGGTGAGGAATAGTTCACCCCGCTTCCTGTCTCACAGGGGGCGTTGATGAGAGCAGGTGGTTACCCAAGCTGTGACTGGCTGGGTGGTGATGGTGACGGTAACGACGACGGAATTGGAGACAGCGACGTCGCCGGCGTCAGCGTCATCAAATGCCACGGCGACTAGGAAGACCGCTACGATAGCGACGCCTACAATATGTTGTTCAGGGTGCGAGTTGATGATTTTGAATGCGGAGCAAGGTGTTAAGAACTCCTGGGGATGGGAGGCCGGAGTCACGACCTTCGGTTTTGCAAAACAATCTTAATAAGTTCTAAGAATGCTCTTGGGGTAGTTCTCTTTTTCAGTCCCTTCATTTGAATATTTTAGCGTGGAAATTATAAATGAGACACCTAGACTTGAAGTATTTTTGTTCCCGGCAGGGAAAAATTAATAGTTTTCCATCATAGGACATAAATACCTCTAAGGGAAACGTACCGCTTCTCCCCTTTAATAAGCATGAAGGTGGCGGTGACAGATGAAGATTTCTGTGCCATCTATTGTGAGGAAACAGGGAGTAAACAATTCACCTTGAATCGATCGACAGAAAGTTTTTTGTTAATACTACTCTATCATCATGACAAATATAACAAATAAAAAAAACACGTATCGAATGGTTAGATAAAAAGGCAGGTCTTATGGTCTGAGCTTCGACACTAATAAAGACTATTATTATTATTATTATTATTATTATTATTATTATTATTATTATTATTATTATTATTATTATTATTATTATTATTATTATTATTATTATTAATAATAATAATAATAGATATTACACTGTCAGTAATACATTTAATACTAGCAAGACAATAAGAATAATGATTAAAACAAATATCAACTTTATATAGTTTCCCACTTCTCAGCTACATTGTACTCAAAAAAGGTTTGTGTCTCTGGAAACAGAAGTGATAAAACGTAAGTGGTAAAATTTAAGGTAAATACGTGGCGATTAATGGAATTTCTTATCGCCGTCGATAGATCCTTCATGAGTAAAATTATTGTGTAAAATACTATAAATTTGTGACATTAAAAACAACATATTAGTTATATATAACACATAACAAATGTAAGACACAATACTATTTTCCAGAGCAATATATTCTAAATACGAAATCCTTTTCAATTTTTTATAAATGTTATGAAATAAACGAATTTTCGTGATTGCAAGGAGATTCCCACAGATTCCCTGTTAGCAAAGATCCATATTTTCTAATACCGGGTTTATATTAATACAAATGCATTGAAAATAAATGTAATGAAAGAGAGGTGAAAGCATACCATTGAAAATAAAATATAATAAATGGTTGTATTTAATATATAAAAATATTAACAAGAAGAACTCGAAGATAAAATGTGGCTACTCTAGAGCCAGTCGACATACCGCGAGGTGCCCAAGACCATATTTTAATGTCTTGGCCACCATCATTCACTTGCGGCAAGCGGCGCTGGCAAAGGTGCAGCGGCGGGCGCGCGTTGCGAGGGCGGCGGCAGGGGCGGGGTCGGTGCGGGGCGACGAGGAACGGGGAGGGGCAGGGCGGGGAGCGCGAGGCAGTGCCCCAGGCGCGAAGCGGCATAGGCAAAGGGGCCTCGCGGGACGCGACGACGGCGCCAGCCAGCAAACGCACTCGGCAGGCAGGCGCGCTCGTCTCTTGTGTGCGGGGGCGGAAGCAGCGACCGCGGCGGCGGCAGCGGGGGGCGGGGGACGGGGGCGCCGCGCGCGACGCCTATCTGCAGCGCCGCCGTCGCCGCCTCCGTCAGCGCAGGCGTCCCCCTCGCCCCCGCCCCACACCCGCCCGCGCCCCCGCCACCGTACCGTCGCCGTCCGTTTCGTCTATGGCGCGCGATATCTCCCGCCGCTGTCGCGTCGCCGTGCTGTCTCGCCTCTCTCGCCCACGCCCCGCCCCCGCCGACGGCCTCGCGCGTGCCTGGCGACCCCTCCCCCGCTTCGTTCATCACCCCGCCCCACCCACCTCACCGTGCCTGCAAGTCGTCGGCGCTGCGGCGAGGCGTGCCGTGGCTCCTTGGCTCCGCTCCCGCGCCTTGCCACCCCCTCCCCTTCCCCGTGCTGGAGCAGAGAACACTCGCCGCAAAGCATGAAGCAGATCAAATGCAATAAGGTGAGAAAGTGTACTGGAAATATGTAAGAAAATGGGGAAGTGAGAAAAAGAAATTTATTCGCTCGGATCTATCTGCTCTTTTCTATGCATTAAATATTACTGAATCTTAAATTAAAATAAACACGATGTAGAAATATTTCGTAGGTGTTGAAACAAAATATTAATGAAAATATTATTGCAGTTTTTACATGTCTTGGAGTAAATTGATAAGTAGCTCGAAGGGTAGAAAAATACGGAAAAAATAATAATGCTTACACTATCTTTCAAATTTCGACAATTTTAAATAAGATAGGATAAATTTATTTAAACTGCCATTGGTTGTAACCCGGTGGCAGTTAATTACATAAATAATATAATAGACGTCATGTAAATAATATAATAATGGAAATAATAATTCTAAAATGATAATAATAACAATAACAATAACAGTAACAATAGTATAAAAACTGATGGTTCTTAAACATTAAATTTCAAGAAAAAGAAAAGAAACGTCTATCATCTAAAGCCGCACTGAGTGTTTATACAATAAAGAACGCACTGCACTATCCTTCACTTCACTATAAAACTAAAACATTTCCTTCATTATTTTTCTGCTCTACACTGCAGTACACCTCACTTCACTGTATAACTTAATATTCTTAGTTAACTACCTCATAAACTTAAAAATACCCTAAATTAATTTCCTGAATTGTTGAACACGAGAAAAGGGTTCGAAGGTTTTTGCAGGCAATCTATTCCAATCCCTTATCGTTCTAATCCCTTATCGTTCCCAATTTGGATTCGAAGAATGAATCAATCTTATTGGAGTTTCGCACGAAATATTTTCGAATAAGCTTTTACAAAATTAGTTTTCTTTTTCAAAATTCACAGACTTGAAACTATTAGATGAACCCATTAGAACCTAAAAGATTTGAGTTCAATGAGTCTACGGTGTATTCGGTAATTCAATACTCTTGATTATAGGTTTGATTCAATTAATTTTGCTCAACTGACAACAAAGTTATTCATCATATACTATTTTTACATTTACTATAATATTCCAAATAAAGAATTGAGTCTTAGTGAAATTTGTTGTACTACAAAGATAAATCTTCAAATAAGAAATAAAATTTGTGGAAATATGAATAGATTTTTGGTAGTTGTGTTTAAAATACAACAATTTTTAAACAATTATTTTCTCATTCTCTCCAATGTTTTTAAATGGTTTTGCTACACAGTAGTAGACGGTAAAGAAAGTGGTGCTGGTTCCATTTTTGTTTCCAACTCTGTATTTTCGAAAAATTATAAAAATTGACATTACAAAAATATGTTATTGATAATAGTTTTTTTAAGTGAACTTTCTTCGAAGATTGATTGATTGATTGATTTTTCGTTGTTTCCGAGCGCGCCAACTGCTTCGGTCATTAGTCCCGTTGGTGTAGTGCATGTTTTTTCTCGCGAGTTGGCGGTGATCTTCCCCCGCTGGATGGTGAGAACCGGCACCGACCTACCGTCGGCTAGTGGGGTCTCCCCTAACCAGGACTCTCCCACCAGCGGGGCATCGCCCCAGCCGGGACAAGCTCTAAGCTTCCGACAGGTCTCCCGGAATATGTGGTAGTGTAGTGCGTGTGTAAGGGGAGAGGATAGGACAGGGTAGAGGAAGGATAGATCGCGCGCGGCCCGTGGCCCGTTTGTTAAGGTACCGCTCCAGCATTCGCCTGGTATTGATCGGAGAAACTACGGAAAACTACCGATCAGAGCAGCCGGCCACTAGAATTCTCCTCCAGACAGCGATTGAATTCGACCTAGCTGAAACGCTAGTGTCGAAAATCCTGCCGCCATCAGGACTCGAACCTAGGACCTCCCGATCAGAGGCGCTGCAGTGCCATCAGTTGATGCACTGAACTAGCGCTCCCGGTCTTCTTCTAAGAAATTAGATCTTTAAAAGTGGTCATGTACAATTTTTTTGAAAAAATTAGAAGTTTTCGTATCATTTCTTATCAAATTTAATGTACGGTTCTTCTAAAAAATATACTCTAAAACGTCTCCCAGTTTTTCCTCTATTTTTCCTGGGAAGGAGGAAGTAATGATAAAAAGTGATGTAGGTCCCTGAGCAAACTCTTTTTTTTTGAAAATTGGAAAGAAATTTACTTTGAAAGACTACAATATACATGATAGAGTTTTCCCTTAATGAAATTTGCTGTTTAAAACTAGATCTTGAAATAACATAAATTTTTGAATCTTAGAAATCTTGAAAATCAATGAAATTTTGAAAATTTCAACTGGTAGCAGTAGCTCAGTGCATCAACTGATGTCACTGCAGCTTCTCTGACCGGGAGGTCCTAGGTCCTAGGTTCGAGTTCTAACGGCGCCAGGATTTTCGACACTAGCTTTTCAGCTAGGTTGAATTGAGTCGCTGTGTGGGCGAGAATTCTAGCGGCTCTGATCGGTAGTTTTCCGTGGTTTCTCCGATCAACACCAGGCAAATGCCGGAGCAGTGCCTTACCAAACGTGCCACGGACCGCGCGCGATCTGTCCTTTCTATTCCTCTCTCCTTACACACACATTTACACTAACATGCACTACACTACCACACATCCCGGGAAACTGGTCGGGACCTTAGAGATTGTCCCGACTGGGGCGGTGCCCCGCTGGTGGGAGAGTCCTGGTTAGGGGGAAACCCCACTAGCCGACGGTAGGTCGGTGCCAGATCTCACCATCCAGCGGGGGAAGATCACCGCCATCTCCCGAGAATAAAAACATGCACTACACTAACGGGACTAATGACCGAAGCAGTTGATGCACCCGTAAACACGAAAGAATCAATCAATTAATTGAAAATTTCAAATGCAATTTGTAAATTTTTGAAGCTTAGGAAAGGTTAAGTATAGCTGTGTATGAGGAGAAGTAGAGATATTGTGACTGAAGTGTTAACTCTTAGTTCCTTAGTTCGAGTTTTAGCCCGGGAGGAGGAAAATTTTCGCTAGATGGAAACACCTTTCTAGGTTCATGGGGTATAATAGTATTGAGTAGCCGTTTCATAGAATGTTGTTTTAGCACCACTTGTTTGTATATGCTTTCGTTATAGTTATTTCATTTATTACCACCTATATGGCATAATGCTATAAGTATTAAAAATAATTATATCTCTGTGAATTGTAATTTTTTTTTAGAATTAATGTAAATAATTTATGTATTACTTCAGCTTTTTTCAACAGATATCTAAGGTTCTTTCAAAAATTTTGAAAGAACTGTAATCGGTTGATAAATTTTCTCAAAAATGAAGTAATTAATTAAAAAAATGATTTATGTCAATTCACTAGAACAGAATATTCTAACAATTAATATTTTCCAAAAATGGAAATTTAATTGTTATAAATATTTTCAGAGACATATTTTTCTGCATTATGTGGTACAAGATATTTTGTATATTTTTTCTAGTTATCGTGCTATTAATACATAGAAGTAACACAAGAAAATAAATATTAAATTGAAAGCGCATCCTAGAAATGTATCATTCATTTAAAGTCCTGACTTTCAACATTCCCTTTTTCTTAAAACATTAAATTATATTCAATTCAAAATCCACGTTTATTCGAAATTTAAAGTAGTTATCCGAATGTGAATTTAACAAATACAAAAAATATTGATGATCTAGTAAACTATCTAGACACAATTCCTCAGAGTTATAAAAATAGTTTATCTTTGTATCCTTGAAAAAAAATTTATCAGTCATGTAATGGCTTTGATATGTCCGCAAACATTCTAAAATTTATTTTTCTCTTCGTAAATATTTGGGTGAATACTTCTCAGAGTTTTTTCATTCGTCAGACCAGAACGGATCAGTCATATCTCCAAAAAATTGACAATTTACATGACGTAACTCACAATATAAAGTAGCTTTTGAGCTCAAGATTGGAAGTGGGACACCACAGACACATCTAGTATCCTTCGGACAGAATGAGTGTAAGAGACGTATATTGGTTATGCCCCAATAATGCAGGAATATTTTAAAATTGGCAGCAAATACGTAAACATTAAGTACCATGTTCATTCGAGAACAACTTACTTATATTACTAATTATTTTGATTTTTCTACCGCAAACATCATTTGCTTTAGGAGCATCAGCATTTCAGTACTTTCAAAAAAAAGTATACAAAGGTTTAGTATAATTTTCTTCTCAGAGTAATGAGATTCATTCTCAGGTAGAAACAAAATATTAATTGATTCCATCTGAGTCATTGAAAATCTAAAAAGTAATTCATTTAAAATGTATTAATAAACCAATGTATAATCATTCGGGATTATAAAGAATAATCCGGAATATGTTGTTTAGTTTAAAGTGTTTTTAGTTTCCCGCTACGAAGTAGAGAAAGTGAAAAAATCCTCTAACACGTTGTTTAGACAGAAGCCATGTTTTGTGGATACTTGATACCGAAAAATCGAATGACGGCAAATCGCATGTCTGTCCGTCCGTCTTTGAACAACGTTAGAGGCTAAACCGTTCAGTCGATTTCCTCCGAAGTTGATATTCCCCAATCGATTTGACTCTTGAATTTGAAAGCGATATTTTAATTTTGGGTGTACTTTAGATGAAGCTCCTGGGACATTACAAAAATAAAAAAAAGCTCCAACGTTTTTTATTACATTTTGTTGTTGGAGTGTGTGAAGGAGTTTAAAAGAATGGTGGTCTCACGTTTGTTGAAAACACTAATTTTTCGAAAATTGCAAACGTTATAAGTTGCTATATTCTTGTCTATAAAAGTTAAAGTTGCTGTATTCTTGGATAAATATAAGAACAAAAAGGAGCCGTTTGGAGAGAATGTTTTAATTTTTTGCAAATTGCATTTACTTCAGGTAGAAATTACCCCAAAATTCTAGTTTATCCTCCAAAAATTGTACTTGGTCATTTTTAAAGAATTGATTTTTCAGAACAGATTTCATTTAAGACAAATACCTAATAATTTCTAATTAAATAATCTAAAGTATTTAATTAAATAAATTTTAATACAGCACTTTTGAAATGTTATTGTTTTGCAATTTTAGAAGTTTTGTAAAATATCCGTTTCAAATATGGAGGGCTTTGAGTTCGTTAAAATTAATCCGTGAATATCAATATTGGAGTAAACTGTCTGAACCATTAAAGCGTTAGCGTTGACCATACACGCACAGACACAGACTGACAGACAAGATAGACAGATAGACGTTTTGACATCAATCGATTTTTCGGTATCAAGGACTCACAAATCATATATGTTAACTACGCAAAGTGTTTGTGAAAGTAATTTGCTACATCCACAGGAACATAGTTTATCCACTTTTTTGATTATCAATGCACGGTAATACAAATTTTTCTTTCTACAAATTGCCAATTGCCTCCGTACCATTACAATATTTTTCTTTTCCACTTACCTAGTAAGGTGAGAAACTAGAAAATATACAAATTTTGTGAGATGACGCTATTACTACGGACTAGCAATTTGGTAGTCCTCTTCATGTATTCATTTTTGTACACCTTTCAACTTCTCTTAAAGTATTTTAAAGTTCACACAGTGCTGTTTAAACACCCAATTAACAGAAAATGACGTAGGCATACGTCTTGTGTCAGGTGATGTAATAGACGGATCGCAGAAAATATGAGAGGTACCGGTCCTCAAATCTGGCAAAGTTTGGGAAGTGCTGATCTAATTCATCGCAGCGGGAAGATATGAATAACTTTGATGAAGGACATTGCATGATGGAGTGCTTAAAGGAAAAGCAGAAGATTAGAGATCCCTTTGGTGCTTCTTTATATCATGCGTAAGAGTTCTTTCTGAACTCTGGTGGATTTAATCAATGAATAATTTGTTGTATTCGCTTATTTTCTTTAAGAGAACTTATAGCTGCTCAAGAAGAAAGTCCTGGGAAACTCAGGTAGGAGTTCTTATAAAGATAAAGAGGAGTACCCAAGGAACGTATACCACGTATAATAAGTTCGTAAGATGCAATTCAACTTATTGCTTTGTCTCGTAAATATCTGGTTTTAATTAGGAGATAAATATACTTCACATCAAACAGGCAAATTTTAAGGAATTGCACAATTTAATTGTATATAAATTTCGTTGAAATACAGTAAAAAGAGAAAGACCACCACATATACCACCACATATTTCCAAACTTTCATTCCAACTTTTATCCAGAATAATGTTGCAGAAATATTTTCTGAAATGCATTATTCACATTATATTTCCTATGTGCTATTCTTCATAATTTTCTAGTCGTTTGTGCGAATCTCTTTCATGTAACTTGCTAATCTTACTCAACCCAAACAAGCAGATGCTACTATCTACATCAAACAGAAATAAAATGATGATTTCGTAATTGGAATCTCAGACATCTACTTTCATACTATTTTCACTATTGCTTTTCGCGCCAGACATAGACATTTTATTGTAGTATATACTGACATTAAGAGTAACATGACACAATGAGACTAAGCGCGATGTTGAAGGAACATTGGAACAACAAAGTTACATGCGGTGTCAATTACCAATGCGTTGTTTTTAATGAAACTTCGGAACGCATCAGATATGTAGATCACGCATGTAACTAAACTCGGCATTTTATCGATAATCTCTCTTACTGTTTGTCAGTAACTAACGCGAAAAAAAATTTCTACGAAGCTACACATTCGTTTCCGTCTCGTCTATTGTACTCGACGTAGAGGTGATCTTTTTGCAATGTCAGAAATGCTATTGCACATAGTTTCATTCCAGATGATGGCGATAGATGGTGCACTACAGTTTGAAGTCCAATACCATGTTTTGAAGGAGACAGAACGGAATGATATATGTTAACACCTGTTGAATTATTTTAAAGACACAAAATAATCGATTAATTGATTCGTGTGTGTCAGAGTCCGTAGAAAAGCGGCAAGTACGCATTAGTGATTAAAAAATGACGAAAGAAAGAAGTGAATAGAAAGTGGAACGAAAATGTACTGTTCAAAGGGAACTTTCTCTCTCTCTCACTTCTATTAGGGAAACATATGTTGCGAAAATTTGATATTCGACGTCCATCTTTCTTCATGGATGCTTTGAATAACTGCAATGAGTTATTTTCAAACATCAGTTTATTTTAAAATATTGGAGCTGCGCTACCTGTAACCGTTAGTAGAGTAGAATGCAGTTTTTCGATTTTGAAACGGGTAAAAGAGTACTTGCCAAACTCAGGGGGAGAAAATCGTTTCAGAAGTTTTGACTTGCTTAGTGTCCATATAGAAATATCAACGTAAATATAAATAAGGTGAATTATGTACTTGCACAGAAAAAATATAATTAATATTGTAACTCTTTGTGTCGAAATATTATACGCTATTTCTAGTATTGTATTATGAAATTTTCAGTTAATTTGATTTATCCAGGTGGCAAACTTTTCACCGATAGAAAAACAATTTGAGTGGCTTGTTTGGAAGCAGTTGTAGTGTTTTCATTTTAAGGATTTGATTGTTTTTGAGGTTTGGAATTGATGTAGACTTATACTAGTTCTTTGAGGTAATTTCAAGAATTCATTTCATTTATACATCCCATTTATGTTACATTGAATTATAGAGAAAGTGTTGCATTTTTTTCATTTCTTGGAAATTCAATGAGTAAAATTAATTTGATTTTAACTGTAATACAGTATCTCTGATAATCGATAGTGTACTATTCTACTCCTACCAGTGCAGTTACTTGAATTTAAATTGACAAAATAGAAGTTTTTATCTTAAGTAATGTTTGCAACTATCTTTAAATTAATAAAAATAAATATTTGATACTACATATTATTATAATATATTTTTGTTTTGCTCCTATTCATGTTACTATCATTCTCTTCGGAACGTAACCTTCAACTACGCTACTGCCCTTTCAATTTTGATCGTGTGTACACTATGTTCTCGCAGCATTGTGAGGTGACATTCTTTGAATTCACTTTTGTTTTTGTATAATTTTCTTGTTGTGAAACAATAATTAAAATCATTACCCGAACTCGCTTTTTAATTCAGTAAAACTGAGACCAAAGGCGGTTATATGATTTCACATTCAAGCACCAAACGATTTTTAATTATCGCAAAGAAAACCAACATATTATTTTTCAATATTCAATTCATGACTACTCTCTAAATCTTCTAAAGAAAACGTTGTGCAATTTGTTGGTACACTTAGTAGTTTCAATATTAACTAAGTTATCTGCATCCCTTTCAGGTATAATTCCATATTCAATTTCTTCTAAAGGTAGGTCTTTACTGCAGTAACAATACAACTAAATCAGTTTACGGTAGTGTTTATGGTTCTATAAGTAAGTGTATCACTGCAGTTGCAAAAAATCATTTGCTAATATTACAATATGCAATTTCCTAACGATTTCGTATTACCTCTGATATCGATAGTCAGAGGTGTGTTTTGCTCACTTTTAACTCTGAATCGATGTTCTGCTATGGTACTTTTATCTACACCAGTGTAATTAAATGCACATATAATGTTAAATTAGAAACTTCTATATTGCATACATAACGCGCAATTGAAACAAATTGTCGCGTTTTCTCATATTTAATGATCATACAAACCACATTCTATCATAAGATTTCGAGAAAGTGAAAATAAAATGAACTACAAATTTTATTCCAGAAAAGTAAATAAAATATTGAAAAAGTTATTAGAAGTGCGGGAAGAGTAAAGCAATTTTAGGAAAGAACGATCTACCGCCAATAAAGTTTACACTGTACAACAAGAACTGGAGCAAATAATATAAGTAGAACATAACTTTCTAACTCACCTAACATTTATACATTTTGAAAAAGTCTTTGAAATTTGTAATAAAAATAAACGTTTGTCTCAAAATGGAAAAACAAAGCAACTCTCAGCACTTAATAAATTTGGTGTATAAGATAAAAAACAAAATATTTATAAATGTAGAGAAAACAGTAAGTGAAGAGATATTACCTTATAAAGATGAAAGACAAGGTTGTTTTCTGTCACTAACACTCTTTAATTTACCAATATGAAAATGACATATGTGACTTGCTAGAACAGAAAGTTGATACTGATATAAAGATGATCAAAGAAGATAATTTAATGATTTTGCTGTATTCTGGAGATGCAATTAAGTTTTAGGAGGCAACGAACTACAGAGAGGTGTACACCTCCAAAATAAAATTTGAAAACCTATAATATTAGCATATCAAAACAAAGTGATGGCATTCTGAGGAAAGGAACTTTTTACTTAAGGTAAAAAATTATCATTGAAAATAAAATTCTGGAGCAAGTTCTCTCCATTTATTTACGCCCCAAATTAAGTTGTGGAAAGTATAAAGATATAGACAGCAAATTTATGAAATATCAAACAATATGTGTAACAATGCCCAACAATTTAAAAAAAACTTCGACCAGAAACCCTATTTAAGTTTTATAATACCATGGCTGTTCCTACGTTACATGGAAAACTGGTTACATGGAACATGGAAAACTAGAATTATCCCGGGGTTGATGAGATACAGAAATATTGGATTAAAAAAATCAACAGCATTACATTCTCATCTAGCAAAGGCTGTTAATAGAAATCTGGTGATGTGTTGTTGGTGGCATTACATGTAAATGAATGCCTCTAATTCTTTTACTTTATGGTTCCCTAACATAATAGTTGTTTTCGTAACAAGGCGCGAAACAGGTGATTCACGCATGAGTCGAGTTTGTCATCCGAGCGTAGTGATGACGACAAAGAGACAGGTGCGGGAATCATCTCGCGCCCGTGATGCGAATACTATTTTGTAACACGCCGTGAGCGAAACGCAAAGCGTCAAGTAAAGGGAGATAACTTAAAAATCAAATAACTAGAAATATCTTACTTGTACAAAAGTAAATGGATTCCAGCCAACACTACACAAATAATAAACAAAGACGTCTTCAAGACGAAAGACAATTGCGAATCGTTACAGAT
Source organism: Teleogryllus occipitalis (assembly GCA_011170035.1). Classification (NCBI taxonomy): domain Eukaryota; kingdom Metazoa; phylum Arthropoda; class Insecta; order Orthoptera; family Gryllidae; genus Teleogryllus; species Teleogryllus occipitalis. The sequence goes on along the minus strand of BLKR01000753.1, from coordinate 285,297 downwards.
GTTGCGCACACGCTTCGCGATGTTTCGCCCACTGTGAAAAAATTAGCTGTTTCTCACACGAAAAACAAGTACGAGAAATCGCGTTTCGCGCACGATGTGTTAAAAAATATTTATTATTGGGAGGAGTAAGGCATTCGTCGTTAGGACGATAAAACCTCGTATCTCAAAAGTAAACATAATCATACCCTATGTAAATGTCCCCTTGAATCACGTAATGTAATCAGTAAATCTTACGGAAATGTAGAAGAGAATTTATCAAGTGAATGAAAATTAACATCATAAACGTGTTGTATGCACTATTATGTCAAAGCCTATTATAAATCGATTAAGAAACGACATTTTTGTGTTAAGTTACATGTTAAAGCCTTTAACTACGGATGTTATATGTCTCGTCAGCATCATTGACGTGTTTGCTTACGTTTGCTGACAAGAGCAGAGCCTTTTGTTTTAATCTATTGATAGAATCTATTCCTTGTTACAGGTTATTTTAGACGAAGTTGCACGAGGACGTATTTTCTTTTAGATTAAGCGTAGCATTTTAAATAGATACAAGAAATGGAAATATTAAGTACATTATAAACTTATTGCACATTATAAAACAAAATATAAAACATTTATATAAAAATAGAATTGGTCTTCAGCAATTTAATTGTACCTGTCAAGACAATGAAAAACGAGGTGCTGGAACAGCAGAACTTTCTTGTTCGGAAACGATACACGTAAATACTGAAGATATTTTTTCCTCGTCGCATGACGTCGGTTGTGTCGTAAGCAGTGATGCACTGAAGAAAATATAGTCGTAACATCAGGTATGGAAAATAGCGAATTAACACAATCAAATATTTACACTTTTAAAATACAAACTCTTACATTGTTTTTGAATTTTTTAGTATTCCTGGTTGTTTTTCAAAACAATTGTCATCTCGCAAGGTGGCATGGTGCTTGATTTCTATCAATTCAAGCGTTACTTCATTCATCTGTTAGACAATAATTAACCTAATTTTATAATAGATTGTCGGAAAAGCGTATTGGAGACGGTTAAGAACCTAAAACGCGTTTTGGGGGGTTTAAAGCCACTTACAAACATAATCACATTCCTTTCTCTCGACGGAACAATTTGATTGTTGGATTTTTTCTAGAACAGTGTGGAAGAGTTATCGAAAAAGAACATTTTATGGATGGTGTAAGGTATCTAATGTGTTAAAACATGGTTTTCTATACTGCCTTTCCGAGTCAATAGGGAATCTTAGGACCTGATTCATAATATTGACGGTAGTATTTGTTAATTATTACCTTTTAATTGTTTAATTCCTCATCATTAACAGGAATTATAAAAAAATACTTCTGTCAAATCTTTTTTATGTACTCTATACTGGGGATACACGAGACAGAAAACTGTATTGTTAGAAAAAATCATTTTAATATGACCGTGCACAACACACAAACAAGAACAACATGAAAGTACTCTCCGCTGGAAGTGCCAGGCTATGCTAGTACTACAGTTTTTTTATACCAAGAATATCAAAAAGGTGCTGTTGCATAACGCAACATATAAATAACAAAATATTTAATGACGGACGATCTCTTCTTGAGAGCTTTTTTATCACATGACGTCAGCTCGATGGTAAGTAGTCACACGCCGAATAAAATAATTCAGTTGATACGCGCAGTTTGATCATAGATGGGATCAAATATTTGCATTTTTCAGTTAAAATGCCCATTGAAAATTACTTATATTGAAAAATATACAAGGAAGATTACTTACGATACTCATCTGAAAGTGAGCTTTCTTCGACTAACCTCCAACATTTATCGTCATTTCAATGCTCATTTTATCTATCTTCTTTCCAACAAAGTAACATAACATACGACCGCACGTATATTAAAAACAATTTGTTACGTTTGAGCTTCCCAGTTCTCACAACAGTTGCGTTGCTCTTGACAGCATTGCATAAAGCTGTTTGGTTTTTGCATTACATCATTCGATGAAAATAGGATATGTTTCATTTCAATTGTTTTATAAAACTCCGAATTTTGCCCGTATGAAAGATAGATTTTATAAAATTTACGTTTCATGAAACATTTTATAAAACTATTTTACAGCAAATATCGTATTCTACAGGCATTCCAAACTACTGGAAATCCAGGTTTTTCTTCAATCACTGAGCCATCTATATAAAATTTGTAATTGTTAATATATTTTTTGTGTACACAAATTCTTCAAATGCTCTGCTATGTAATTTACTGAAATGAAAAAAAAAATAAAGTGAAATATACTTTTCCTTCTTTGGATTAACAATAATAATAGTGTGTGGTGACCGGTATCTCGGAGGTTCAAATCGTGGTCATCAAACAGTAAGGGTGGTTGAAGTACATCAAGGAAATTTCATTCTTTAATTTTATTATATGCGAGAGCACAATACACTGATTTCTACGCAGAAGGACATATATCTATTAAAAATTTTGAATGTTCAAAGATTACAGATATCTATTTTTTAATCTCTGTATTCGAATGTCAAAAGATGACTGAAGTATTCGTAGGATAAAGTTTCAATATTATAATATTAAGTTACTTTAGCTAAGTGCACTAAAGAATGTGTTATGGAGCACCACCAGTTTCCTGTAACTGTTTCCACTAACTACCTGGTGCTTTCCATACACACATAGTTCTATGAAGATATTTATATATTGTTTGGACGACAATGTTTGGTTTGAGGGAAAATTCTACAATTTTTATTTCGGAAGAATTAAACGTAAATGATGATTATTTGCTCGGATACCAATTGAAGGAACTGGAAAAATTCACAATGTCAGATCAATACTCCCCCTCTCTGTGAAATCGGAAGGCTTCTGATTGGCCACGGGTATTGAATCGGATTCTGGGCCTACTTCCGTCGTTCTGAAAACTCTTTCCTCAGTCCAGGTACTACAATTTGCATTATCGTGTCATAGGCATTTCTATTCGCAGAGTTGCAAGCCCACCGCTAAGACGTCAACAACAGCGCCATTACAAAAGTGCGTACGCCCAAAAAATCTACTTTGCGAGTAAACACAAGTGACAGAAGAGCAACGAGCGGAGCCCCGCCAACGACCCTGTTTACGTCGTCCTTCTCGCGCGGCAATCCTCCCACGCCGCCCCGTCCTCGCCCCGTCCTCGCTCCGTCCTCGCCTCGTTTCCGCCCGCTTTTCTCCTTTCCTATAGCCCATTCCCGACGCGACCCGTGTTTCTACGCTTGGAACGAGGCTTTGCCGCGTCTCCACAGTTTGCTTTACTTTAGACTTACGTTGCTTGTTTTCGTTTCTTGCAGTATTGTCTCTGAAGTACCTTTATCGGATGTTGTTTCTGGTGAAATTAACACGGTAGTTTGGAGCATTTTACCACAGAACATAATCAGAGCTATTCATCCGTTGGATTTTGCTTTTAATGGTTCGTCATATGTATGTTTTTCTGGATGAGAATTCTTTTTTAATGATGGTACTTAATTAAATTTATTTAATTTTGTGTTTAGAACCTTTTCTTTATTTAGGTAACGTCAAAAACCAGTTTCAAACCTGTGTGTAGCTTTATGGGGGAGAATTACAATCTATAGAGGCTTTATTGAGATCCGGAATAACCACCACCCATTCCTTCACAAGATAATGTTGAATTCTGAATGCAGCCAATGTTTTTGGCAAAATTTGGTAGCAAAGTATGTTATATTCTATGTAATTGAAATTATGTTCATTGGCAGTTGATTACTTAGGTTCTTTTTATGATATAACTAAATTCCTCACTACACGTCCCATTAAGCTCAAGAAAACGTGCGCAGGTAGTGAAGGCACATTTAATATGTTCAGAAGTAAAGAAGAGCCATCTCAGCATTTGCTCAATGGATCAAGGAACTCTGGAGGAACACCTTATCAAAATGGGCCTATTGTCACAGAAACTAATGAACATTTGCTGCAGGTATTCGTAGTCTGAGAGAATTATACAGTACAAATGCTAACTTATGCAATAACATCTTAGTTAAAATTAATAATATTTCACTTTTAATCAGTATAGTCTGAGATACTAAAAAATTATGCACCAGAATACATTTTACTTGGCATTCTAACTGGCCTATCGATTTTAATTGTTTAATTTCACCTGGCAATGAATTGCTTAGTAATGCACGTGGATTATCTGTGAACTTCTTGAACGATCTGTTGATCCTGACACCTAATGAATATAATTACTACGACGTGTGTTGTAATTATAAGCAATTGTATTGCATAAAAATGTGTTCGCACCCTTAATAAATCAGATTTGACAAAAAAAAACACTACGTAGAGGGAATGCGAAAGTGTAGTGGGCGTCTATGACGTCGACGATGTTGACGTTCATGTTATGTCAAGGTGACGTCACTTTATCAGTAAAACGTAAGTGACGTCGGACGATTATTGAATTGATTTCCGATTCCGTATTCTCGGATTCCCGTTACTCTTCAGATTCTTGAATAAATAGTGAAGGCAATAGTAAGTTTCCAAACGCAAGGTAGAAAGACTTGCAGGAATCACGAGGAGAGGATTCGCTTATTTTTCGTACATTTTTTTGTGCAATACAAAAGACATGAGGGTGTGATATAATAATGTAGTATATATTATGTAATATACTATGATATTCTGAGGTTATACATTATCAAAATAGTATAGAAGAAAAAGGACTTCGTTTTACATTTTATCTACAAATGAATTTTTTTTGCAGGTTTCAAAATATATAATTATATAAATACGCATATTCATTATAAAAAAGACTTTCATATGAATGATTTACAACGCATTTTGAATTTTGAAATGAAAACCCAAATCTGGAATATATTGAGAAGTACAAACTGGTCACAAGATCACCTACATTTTGTGTGATTTTAATAAAAACGTAAGGGAAAAGTGTTTACTTTACTTAATAATATCTTTAATAATTATGAAAAGAAGATTTTGTTTTCTTATTTTTATTTTTAACATTCAATTTATGCAAATTTAAAAAATGAAAATAAAATGTGACTTTTTAGTGTCATATGTGAAACATTAATTTGACATTATATTTCGGACCTTTGCAAAAATTACCTCCGAGAACAAGTTGTTCATTTTGTCATCATAAACTCCCAATTTCATTTGTTTTGTTCATATTTACGAAAGTTGAATATATCTTCAGTAGCATAAAGAAATTTGTTTCAACAAGCAGTTTGAAGTACTTCACTTGACAGAACCTACAATATCAACTCTAAAATCTACACAATCAACTTCTCTAATTCCTGCTAAGTAATCATCATTGCTTTCCTTTCTTAAAAACTAAACAAACACAAAGTCACCAATTTCAAAATTATTACATTCGTATTACAAATAATTCTAATAATATCGACATTTTTCAGAATACCAATTCTCAATTTATCATGATCTTCACTGCTGATATTTTGCAGGCTCGTACATTCTTAAGTATCATTAAAATAACTCCGAGAAGCTGTCTTTCTACTACTACGAACATTTACTCACTATTCACAGGTACTTTATGTAAAATGGTTTACCAGTACAAAATGATGCCTAGTTCACAAAAAGCCTTGCTTATACGTTATGAGATATGCAAAAGATGAAAATAATACACAGATTTATTCAGAATATTGAGACATTTAAAATGCGCAATAAGACTTCTTCAGTTTTGGCAATTATAAACACAAAAAGATAAAGTAGAACAATTTGCTATTTTTCAGTGCCGAAAAACAGAAACTTGACCGCAAGAATCAAATTTGCTTCTTAATAAATTTAAATCAGAACACTAGTGCCCTACAGCAATACTAGACACACTAAAACGAATAACATCCACAAAGCGGTAGTAACACGGTTCAAGAGTTGAAATGTTGAAAGGTACAACAGACCCCCTTCTACAAAAGACAGGAAAGTATATTCGCTGAATACAGGCGATCTCAATGAAGGCTGAGAGAATTTGAAAAGATTCAGAGTGCGCAGCCCAATTTAATTCATTTAAATCGACGTTCCATTTGAGGTTTGATTGAATTGAGAGACTCAAACATTTTGTATTTTCGTCAGCCTAGCGTACATTCTTAGTATAATATGCGATTTATTATTTAAAATTCAAAACTGAAAAGAATCGTTCTTCTTCTCTTACTATCAGGTTGTTACGAAACCAACTTGTAATATCTTTCTACTTATTGTTCTTTTTTTCTCAAAATATTCGTATCAGATATTTATTTTTCTGTTTCTAATTGGAAGAGATGTTTCATTTCGTCATAAAAAGAAGAGGACAGGGCCTAAATTGGAACTCTGTGAGCCCCCATGGTCAAGAATAGGAAAGATGAATAAACAATATCCCTTCAATCCATTATTTCGCAGATGGTTGTTTGAAGTACGAAGATTATCAATGTGGGGGAGTGCCTTGAATTGAATACGAAGTACATTTTGAAAGAAAACGTTACGATCAATGACGTCAAATCTAGAAATATGCCCATCAGTTAGTGGTGGTCAAGATGTGCATCATTTTGACCAATTGATGAAGCAACATCTTTGAGAAAAATGTTGTTTCCGTAGATAATGGTTATCTGGTTATTATTAGTCTGATTCATTAAAAGCTTTCAAAACCACACTCTATTTACATTAATTAGTTAAATGTTGTGGTAGTTTTTACTTTATTTCAGATTTCTTTAGTTTGGTTGTTAGTATTTAAATTACCTGATCATTTTTGAAGATTTTTACCTGTGTCGTAATTCTTCCAGTTCTTTGTGTTACTAATTTCCGATGCGCACAAAAATAAATACTTTAATTTTGGGGTGTCCAAACTAACATACAATAAAAATAAGCATACATATTTGGAATAAAATGGTGCCATTCTAAATACTTACCTACAATTTGATGATTCATTTTATTGCCATTTCAATTAGTCGACATACAAAGAACACATGAGTTAATGGAAAAATACATTAGTAATGAAATTGCATTCTTGTTCTAAGGAGGAAGGCAATTGATACGCAAGTCACCAGTCACACATAATTAACATTCACCACATCTGATACATCTTTTTAATGTTTTGTAATCGAAATTCCTGGACGAATTAAGTCTTGAAATGACATCTGACTTTGTTTGTACTTCATTCATTTTGTTTGAAATGTCATTCCAAATCAGTGTGCGTCGTTCACTATATTCCTCTGCCCATAGGTGACTATGTTAGAATCGAATATCATGATTTTATTTTCGAAAATTGGATTTGTTAATAACGTTTGTCTGGACAATGTGCATGCTGCATTGGCATATAATCTTTATGAGTGACAGTTTCACTCGGAAAATTTACTTCAAAATCACAGTATTCGCTTCACAAACTAATACAATACTCATCAATGAGCTTTTCAAATAAGTTGGTTCTTTCAACTGAATATTTGAAGCTTACAAATGCTGCGTACCTCTACCTACGTATCGCACTCCCAGTAGAAAAGATTTGTAAAGCTGATTTTTCAGGAGAGCGCTTTAAAAGTTTAAAACCAGAGAACTAAATTAAGTTACTGAAGTATGAGTATCCTCAATAATAATCCAAAAGAGGCCTAAAATAAATGACAGTATTCTAGAACGAAAGAGCACAAAATTCCACTTAAATAATGTGTATGTAAAGTTAAGTAATGTTTGTAATACAAAATTCAATTTTTTTCATTTACGACACTTTTCGACTGGAGATGCAGTGTATATATCGTGCCAAGGCACATTGAATAGTTGTATACGTGATGACAAAAATGAATTTAGTGTTTTTTACCTTCCAATAGAAGATAAAACCAGAATTCAATTTGTGTATTCCAGGTCTGATGATCTCCTAGTGCTCAGACACCACATAATGTATGGCTGAAATATATAGTAGAAGAGTTAAGCATCTGAGGTAAACTCGAGTCTGTGTCCAGCAAACAACGCTGTCAAAAGTTTAGAAACCGTATAAGAACAGGAGAGGAAATTGGAGTTTACAATTAAACAGCACCAAGTAAATATTACAAGCGAGTCGTTGGTCGATTCGACTACATAGCTGCCAAATTGAGCCCTGCGCAATAAGTTAGCAGCTACCGATGTCCCTTGACAAAAGCGTGTCCATACATTTGCAACTGTTTGTAGCTTGAATAAACAAATTCCGCACCACCTCTTCCGCCACCGCCCCTTCTCTCCCGCTCGCCGGCGCGTCGGTCGTCATGCGACCGCTTCGCCCCCACTGCTGTTTCCACACACCCGCTGCCGCCTCGACAACGCTGCCGCTGCCTCCGCGTTACGGTCCGCCCTGGTACGCACTCCCGTGTGCGCCTTGTGTTTTCGCCAACTAGCGCCACTATTGCGCCGACCTCACTCCCCGTGGCCCTCGCCTCGTTTGCCACCGCACTTCCGTCCCGCCCTCGCCCCACCTCCGCCCAACCTCCGCCTCCGCCTCGCCTCCGCCCCGCCCCTGCCCCGCGTCCGTCCCCGCCCCGCCACCCTCGCCTCCACCGCGCCTCCGCACCTCCTCTCTCCGCCTCCGTCCCGCCTCTTCGCCGCCTCCGTCCCGCCACTGCCTCGCTTCCGCCCCGCCCCTGCCCCGCCTCCGTCCCCGCCACGCCTCCTCCCCGCCACCGTCCCGCCCTCGCCCCGCCTCGCCTCCACCCCTCCCCCGCCTCGCCTGCGCCCCCGCCCCGCCACCCTCACCTCCGACCCGCCTCCGCACCGCCTCTCCACGCCTCCGTCCCGCCTCTTCCCCGCCTCCGTCCCTCCTCCGCCCCACCCCCGGCTCGCCTCCGTCCCGCCCCTGCCCCGTCTCCGTCCACGCCCGCCTCCTCCCCGCCTTCGCCCCGCCTCCACTCCATCTCCGCCTCGCCTCTGCCCCGTCCCCACCCTCCCACCTCTGCCCCGTCTCCGTCCGCCTACCCCGCCTCCGCCCCACCTCCACCTCGCCCCCGCCCCGCCTTCACCTCGCCCCGCCTCCCTCCGCCACCTCCCTGCTTCCGTCTCCAGCCCGCCTCTTCCCCGCCTCCGCCCCGCTTCCACCCCACACACACCAAGCCTCGGCCCCGCCACCATCACAGATCTATCCATCTACCTTCTATCCATCCCTCTTTGCCCCGCCATCTTCATACCACCGCCCTGCCTTGGTTGCGCCCACCCTCTTCGACCCCCGCCCCGTCTCCACTCCGCCCTATCTCCACCGCGTCTCCTTCCCCAGGTTGCTGCTTGCCGTCACCGCTCCCGCCTCCGCTTCCCCGGCGCGCGCGGGTCTCATTTCGCGGACGGGCCGCCCGCCCGGCAACAGGTCCCCGCTGATTGATCCCCTCTCCATTATTTACCTTGCCGCGCTGCGCTGCTCCGCGGCGACGAAGCCAGAGGCTGATGCCCGGCGGGGGAGGGAGAGGGATGCGGTGCGGACATCGCTGTCTAGCGCTCTCCTCGCTGCCACTTTGTTCCTCGTTTCCTCCTTCCGCTGCGTTTGTTACAGCCTGCACGTGTGGTTGTCTATACAGCTTGGGTCCCTCTAGTTTTGTCGCTCTCGTTTCTTACACCGCGCACGCGTGGTTATCTGTACCGTTTGGGGCCCTCTAGTTTTGTCTCCATTTCTTACACCGTACACGTCTGCATGTCTGTATCGCTTGGGTCCCTCTAGTTTTGTCTCTCTCGCTTCTTACACCGTGCACGTGTGGTTGTCTGTACCGTTTGGGACCCTCTAGTTTTGTCTCCTTCATTTCTTACACCGTGCACGTTTGCTTGTCTGTATCGCTTGGGTCCCTCTAGTTTTGTCTCCCTCGCTCGTTACACCGTGCACGTGTCTGTACAGCTTGGGTCCCTCTAGTTTTGTCTCCCTCGGCGTTACCTCATCTACGCGCCGCTGACACCATATCGTTTTCCCTGTACAATTTTCTGCTGTTCTTTTTTCTCTGTAATTTCACATGTGAAGCCACTGCACGCATCTTAATCTTTTTGGTACTCTTTTTGTCGTTAGTATTGTGTTGCATTAAACATTGTAATTGTGTAACTCTGATTGAAATTTCACTTTGAAGGGTTTTGTGTGCAGTGACAAAACAAACGTACCATCTTCGTGGGGGATATAACAATGAATGATGCACACTCGTGTTTATAATTTTTGTTGGTAATATGAAATGTACACATTTCTTTTAATCAAGTCATGCTTACATCACAAACATTTCTTCGTTTACTTTTGGAATTTTCGTATCGTATATGTCTTTCTAATATTTAACTCATATACTTTTATTATGAACTTATAAGTTATCACTATATGATTTATAATTTTATGATATTTTTGCTAGCTGGTAGTGAAACTGCATGCCTTCGGGTCATGCAGAATTGCAGTGCTAATTAATCTAATGTAATTTATTTAGTGCTTGGTTCTATGCGTTAGACGCCTGAATGTGTCTTTCATTTTCCCAACATTGTCGTCTCTCTATTAAATCCATTCCAGTCTTTCTTCAAATTCTCTCTTCCGTTTATTTCTTCTCTTTTATATTTTTTCTCTCTTCTCTTTTGTATTAATTACTATAAGGACATAAACGATCCATACTACAGAATGTAAGTAGTTCTTCAGGTTGTGAGATATTGGATGGTACCTTTTTCATTTTCATGGTGTGGTATTTCGTCCTCTGAGCGACGAATTAGGTAACCTTTTGTCTGATCATCTCGACATACGTGAAAGTCAGATTTGCAATAGGCCCGAGATTGCATCTTCGGCAGCAATGTGGCCTTAAATATCCTCTCTCTTTACGTGTGATGTTTCATATGTTCTCTCTCATGTAATGTGTACCCCCTCAATATCGTCTAATTAGATAGATAATAAAGTATATTAAGTGATAGTTCTAAAAATTAGTGTATTAGGATTTTTCAGTTTTTACAGTAGCTATCAGAGGGTTGGTTGTCCGCTTCCTAGTGTCAGTCATGCATGCGTCTTACTCCGAAAATCAGCCTCCGTTCCGCCAGCTGTTTGACAAACTTCGAATATATCTGCTCTGCTTTTCTATTCCTACTGTGTTAAACGCTTTTCAAGTTGATTTAAAACTTGCCCAAAAACGTGACAAGTACTCTGGACAGAACACAAAATGTGAACTGCGCAATTTCTGAATTTGAAACTCTGTTTGGCGGAAAATTTTGTCTTTCCTATGAAACACGTGATACTTTGCAATAGTTTTCGATTGAATAAAAAACAGCAACTTTTCAACTGATAAAGCGAAACCAATTTTTTTCTAGCAGATTAACTAAGAAAAGCAAAAGAAGACAGCTGTTTGTAACATAATTATGAAAATATATTCATTATACTGTGCAGTTTTGAGTATACTAAAGAAGTCAGGAAGTTATTCTGAGAAACATCTATAGACATATTTAGTACATATTTTAATTTTATGTTTTAATTGTGTGAATTATATCAATCAATATGAAGTGTAAATAAAATCAAAGTATTTAAAGGTAAGTGCGGATTGTGGGGGCCAGGTACAATGAAAGGACGCAAGTGGAAATCAATAAATTTTAAAAGAATCGATATTTGAAATCGGGATTGCTATTGCTTTTAACATCAGTCTAAAATTATCTGTGATGCTACAATTATTTTTTTCTTTCTTTCTTATTGCATGTCAAACATGCTTAACTATGTGGCTAAGCCAAAGACATAATTATCGTCGTTATAATTTACGGGTAAATGCGGACGATGTGCCATGTTAATAATAGAAAACAGGTGCCTTCTTTCGCCTCATTTACATGAACAGCATGTGACAGCCCAACGTGTGCGAATGATCCAGAACAGAAGTGTCGCATATTATGTTCTCCCTAACCTCTTTTTCTCACCTAAACTCTTTTTTTTCCTCCGTAGCTCCATTAGCTCACGTTCGCTTAACTTCCTTCCTAATGAATATTCATTTCCAACTACTCTAGCTCTACGCTCCAGTGAACAGCAATAGAACGTCTCTGAGTTCATTCAGCATAAAATCTCAGCCTCTGTAGCGCTGAAATTTCTGTACAATCAAATACGACTAATTTTCTATTTATGACTTTACCGGTGAATAGGAGAAACCCCACACTGTGAAAATCACATCATGTAAAGAACTTACATTTAGTTGTAAATTGAGTTCATTATTTATTGCTCATTCTAAAAATGCCGTTAGTTGCCATTTAATTTAATTTCTGTTTCCCAATTATTTTTTCAACAAATATTTGCAAGAAAATATTACAAAAAGAATTATTTCATGAAAAATGTGTTTCTATATTATCTTTTTCTATGCCATGATAAACCACCTTAATGTTCAGAACCTAGTGCAATTTACATTTGTTTGAATTGGTTCAAATATTGTAAGAGAGATTGTTATCTTTGATGTAATTAATATTACACTGGTAATGACAAGGAAGTGTAGTAGGCTTACTATTAGGTAGGTACTCCAATATTAAATAACTAGTCTTAATAAAGTGAATTATTATTCCATTGGATAATTATCTGTAAAACTAGTATCCAGTATAAGATGTTTCAATGTTATAAATCATAAGATATTTGCGTTCGTCTGTCAATAATGAAATACATATAGCTCATATTTCTATGAAATAGACATATTTATGCATTTATAGCGGATAAATCCATCAATGTATTACAAATAAAAGATAATATATTACTCTGTTTGACCAGGATCTGGACCTAGCAATCTGGCGACAATCTAGTGTAGGTTTTAATCACTGAATCCACCATAAAATTGTTGAATAAAATTCAATTTTCTGGAGCCGTGATAAAACATTTACAAACCTGTGAATATATTACTATCCTCTCAATTATCTTTTACGAAAACTATTTTTACCTTCGGTTTTAGCCAGTAATGCAAAGATCTACACCTCTTATCGGAATTTGAGGTGGGTATTTATGATAATTATAAAATCGTAGTTATTATTTTAAGCCAAATTTGAACATTTTTTTCTATTTTCCTCTATCCACATATCGGTATCACAACGATTCGCAAAATACTGTCCTGGTTTCTCCATCACGAATGTCTCTCAGCGCCAAAGAATAACTGTACACAAGACCGACGAGACAGATCAATTATCGGACATTATTTGTAGTTAGGTACTTACTGATGTACAAAACAACTGCAATGACACCTTTTCCCCTGTCATGAATGGGAGTTCATAAATTGACGATAAACACAAAATAAAAGTAAAAGTAAAAATAACAAATATATAATCGATACACAAATTTAAATGTTAACTACAATGTTTTCTGCTGCATACCCGTTTCTTGTAACTTTTTTCGCATTCTGGTTATTTGTAGATTCTAGGATCGGAGCGAGTCAGAATGTTGGTTCAGAGGCTCAGCATAAGAGAATGTTTACTATTCCTGTCGCGAATCGCACAACTGGATCATGTTTGTTCGCAGTTATAGCACATAAGATAGAGAAAGTTTATTGTATTCTTGTTCTTATGAGTAACAAGCGTCGGCAATCATTTAGGAAGCAAAAACTTCAGGTATGAGCTCTTTCCTTCAACAAACGTATTATATCAACGAATAGTGGCAGTGTTAATACAATTCTGAAATTCAAACACAATCGTCACATTTTCTTGTACTTAAGCTGTTATACTAGATGAAATTTTCAGCTGAGTTTTAAACAGAGTCAAATTAACATTCAGGACAATATATTTATACAGCAATAATAATTTATTTGCAAATATCTTTTCACAGTGGCAATTTTAAAGTCGGGAGCAGGTAATAGTTTCAAGCACCCTCTGTGGAAATTCTACGACGAATTACTAAGTTTAAGCTATTAAAATAAAACTGACTACGTGATCACTTTGCACTTTGTAAATCAGTGTCTTAAAAGTGAAAATAGCTTGATTATTATTATTGAGTCTGCAAAATCCCTTTAAGGACAAAGATCTCCTGCTTCAGCAGGGTGAAAAGTTGTCTTATTCGTTTACACATAAAATGAAATAACATAAAATGACACAAAAGAAATTACACAAAATGAAACTACACAAAAAGAAATTACACAATATGAAATTACTTAATACGGTATTATACTTAATTAGACACTTTTACGCAAATGAAAATTTTTCTATTTGCCACAAACTCTTCCGTTAGTCTTCCACTTATCTCAGTTTCCTGCTTGACCTTTACTCCGAACCGATTGTCACTCTAAATATATTTCAAAAACAAATTAAAAAGCACTTGAAACCCACAAATTATATTATTTTTCTCTTTGTCGTAAACTATTCGGTAGACGCCTTCCACTTGTCTCTGTCTTTCGCTTTCCTGGACCACATGTTTCCAAGCTCGCTCTTAAATACATCACTCCAGCTTCTGCGCTGTCTACCTTGATTTCGCCAACCCGCTCTTAGGTCCCATACTGTTTTTGCGTGAGCCCAGCGTTATGATGTACCCGCACCAACTCCATTTTAATCTTGCTGCTTGAGTAGCTGCATCCAGTATCCCAGTCCTCTTCAGTATCTTGTAACTAAAAAGCGCCTATATAAAACTTTCTAACTAAAAAGCGCCCCTGAACTGTGCGTTACAGTATTTTTGGTCAATATTGTGGATGAGTAAACACTCTAATATTGCTAAACATTAAGATTAAATTTCACAGAAATCAAACCCAAAATTTAACTTTAAAATGGAATATTATTTGCCTGTATTTCGTCAATTAAACATTTTCACAATCACAATTTCAATCACACAATTTCGTTACTTATACATGCATCTCCTGTTAATAATCGTATCTGACCACCCATAATATGGAGTAAAGTTGTACAGAATAGCTAAGCCTCCAAAAGTGTTATACAAGGTTCAAAAAGGTCTCATTTTTATTACATTACTTCTTAGGAAACATCACTTGGACCCCTTATATATCTCACATCTCTCCCTCCCCTGGCCTCACCCATTACCAAAGTTGTCCTTGCCATTTCGCCATTGTCTCAACTTGCCCACCAATTTCCTTCTAAAACTCGTGTCCCCACAAAATTCATCTCACCTGACTCACAATACTTGTGTCTATCCGGGACACGAGAACGTAGTTTTACGGGTCCAGGACGCATCGTTTCCGAATTGGGCGCGATTTAAATGTGCGCTGCAGTTATGTTTCCTACGACATAATTTGGAAATTTTTGTATTTTCTGTTGATACAAACTAGACATTAATTCTTTAACCAGACGTATCACACTCATAGGTTTTTGTGTAGCAAAATTGATTTCTTTTGTACAGCAAAAAGGCTGGATTCCAGGTTGAACAGCAAAGAGGTTTAGAAGTATTGACGTGTGATTCGAACGATTTAATTACGACAAACTGAGATATTTCTATATTTCGAATTGTCAGTTTTCAATTTCAAGTTTTTCAAGACACGTGAGTGAGGGGTATTGATTCACATGGCAACTATTCCTGATTTTATTAGTCTCGTAAGTGTTGTGCAAGTTATGTAAGCACGAATAAAGACAGTTCCCCCACAGGAACGTGAAATTTCCTCTCCAGGTATCTCCCCTAGCGGGACTTCGCCCCAGTCGTGACCAGCCCAGCAAGTCTTCGAACAATGTGTGGTAATTCAGTGTATGAGTAAAGAGAGTGGAAAAGGCCAGGATACCAAAGGAAATATCCTGCGCGATGCATGGCCTGTGCGCTAGGGCACTGCTCCCACATTCGCCTGTTAGTGGTCGGAGAAAACTGGGAAAACTACCGAAAATGGCAGCTGGCCCAGGAATTCTCCACTAGACGCAGGCTGAATTCGTCGTATATGTCGTGTATATCTGTACAGGTTGTGTCGAAAATCCGACCGAAAGAGGTGGCTCAGTGCATCAACTGATGTCACTGCAGTGCCTCTGACTGGACCTCTGCAGGGAGGTCTTAGGTTCGAGTCCCGAATGTGACAAGATTTTCGTCATTAGCTTGCCAGATAGGTCGCATTCAGTCGCGGTCTGGAGGAGAATTCTAGAGGTCAGCTGGTCTGAATTGCGGTTTCTCCAATCAACACCAGGCGAATGCCGGAGCGGTACCCTATCAAACGGGCTACGGACACTGCGCAATGTATCCTTCCTCTTCCTATGCTCACCCCTTACACACACTTACTCTAACTTGCCCTACCCTTCCACCTACACGCCGGGAGACCGGCCGGGAGCTTGTCCCGACTGAGGCAGCGCCCCGCTGGAGGGAGATACCTGGAAAAAGATCGCGGGCAGTCAGTGGCCCGTTTGTTAAGGCACCACCCCAGCATTCGCTTGGTGTAGTACGAGAAACCACGGAAAACTACCAACCAGTGTATCCGGCTGCTAGAATGCTCCTCCAGACCGCGGTTGAATTCGACCTAGCAATACAGCTAGTGTCGAAGATCCTGCCACCGTCAGTACTCGAACCCTAGGATCCTGAGGCTCTGGAAACCTGGAGGCTGCGCCCCCATGTGTAGCCGTCGCCGCTGACGCGTGCTCGCGGCGCGGAGGCGTTCTCTCCTGGCGCGGCCGCATGCCGAGGCGAGGCATCGGGTCTATCGATTGTTCTGCACGTCCGCCGCGCGCTCGCCTGCAACTGACGCGAGCGGCCGCCGGAGACAAGAGCCTCGCCGCTGCTTCCGCCGTCGCAAAGTAGTCTGAGGCTTCAGTTTACGCAGACAATATTCCACTTGTGCCACGTTTTTTAAGGTGTTCTCCAATAATTTTTTTAATCGTCAACACTACTGCATTTTTAGTATTAGTTAATAAATGCTAAAAAGAGAATTTTCCACAGGAGTCTGTGAAGGCTACTTCAACTAATATTGACATATATTTACCATGCCTTAATTTAATTTTTTATACCTCAACATTTTTGTAAATTGAATCTGGAACTCGAAATCCGTGGCCCAAGCCTCGCAATTTAGAAATGTTGCAATTTGTCACGAAGCCTTATGATTATATTTTACATTTTGCAAATGAACTCCAGAAATATATTGGGAAGCTGCACTATTAAATTTAGGATCTTATTCTGCAAGATCAGTTCTGCAATTGTAGCGTTGCATGGACTCAAGGATGTTCCTTTTTCGTAGAGATCGGAGGACGGTGTCTTGCCGTTGACTTGAAAATGCGCAAGCAGAAATATTAAATTTTATTGTATGAGAGTAACTATATTTCCACAAATAACTTATTGAACCCAGTTGCAGAACACTTTTAAAATTACTTTATCTAAAAAGCACATTCCACACAAGTCACACCGGCCTAGTTTAGCTCAAAATCAGCATTGCCGCTGTCTTTGCAGCAGCTCTGACTAGGAGATTATAGGTTTCGGGCCCTGACTGTAGCCGATTTTTGATACTGGCCCTACAACTAGGTCGAATTCAGTCGATATGTGGAGAAGTATTCTAGTGGCTGGCGGCTCTGATCTGTAGTTTTCCGAGGTATCGTCGATCAATACCAGGAGAATGCAAAAGTAACTCCTCATCAAACGAGGTCAGGGACCGCGCGCGATCTTTCCTTCCTCTTCCTTGAACTACCCTTCTCTTACATTCACACTTACATGCATAACACTACGATACATGTTGGGAGCATAGAACATGTCCCGGTTTTAGCGGTGCACCGCTAGGGGAGATAACTAGAAGAGGAAATCCCCCGTAAAGTAGGTCGGCGCCGGATCTCATCATCCAGCAGGGTCGCCGCCTACCGCGTAAAAACATGCATTACACTAACAGGACTAATGACCAAAGCAGTTGACGTGCTTGGAGACATCACTCAATCAATCCCTCAATCACACGTGCTCCATTTCTCCATATGTTGTAGCTGTTTGTGAAACCAATACTCGCGCTTGCGACCACTGTGCACCACTGGCCGTGTTTACCGCGACCGCGGAGCGCCGGACGACAGATGTCTTTCCAGGGCGGCTCCGCGCCTGTTCGTCGCCACCGCCTCAGCCCCGCCTCTGCCTCGCCCCCGCCACCCCCGCCCCCCCCCTCGCCCCGCCGTCCGGCCCATCGACGCCACTGTCGCCTGCCGCGCCGTTCTCTGCTTTTTCTTCTCTCTTTGATTGCCGCTCAGGCGGCGCTCCCGTTTTCTTTGCATTGGCGCCTCACCCACGGCCCCGTCTAATCCTCTCTCTCGGAGCGGGCGCGGCTGCTTTCGCTCTGCCTCCATCTTGCCTCGCTGCGTCACGCCCTTTCTCTACCTGTTTTTCATGCCACCGCGATATCAGCGTATCACAAATGTAGTTAATCGG
The DNA here is from genome assembly GCA_011170035.1 of Teleogryllus occipitalis. Taxonomy (NCBI): domain Eukaryota; kingdom Metazoa; phylum Arthropoda; class Insecta; order Orthoptera; family Gryllidae; genus Teleogryllus; species Teleogryllus occipitalis. The sequence continues at coordinate 267,146 of BLKR01000753.1, read as the reverse complement.
GGTGATAGCGAAAACAATGAATGTTGAGGTGGAGTCATTCGTCACACTGTTGACTTTCATTTGTATGGTAGGCGAAAACACATCAAGTCAAGAGTTCAAGCCCTGAGAGAAAATGAAAACATTGAAAGATAATTTTACGTGTGTTTAATAATAATAATAATAATAATAATAATAATAATAATGTTCTAAAAGTATTTGGTTATTAAATTTAAAAAAATGAAAACATGGATATTATCAATTTATTTTTAGGAAATGGTTATAGTTAAAATATTCCACAAACTAGCATTTCATAAATTTTAAAAATTTAGGAAATATTTACCTTTTAGAATATTAACAACACTTGAAAACCCGATCCTATATCTCTCACCCGTAAGCCAACGATTTATACTACAATTATTCCTGGGACTGCAACCAAGGGACCATCCCGGCATGCGCCTTAAGCGATTGAGTAAACCCAGGTAAACCTCAATCAGGATGGCGGCTTAAGGCCTAGACACAATACTCTGCCAACAACACTATACAAGTAAACAATTTCGGTGCACACATAATACAAAGGAGAAAACGGAAAAATTTTGAATTTAATATTATATCTAAACATAGGGCGAAGGTTGCAAGAAATGAACAGAAACAGAAAGATTGCAGATTAGTGAAACACATCTGAACAAAATTAAAACCATAACATTACCATATTTTGAAAACAAACACATATAAGGAAATGCTCATGCATAATCACATACTCATAACAAGTGTATTCACACATGTGTGTACTGCAATAAATGTGATGTATGAGATGAAGGTTTCTTCCTCATATGCTATTTAAAAATGTTTGAGTGAGTGTACGAGTAGATTATAAAGACATATAGCTAGATTATGGAGTTGTCAAATTATGTAATATAAGGAGAAATATAAAAAGAAGATAGAAAGAGGAACGATATTTTTTTGTGCCACAGAGATTAGTTTACATTATAAATCTAAATAATTAGAAAATGTAATGAAAATTAAAGGAAAGAGAGAATAAAGTAACTTAGAATGAAAATTAAAAGAGAGAAAGGAAACAAAAAGAGCGAGGATTTTAGCGATCCGAAGGGAAAGAGAGAGAAGGGGGAGAGGGAGAGAGAAAGAGAACGAGAGGAAAATGTGATAAAGCGTTAAGGATGAGATTGAAATATTAATTTGATAAATGGGGTAGAACTTTGTACGATAGGTAAGATAGGAATAAGTGTGAGATACGTTACAGTGCTGAAACAGTGCGAGGTCTACCCAGTTCTAATTTTTGACAATCGAGCAGTGGGAATGTTATGTAATATTTTCATGGATCCAGTTAGTGACTTCCTTTTTGTAAACTTATGAAATGGACTGCTATTTTTTATAGTAGAGGGAAGATTGTTCCAAGAACGTATGGCAGAGACAGTGATTGTCAACACCAGGAGGTTTTGTAAGTTGTGGAGACACTGCTAAAAGTTCATTAAAAATGTATTTACAGACAGTGATGTGGTAACACAAGACTGATGTGAAAATGTATTAGTGCAATTAACACTCGTAATTTGTTAAAAATTATACGTATTGCACAAGCTGATATGAGATGTTAACGTGCAAGAAAGTCAGCACCGACAATCGGGTATTGAAAATCGGTACCCAAAAAACTCCCCTGCTGGTAATCCTGTGACAATCCTGTATGTATTGATCATTTATATTCCCGTAAGTAAAATAAACAATTCCTTTGGTGGCTTGTTGATTAAAGTCTGCAGTCGAAGAATAAGTTAAGACTGACACGAGAAACGAGATAACAGGACACATCTGAGTCGATATCGATAAGGAAATAATACCTTGAACGATTATCAAAAATAAATAGGCGACTACTTCCATTGTGGCCTGCGCTCATTGCCATGCACACTAGGCTAGATGGTTTTCCGAGTAATTACATGATATGTACACTTCTGTGCTTTATTACATAATTTTACATGATTGAAACACATACCTGTCGGTTTTCCTTGTGATTGTCACCTCTCTTCTGGTAAAACACATAAAAAACTCCGTTGAGATCGACGATAAAGACGTTCAAACGTTTTTAGCTCCTCCATCTTCTGTATAAGTACAGACGTTTGCTCTGAGAGCAAACTATGGCTATTAGTTTCGTAAGTGTAGTTGAGTAGTGAGAATATTTTATTACAAGAGATGGCTCTGTTCTTCCCCCGCTGGATGACAAGATCTAGCACTGACCTATACGTTGGCTTATGAGGTTTCCCCAACCAGGTATCTCTCACCAGTGGAGCACCGGTACTGCCAGTCAAGCTGTAAACTCCGACTGGTCTCCTGACATGTCTGGTAGTGTAGTGCAGGTGTGTGTGTGTGTGTGCGTGTGTGTGTGTGTGCGTGTGCGCGTGCGCGCCAAACTTTCGTCGTTGGACATCGTATTTCAAGCTCCAGTCGCCGCTTTTCCTTCGTTTCTTTAATCGGGGTGACCAAATATAGTGCGTCGTATGATTAATATAACACATTCCATTTAAAGATAATATTGATTCTATCAATTACACATTCATCAGAACTAAGGCACGTAAGTTACATTTGTGATATTTCTGTCGTTAATCAGCAATAGTAATTAAAGATTCAGTGTCAATCATGCACAGCGGCAAGAAGACCGAACATCACACCTCTCACTACATGGCGCCACATAACACATAGCTATTTTGTAGTCAGCTTCTCCTTGTGAACTATTCCAGCCTATATTCAAATCTTTAATAATTTCAGTTGTTTTACCATCTCAAATAATTTATCTTATATCCCGTTAAATATGGATAATCAGATCACAGAAGTATTGTTATTAAATAAATATTTTAAAGAAGTGTTTATACCATGATTTTTATTTTACTTGTCGCAACGTTTCGTTTTTCCACTTTTAAATCTACCTTCAGGTTAACTGTAATATACGGTCACATGAAAATGATTATAACAAGCACAGTTGAAGAACACTGAGTGTCTAGAAATTACAAGGAAAAAGAGGCTCATTTTCTGCTTACTTTATGAGATTGCAACTAAAATGATTTTCTTACTGTAATTTAAATTAATGTATTGGTCGTTATGCCAAAAACCTTTTTTAAAATCTGTACGCTCTTCTCAACTAATTGATATTCCAAATTATTCCAATTATATTATTCCGCTTACGTTCATTATTGTAGAGATCTAGGAACGACGCTGTGCGATGATTTCGTAACTAAATACTATAATAAGAAGTAAAACTGTTAAGAAATGGTGGTAGGAGAGAGGGAAGGGAAGGGAAGGGAAAGGCAATCGTTACAAAGTAGATAATGTAAGTAAATTTAGAAATACAATTACATTTTTTTTTTCAACTTTGGAATATATATATATATATATATATATATATATATATATATATATATATATATATATATGAAAATGAACGGTGTACCATTGACTGATGTAAAGGAAGCAAAATTTTTAGGTCTCTCAACTCAGTCAAATCTTAAATGGAACGTCCATTTTAATAAATTGAACACAAAATTAAGTTCATTATGCTACGCGTTCAGAATTCTTACAAATTCAGTCAGCCATCATACTGCTCGTTGTGTATATTTCGCGAATGTTCCTTCCCGCCTGAGATATGGCATAATATTCTGGGGAAATACATCTTATAGCTCCCAGACTTTTAGATTACAAAAACGAATTGTACGAATAATAACCAAATCCCACCCACGTGATTCATGTAAGCCTCTCTTCATTAATCTAGGAATTCTACCATTAACGTGTCTTTTTATTTACGAATCAGTGGTTTTTGTCAAAAATGACTTGCTTAAGGGCGGGAATATATTTTCGGAAATTGCCGATGTCTAGTACTATGACACTCGACGTAGAAATCATATTCATCAGGTGACAGTATCAACAGCTCATTACAAAAAATTCACATACAATACATGTAGTACATTATACAACACTTTGTTAGATGACATTAAACGATTAAATTCGATAGAAAAGTTTAAATCCAAAGTGAAATCGTTTCTGCTGCATCGTTGTTTCTATACAATTAGAGACCATCACAAGGAAAGTAACATTAAATTTTAACAGTGATATTTAATGTATTATTTACCATTGGACTGTATAATTCTAAACAATATGTAACAAGTATTTTATCGCAGCTTCTGAGTAATGACCCCTATCTCGATCAGGTTTTTCGTCCAGTTTCCCTGATCCATTGAGCAAATGCTGAGATGGCCCCTTGTTTTGCTTCTGGACATAAATGTAACTTCATTATCTGGGCACATCTTCTAGAATTAAGTGGGAAATATAGTTATTCAAATTATCGTTTCCATGTTGTCGTGGCAGGAAGTCCTTGACGAAGGACATCATGAATAAAAGCCCAAAATTTATTGCTTATTTATCCCTGAAAATAGATTTTATTACATGGGAGCGTTTTTTTTCATTCAAAATTCAAATTTTGATGAGCTTAATTCAAGGAGTTGCGAAGAGAAGTGGTAGCGATAAAGTTGGCCTGAGGGCATCCAGGAGACATGGAAAGAGACTAGTTACTATTATACTAGTGTACTATTTACTATTATACTATTTACTAGTAAAACTTTGAACGATTATATATATATATATTATATATATATATATATATATATATATATATATATATATATATATATATATATATATATATATTCCACTGCTCAACCACGAACCTCACTCATTGACTCCGTTGCTTACTTTCACATTCAATGTATTCTCACATTGGCCGACAGGTGATGGGCAAAGTTCGTAAGTAACTAGTCTCTTTCCATGTTTCCTGGATGCCCTCAGGCCAACTTTATCGCTACCACTTCTCTTCGCAACTCCTTGAATTAAGCTCATCAAAATTGAAATTTTGGATCATAAATTTTCGTCAGTAATAATTTGTCTATTGTATGACCTCCATTTAGAAAAATTTTACCGGAACCAAAATATGGGGTTCAAAAATATAGCCAAAACCAACTTCTGGCGCGTACTTCTCACTTTTACGGAACATTATTACAAATTTAAAATGTCAGTATTCGAAGTGCGTATTTATTTGTTCATGATTTGGTCACATTTTTAATAATATTGCATTATTTCAGTTTTAAGAATGCAACTTCATCGAGAATGTTTTTTGCCTCAAATTCGCTGAAATGTACCCTTGCGTCAGTTTCCATTCCCTCATCTCACTTTTACTCACAGCAATTCACTAATCATATGGCGACCATTTCGTCTAATTGCCTTAATCGCGTAAGTGTAATACGCTCTTCTTAAATGTAAAAGAATTCTTACTGCTTGGAAAAAAATAATTTTCTCGGACAATTCGCATTTAAATCAGATCTCACATTCTTTCAGAGAAAGACGCATATAACGAATGAATAAATATTTTTGAGGCCGTTGTTGCATCTGTTCCTGACGCCAAAAATGGTAAACAATTATTTCTCGTTGATTTGATTTGATTTATTTTTTGGGTCAAAAATCAGTAAAAACTGTGTATGACGTATGGGGGAGAAGATTATCTGCGCACGTTTCCTTGAGTATCAGAATCCCATCCCAATATTTTAACGATAGTTAAAAGATGAATAAAAGCTAAAACAACAACAACAATGATAATAAAAGCAATAATTATTATAACAAAATTTTAAAAAAGTGCGAGATTAGTAACATTTGAAAAGCTGGACATTTTCATTCCTGAGTTACAGAAAAAACGACAGAAAAAAGCGACGGTAAACGAACTGCAGATTTGATTTTTGTGCATTGTTAACAATATAGTAACTCACCTTCAGATCTACTCCTATTACTTCAAGGAAAAGGAGAGCTCAACAAACCGTGCGCATAGTGAAGCTACATTTACGTACGGAAGCAAAACAAGGGGCCATCTCAGCATTTGCTAGATGAATCAGGGAAACTGGACATAAACCTGATCGAGATGAGGATCTTTGACCCGGGAGCTGATGTACATTACTTGTTACAAGCATATTAAGTCTTTCTTTAAATTATACAATGAAAATGTAAACTAATCTATTGTATATCATTGTTATGTTAAAATAAGCATTATTTTTCTCTTTGATGATCAGTATAGCCTCTAATTGTATAGAAACCGTTATGCAGCAGAAAAGATTAACTTTTAACTTAAATTTGTGTACCGACTTTAATTGTTTAATGTCATCTGGCAATGCATTGTAAAATAACGTACATGTAATGTATGTGGATTTCTTGTAATGAGCTGATGATACTGGAACTTGAACGTGATTTCTAGGACATGTGTTATAATTATAAATATCAGTATTATATCAAAATTGTACACTTCTTATCCCTGGCTTTTTCTTTGTCTACAGTCAGATTTATGCATTAACACGTTTAAAGATTAAAAGTGTACAACATACTATTTTTTTTAATCTCGTTAATTTTGATAATTACATTACTACAACGCTTCGTATTGTTAGTTGTGCGTGTTCTATCGACACAGATAAGGTGTATCTATCTTCTTCCATGCAGGGTTAACAATTAAACAATCAACGTGAGACTATATTTAATGGTTCTTATTATGGCACATCTGCCTAAAGATGTGTAAATATCTGTACCCGAATCGTTGCAGTATTGTAATTATCAGAACAGCTGAGATTTAATAAACAGAATGTTGTCAATTTTAAATTTAAATGATATATAAATCTGTATGTTAATAAAGTGAAAGCCAATAATCAAAAGTGTAAAATAAGATTCAAATGACAGACAAAATGTAATTATTAAGTGAATCAATAATTGGTTTCTAGCACTTTGGATTCAGTGTGATGCTAAATTACAAAATCCCCCACAAACGAACCAGAACCCCTAGCATTTCGCAACATCCGCATACGACTTTTCGTATTCACAATAATTTTTTAATTCAATGTATCTGGTCAATGAAGTTTTTTTTTCTTCAGATCAGTCAACTTTTTTCGAACGCACGGGATCAAAATGATTATGTTGAAAGAATGTCAATGGTGAAATATATTCTAAATATTTTCTACAAAAATGTAAACCTGATATAAAGATGGATATAATGCTCGTTCCTCGAAACATTTTATTTAAATTTGACAGTGCTAGGGAAGTTATACCAAAAATATTTATTCGCTTTTGACGCACATCTTTTTAAAAGTGTTTGTATTTTAACCCGATAAAATAAATTGATTTCAACGATTCTTGATATTCTCTCTCTCTCTCTCTCTCTCTCTCTCTCTCTCTCTCTATATATATATATATATATATATATATATATATATATATATATATATATATATATATAACTTTTCACTCATGTCAGCAATGACTCAATGGCAGCATTGTCGTTGCCTCTTCAATATCGCTGCAGGGAGATCCTAGGTTTCTAATCTCATCCGTACATACCTGAGTCAAATTAAACTACACTCGGAAAACTAATTCTTGGGGCAGGCTGCTCTGATCGTTTGTTTTCCGTATTTTTTCCAATCAATATTAGTGAAATGCCCGAGTAGTACCCAAACAAAGAGAGCTATGAATCGCGCGCGATCTTTCCTTCATCATTGTCCCGTACTTCTCCTTTACACACCCTTACACTTGCACTGCACTATCACTCATGGAAGTTCAGTTCCCCACTGGAGGATTGATTGATTGATTGATTTTTTCGTGTTTCCGGGCGCGTCAACTGCTTAGGTCATTAGTCCCGTGCGTGTAGTGCTTGTTTTTTTCTTGAGAGATGACGGTGATCTTCCCCCGCTGGATGGCGAGATCCGGTGCCGACCTACCGTCGGCTAGTGGGGTTTCCCCCTAACCAGGACTCTCCCACCAGCGGGCACCGCCCCCAGCCGGGACAAGCTCTAAGCTCCCGACCGGTCTCCCGGAATATGTGGTAGTGTAGTGCATGTTAGTGTAAGTGTGTGTGTAAGGGGAGAGGATGGAACAAGGAAGAGGAAGGACAGATCGCGCGCGGTCCGTGGCCCGTTTGGTAGGGTACTGCTCCGGCATTCGCCTGGTGTTGATCGGAGAAACCACGGAAAACTACCGATCAGAACAGCCGGCCGCTAGAATTCTCCTCTAGACAGCAGCTGAATTCGACCTAGCTGAAAAGCTAGTGTCGAAAATCCTGCCGCCATCAGGACTCGAACCTAGTACCTCCCACTGGAGGAAATACCTGAGATGTGAATCCCCGCAAACCAACTTGTAAGACGTGTAGGTCGGATCTTTCATCCAACCGGGAACGAACACCCCCATCTCTCATAAAGTAACATCTACCACCACGAGTAACGACCACAGCAGTTGACGCGTCGGAAGCCCTAAATATTCTATCAATCAACAATTTGGGTACTATTTCGCCTTGCACGTTGTGCCCATCCCCATCGACGCGGCGTTGAGCGGTGACGGCCACGTGCGATGGGCACGGAAGCGGCGTCCGCGGGGGCGGCGGCGCGGCGCGCTTCGCTGAATAAAGCGCGGGCGACAGAGGGGAGCGCGGGCCTTGCCATCGATCGGTCCAGATCAGAGATGGCCAACTGGTGGCCCGCGGGACGCTTGCGGCCCGCGACCTTGCGGCCCGCGACTTCCCATTGTTTTATGCGGCCCGCGACTTCCCATTGTTTTATGCGGCCCGCGACTTCCCATTGTTTTATGCGGCCCGCGATTTCCCATTGTTTTATGCGGTCCGTAACTTCCCTTTATTTTATGCGGTCCGCGAATTCTCATTGTATTATGCGGCCCGCGATTTCTCATTGTTTTATGCGGCCCGCGACTTTCCATTGTTTAATGTGGCCCTCGACTTCCCATTGTATTGTGCGGCCGGCAACTTCCCACTTCGCTACCAGCAACTTCCCATTTTATGCGGCTCGCAACAGATTAAAAAATATTGGATTAATATTTTATTCTTTTTAAATTTTTCGTTAGTCTTTTTAGGGTGCAAGCAGCGTATAAATCTTAGGACACATGTTATCTATAGTCGGCGATGCGACTGCGCAGCTCACTTTGCGCATCTTTCCCAGACAAGTAACACATCATGTCTGTCAGTGCTTTATTGCTGTATTTATTTGCTTAGAAGAGAATCAGAGTATTTCAGAATGAGCAAAAGACGGAAATTGTCAGAAGTAAACAGTGTTTCCATTCAAATTGATTTTGATATGTTGCTGAATGATTGTACCCGCCCTCAGAGTTATCACTCACAATACTTAAAAAATATTTTCATTAATCCTAGGTCCAGAAGGCTAGTAGTAGCAGTAGGTACTAAATAAGTAATTGGAATGTTTTTTATTTTGATAATGTGTCCTGATATATTTTTGTAGGCAAAGGACAATTAATATTAGCTTTTGTGTACGAACAATATATTTAAAAAGAAACTAAAATATCTTTATTTTATTTATTATTATACTCACTTCATTTTATTATTGAACTCTACATTAAAATGTATGAACTGGTATTTTGCATAACTTTTACTGATTATAAATATTTTGTTCATTGATGAATACGCATTTCTTAGAATTAGTTGTGCGGCCCTCTCCTTTATTTAAAACAAAAGCGGCCTTGGGGAGTAGGCAGTTGGCTATCCCTGGTCTATATCACCGGTGGGGGCCGCGGGGGTGGCGATGGCAGCAGGGCGAGCTCCTCCGCCGAACTGGGGCCACTGCGAGTGCAACACCCGCCCGCCGAGTAGATCTGCCTGCCTTTTTGGAGGGCGAGGAACCCCCACCCCTGTTGCACGCAGCAATATCAGCTGGGGGTGTTCAGAAAGTATGGAGTAATAATTTTGTGAGACCGTAACTTATTTCAACAATAACATGTTTATGTTAACACTGTCGAGTTGAAGCTGTGTTGTTTTGGACAGTTTCTGTATCGGTTGCGGGTTTGAGCGACCACGTGTTTGGCACTTTCCATTGATTCTGAAATTCAGTCACAGATTTTCTTAAATTAAGTTTTTTCTTCGATGCCACTTTTAGACTGAGCTACGCTTCGTTCAAAGCTTACCAGTCTTGGTAGTGGGGGCGTGTGGTAATCTAATCTTTTCTGCGGGTGAGATGGTTAAAAATTGACGTGAAGCAACACACCGCAAGAGCGTGATGAGTATATACGGAATACTCATCAGAATTTTGCGCTACTAAGTCTTGTAGATTTTTAATGGTAAGAAAAATCTTTAAATAGACTGTCAACAGACGCGAGTAATACTCTACAATATGATTTTGACGCTCATTTGGGACGGTGCGAGTGTTTCATTCCATTTGACTTGCCCCGATGACGAAGCCGCCAACAAACCAATACCTCGCTTCACAAAGCGCGATGCAGTTTGATAAACACGATCGTTCCGTCCCGCAAACTCGAGGAAACCCTGTTTTGTCTATCATCCTAGTTAATTGGTACAGCGCTTCCCCTAGGCCACCCGGGGAAATGCAAATGGGGCGCAACTTCAAATGACGGCGCTCGCGAGGCGAGGCGAGTCGTTATTCATACAGGGCATACAGGTTGTGTCATGCAATCGAGGCCGAGGCGATATCCACGCCGGCCTCCAGGGACTGTCGGCGTCTGCCCAGGAGGAGGAGGTCAACGAGGGGGTGGAAATGATACGGGAGTTGAAGGACGAGGAGGTGGAGATGATAATGAGTTCGTGAGGAGGAGGCGATGGAGATAAGGGCGGAAGGAGGAAGACAATTACGAGGTGGAGATGGGTGCGGGAGGAGGACAACAAGGAGGTAGCGAGGATTGCGGGAGGAGGAGGACAACGAGAATATGGAGATGGGAGCGGGAGGAGGACAACCTGGAGGTGGACGTGAGGGCGGGAGGAGGGCAACAAGGAGGTGGACATGAGGATTGGAGGAAGACGAAATGGAAATGAGGGCGGGAGGGAGAGGGCAGATAGATGGATATGAGGACAGGAGGAGGAAGACAAAGAAGAGGACGATATGTGAGTGAAAGGAGGAGAGCAAAGAGGAGGTGGAGGAGGACGAGGAGGACAACAAGGGTGCGAAACTGACGGCGGAGAAGGAGGAGGAGAAGCAAGACGCTGATGCGTAGGCGGGGAAGGCAGCACGTGCTAACGTAGTACGTCATGGAGGGAGATGGGGCGGAGGCGACGGCGGCTGCAGAGACACGGTCCGAGACGCAGGTGTAGCGGGGGAGGAGTCCCACGCGGAGGTGGAGACCTGGCGACCAGAAACCTCGTTAATTACTGACGAGACATTGCTGCATGTTCGCCATGAAATTATTCAAGGGAATTCGTCCCGGTTCTGCGAAGCGGCCGGAGGTGCAATAAATTGGCCGCTCGTTCTGCAGAAGACCCTTGTTCAGGTGTCTCTACTAAGTAGGTCATAGTGGGCGACATGGGAGCTTTTAAGTTCGAATCCCAATTATTAGAAGTATTCTAAGGAAATGAGAAGTGGAGGCATTTCATGAAAAAGAAGCTTAATTGAAATTATGTATTGATTTGGTATTTACTTAAGTTAATAGGCTAATGTTACATCGGATTCGCCCACGAATTAGGGCAAATGCGCAGGGAAAGGAATTACTCGTAATATTCATAAATCTAAAACAAAAGTGAATGATATAGTGCGATGAGCGTATAAATGGAAGAAATGGGAATATACAAAACGAAATGAAGAACATGAAAATATGATATAGATTCTGGCAGTAATTCGAAAAATATATTGGAAATTTCAAGCGAAAACAATATTTGCTTAGTTGACTCGTGGGGTAAACCCCTTTCAATTTTTTCCTGGTATTAAAATAAGCCGGATAAGGACTTGCAGGTAGTACACTCCAGAAATGATCCTGGAGCCTGGGTAATTAGGAAATTCTGTGTAATTAAAATACTCGACAATTCTCAGTACCCAACCGCGATATCTCTCAAGAAAAGCAGAGGGTTTCTTCGGAAATTAATATGAATATTCATTTTCCCAACTGCAATTTTTTACTGTCCTCGCGGATCAAAACTACACGTCATTTCCAATATTAAAAAATAAATCAACAAAAATATCTTCGACATTCTCTTTGATGACTATGCCTTCATTATATATTCATTTTTAATGTAGTATATACACTTATAATATGCTTAATAGTAGTGATGCACATTCTATGTTGTTTTTATTTGCTTATTAATTTTGTTTTCATTTCCATATTACCATTAATTTTTCCTCCAATTTAAAATGAAATTCCATATTTTGACATCATACTATGATAAACATACTACGTCTTACGTCTATGTGGTATCCAGCAATGGCAAAACCTGGGGGGGGGTCGTGAGTTTTGCCACTTCAGAATCGCAAAATGAAGCAAGAAGAACAAAATGTACAGTCACAGTTTTGGGAAAATGTAAGCCATGGAAATTTAGAAGCCACATTCGTTGGAATTTTAAATTATTTTTCCAATTGCAGGAAACTTATAATCCAACATTTTTCAGAAATATATGCTTATTGTTTTCAACGCATTTCTTGCGCACGCGCGCGCGCGCGCGCGCACACACACACACACACACACACACATATATATATATATATATATATATATATATATATATATATATATATATATATATATATATATATATATGTATGTATATGCAATTGTGTAACATAATCAATTAGAGAGCGGTTGTGTTAAGCTTTCTTTACATCTGAAAAGAAAATGTATTTATTTATCAATCTGTAAATGAATACTATAAACGATATATATTAAAATTGTATTTATGGTTACAAGATCTACTCTCTACAGTGATAATAATTATGCAAATAAATAAAAATTTAAAAGGAAAGTACAAAATTAAAGAATGACTGCTTATAAGGAACTGTTAAAAAATCAATTAAAACTCTTTATAGGAGGTTTAACCAAAATGGTGTATGTCAAGACATTTTCGACGGAAGGAATGCGGGTATTCTAGAAAATGCATCGAATTATTCACAGAACATCAAAGAGGAATTCATTTTGACAGTTTTCAAAACATCTGTGATTTTAGTATACTAAATGTGTATCCTCGTGGACTTGTGCTTGAAGTACTTATAAAACAGTGGCGATCTCGGAATGGAAATAAAGTCAGAAAACAATGCCCCAACAATGCCCTAACATATTTTCTCTTCAAAAAGGTGAAGAACAATTCGATTTTGTAAAACGTATAGTATAACAAACCGGCAGAAGATACACGTGGTAAACATATAGCAGCACAGAGGACATAGCCGGGAGAAAAACCAATCAGTATGGTATAACATAAATCTATTTTCTGTTTCTCCACACCCGAAAACATAATCCCATCAGAAACTATCTTAGTCCTGAATTAAATCTTTGATGTTTTCCGTTAATATTGAATGGTTCGAGGAGAAACTATTTTACTTTCGTCGAAGTCTATTTTTACAGAACTCTATTCAACAGTGAATTTGATTTACATTTTCATGCTTAAAGAAAAAAATATGTCCAAGTTTTGTGATAGATACAAACAGTCGATGTGCAAGACAATATTATCTTCACATCGAAAAAGCTGTAAAGGTCCGAGACACATTTAAAAGCAAAAGAACAACGAGCTAAGAGAAACGAGAATCTGCACATAGTAGCCATGGGTATTTAGCGATCTTTCTATTTCTAAAAATATGTTAACTCACTAATTATATTAAAGTAATTCTGAAAATTGTGTTAATATTAAATTTCATTCTTTTCCACTCAACTTTATGCATGTTAAATTAAGCTGCTGTTTGAATTAAAGATTTTTAATTTGAGAACTTTTTGGAAGGTATTCATCCTCCATTCTATTGCACTGCTAGGAAGTAGGACCAAAGTGACAATATGAATCTAGATATTTGAGATGAACTATTCTCTTTAAAAATCTATAAAATAAATTCTAACTTCTAAATACACTAATATAACATTGGAAATTCGAACTAAAGCTACATGTGAACATCGGTTAAAATATATTTTTCAAGAGAAACAAACTTTTAGTTGTATTAACCAAAATACCGTATCATTCAGTTGAGAAGTTGTCAGAACCCACTTTTTTCTCCCAGCAACATTCCACCACCGTTTTCCCCTCCTAGATAAAACGAACGTGAAGCGCTTCACTATTGAATGGCAGAAATGAAAAAAACCCTTTCAATGGCGCCGATATTTTGTTTGTATGCGTCTATGTGTGCAAGCGATTTACCGCAACCGGCTTCGATGAGGCTACCGGGAACGAGGAAAGATTGAAAACTGGGAAGCATGCGGTTCAGGAGCTGGATAAAAGGGGCTGCGGCCGGGCCATCGACGTGTTTTTCCGTATTTATAAACAGCATGAACATCTCAGTCACCCTTTCCGTCGAGAGACGGCCGCGCCTTTGAACTCCGCTGGGTTTGTTCGAGGGATTCCGTATCTTTTGGCTCGCGCGCGCAAACGAGGGGGGAGGGCGGCCGCGCCGGTCACAGAGATTCAGCCTTGACGCTTTACAAACCGCGCGGACAGTGCGTGGGGGAAACGAAGCTGCTCGTTGAGCGCTGGGATACACGAAACTAACAAAACAAAATAATCTCGATGAAAATATAAAATGCTGCGGCTCCGCTTCATCTTTATACTTTCTCAGCTTACTTTGTAAGAAGAGAACGTTTGGCAATCGTTCGCCGGAAAATGGCGACTTTTTGACAAGAAAACTCGTATTACCGAGCCTTAAAGACAAGAAAGTGGATAAATCTTGTTCTTATATGTAGTAAATTACTTCATCGCACCCATTGTATAGTCATAATTAACGTTCGGTGGGTCCATGATACCGAAAAATCTTGACGGCAAAAGTTTGTCTGTCCGTCAATCCGTTCGTCCGTCCGTCTAGTATTCCGCCTATGTCTCTGTGATCAACGCTAAGGCCTGAACAGTATTTTCTCCAAAAATTGATTTTCCTGATTCCATCTAAATGAAAGTTCTACTGGGGTAGTTTAGTAATTTCCTGCGTAATTCTAAGGCATTTCTTCCACGGAGAACGGCTGTCTTGATGTGGGAGCGTTGCTTGAAATGGTTACATTTATCTCGCGTGAAAATATTACAAACTTAATTACAAATCAATAGTTATAAATATAGAATACTCAATGCAAAAAAAATATTGGTTAGACTCCATACTTTTTATATTGAATATTCTATATTTATAAATGTTCATTTGTAATTAATTTATAGTATTTTTCACACAAAATTGGTATGTAAATATTTTCTCTGGTGTTTAGTCTATGTATTTATTGTATATTTGTATTTCTTTGTTGTTTTTAGGCTGATGGTGAAGGAGAACTATTTCTCGAAACTGTCGCAAGAACTGTTCTACTCTTTTTTGAAATTTACCTGATGCTGTTTCATTTGTAAATAGTGAATAACCTTCACATGTTTGAAATAATTCAAGTAGTTGTCAAAACCAATATTCTCATGTTGACAATCTGATCTGTCCATAATTAATGGGCCAAATAACATAATGTATAAAAAAATGTATATGTTCTTCGTCCCTTGGAATATAAATTTCCTTCAGGAAAATAGCATTATTTCTCACATGAACTTAAAAAATGCAGAGGAATATATCGACCTTGAAAAATTAAGTAGCTAGCCAATTAATTTACATTCTTTGTGACCCCAAAAAATTTAAACTATTGTGTAGACAGTTCAGCTTGTAGTTAGTTATTTAAATTTAGTAAATGTTTGTGTTTTATCTGAATGTCGGACAAAGTTAGTGTTTTGAGATTCTAGATCAATTACGCTACTGAAATTATCTGTAACAAAAACCGCTAAGAACGTGGACAATAACCTAAAACCTTCTCCATCACAAAAGTATTCTTCTTATTCAAGAAACTTCTATATGCATATTAGTAAAGGTGGTACTTGAATGAATATAAACATTGAATATAACTGTTTGAATCATTTTAAAATAATATTGTTTGCCTAAGGCATAAGGGAACCGCACAGAGAAACGTGTGTAATATAAAACTTCTTTGGCCATTCTTCCGACGAACAGATTTAGGAATCAGATATTGCAGTTAACAGTCATTTATTATATTTGCATTTATTATGATTGTCAACTGCAATATCTGATTCGCGAATCTGTTCGTCGGAATAATTTCCAAAGAAATTTTGTATTAATTGAGAATGATGGACTATAATAAACATATGAAATAGTTATTTTGTTTTAGTTCATAACACAAAAATGTATTTAAGTATAAATTAAAATGTATAATAGTTGAAATTCTTTAGAGTTTATTACAGAATGCATAAAACTTCTATCAGTTAAAACTTATTATACGCCACTAATTGACCCACTGAGGTGGCTCAGGGCAAGTTCCTAAGGTTCATGTTTCGACGGTGGTATAAATTTCGACACTAGCTAGCCTTCCTCTTTCTTTTCCTTTTTTCTCTCCCCTTACACACACATACACACTTTCATTCACTGCACTATCACACATGACGGGAGTCCAGTCAGAGACCTAGAACTTGTCCCCGGTGGGGCGGTGCCCCATTGCTGGGAGATTCCTAGCGAGAAAATCGACACCAGATCTCAGCATCTTGCGGGAGACAAACACCGTTACGTTCCGTGCTAAAATGTGTGCACTATACTTATGAGAATGACACCCCGGAAACACGAAATAATCAATCATTCACGAATTGAACCTTAAGAGGAAAATGTGTCTTCTTCTCAATAAAAGACATTGTCAAATTTCAGTACAACCGACGAGAAACATTTTCTGGTTATTAACATAACAGTTTATTATGACATGATATCTTGTTAGGAGAATGATTGTTGATATATCTTGTTATGAACACATGATACTATAACGTGTATTTATATCCCAATGTCTTCCATCCGTGACCTTTTATCATTACAGCAATGTAGCCTCATTCTGCCCATTACCCTGATGAGACTGGGATGGGGGAGGGGATGGAAGCGAAAGGAAGGATCGCACATGGGCCGTGGCCCATTGTTTAATGATCTACTTAGACATCCCGCCGCGGGATTGACTCGAAAATATCACGGAAAAGACATCTGGGCAGTATCTAAAATTCTTGTTCAGACAAATTCTGTTTTGATCTTGGTATTTCAACGGCTGACAACAATCTCAGCAACGATATATAACCTACATCTTTCTGACCTTCAAAATTGCAATCTCGCAAGTCTCATTATAAGGACAAATAAAATGCTCAAGTAATAACAATCCGTGTTAGTAACTGAAATAAATGTTACAATAAATAAAACATTTCTTCTAAAAGAATTTTGATAAACAAGAAATTGATTTGTAATTTTTTTATTTCGTCAGATCGTTTCAATCATACCAATACCTCAATGATGAAAGTGAACATAAATGCCACTTAATTGCGTTCACTGGTGAACGCATTATCATTCCAATACTATTTTTAAAAAAAGACAAAATATATTTGAATTTATCCATATTAATGCAACTACCCAGTCAACCAAAAGGATTTTGGACTGAAAGACCAAACACACACATGTTTCATAATTAATTAGGTTTGACAGTCATATGAAACAAGAGAAACAGAAGATGATTGAAACTCAATCTTCGTCAAACTAACAAAAACAGTTACACAAATTTCAAATTTAATTGATACTTAGAAATTAATTATTGCTGTTTCATTTGCTGGCTGTTATTCAGCAAGCCAATAATTTGTCTTACCTACGTATTCAGAGGAAAAATCTAACTGGCGTGGTGGAGGAACCGTACTGTTTAGATAATACCATTAAAATATTAAATATTTTGTAATTGAATGGGCCATGTATTTTTCGTTAAGTTTTTATTTTCATTTTATAATTTTCTTTTTAAATACGTTTGATGTGCAGTCTGACAGATTAATGAAAGAATCGAAAATCATATTTTTGCTTTTCATTCAATTTCACCGCAAAAACAGATATATATGTAATTTTTCCACTGATGGTGCACTCTAACGACAATTTATTGATTTACATAAAAACATAGTACAGAGTTAATTACGTAATGAAAATATATTGGAGGAGATACCTATAATAAAACGTATTGCATACCTTCATTTCCGAAATATTGGCGCTTACGTTGTTTTTGCTCCAAGCCTTTTAATTTTGAACACAATATCATATCGCTGCTGGACCGCCGTCCGCTAAATTTCAGAGGAAAATATAACCATTGTAATCCCTGCTGAGAGAAGTGTACATGGTGAAGCTTTTTCGTAATTGTTCCCAGAAATATCCTGCCATATTGCTTGAACATGGATTATAAAACGAGGTTTCACAAGTACTGTTTTGCCCGTTGAAGCGAATTTAAATTGGAAATAGCGGTTATGGATACGAGCATGTGTTAAGATCTAATTTCCTAAGAATATTTTGATACCGTTGAAATCAGAGATGTGATTATCGACGTCTTCTACTCCAAATGTAATGTAGATCTAAGATAATGTGTAGATGAATGTCCAATTACAGCACATATTTCACAGTGGATTCCCAATGGAATTCTGAAATATTGGAGAAGTTAGAACTCACAATATTCTAAGAAAAGTCGATTACTTGCTAAGAGTTTATTCATTGGAAAAAAGGTTTCGATAGTATAAAGCGTTATTTTTTATTTAATTTTAAGCGAGATCCACGTTTAATATATTTCCAAGATACTTTAGTAAGAAATAATTTGTTCACAAATACGAGTACACTTATGAGATATACCTTCACTGTCTGAGAATCAGTCAGTCAATATCATATTAAACTATTGTAGTAACCCTGCAATAAATATATTGTGTCTTTTCTAAATTTTCAATAAATTAAAAACTCCGCTCACCGAAAATAGTATTTATTAATATTACATTTAGTGTCTTTTAAAATATATTTTCTCAATGTTCACTATACACACACTACTTAAAACATTTAATCGGATGTGATACGGCGAGCGGTAGCTCAATGCATCAACTGATATCACTGCAGCGCCTCTGACTGTGAGGTCCTAGGTTCGAGTCCTGACGGAGGCAGGAATTTCGACACTAGCTTTTCAGCTAGTTTGAATTCAGTCGCTGTCTGAAGGAGAATTCTAGCGGCCGGCTGCTCTGATAGGTAGTTTTCCGTGGTTTCTCCGATCAACACCAGGCTTGATTGATTTTTTCGTGTTTCCGGGCGCGTCAACTGCTTCGGTCATCGGTCCCGTTAGTGTAGTGCATGTTTTTTCTCTGGAGATGGCGGTGATCTTCCCCTGCTGGATGGCGAGATCCGGCGCCGACCTACCGTCGGCTAGTGGGGCTTCCCCCTAACCAGGACTCTCCCACCAGCGGGGCACCGCCCCAGCCGGGACAAGCTCTAAGCTCCCGACCGGCCTCCCGGAATATGTGGCAGTGTAGTGCATGTTAGTGTAAGCGTGTGTGTAAGGGGAGAGGATAGGACAAGGAAGAGGAAGGACAGATCGCTCGCGGTCCGTTTGTTAGGGTACTGCTCCGGCATTCGCCTGGTGTTGATCGGAAAAACCACGGAAAACTACCGATCAGAGCAGCCAGCCGCTAGAATTCTCCTCCAGACAGTAACTGGATTCGACCTAGCTGAAAAGCTAGTGTCGAAAATCCTGCCGCCATCAGGGCTCGAACCTAGGACCTCCCGGTTAGAAGCACTGCAGTGACATCAGTTGATGCACTGAGCTACCGCTGCCGGTCCACACCAGGCAAATGCCGGAGCAGTACCCTATCAAACGGGCTACGGGCCTCGCGCGATCTTTCCTTCGTCTTTCTGGTCCTATCCTCTCCCCTTACACACACTTACTCTAACATGCACTACACTACCACACCTGTCGGGAGCTTACAGCTTGTCCCGGCTGGGGCGGTGCCCCGCTGGTGGGAGAGTCCTGGTTAGGGGGAAGCCCCACTAGCCGACGGTAGGTCGGCGCCGAATCTCGCCATCCAGCAGGGGAAGATCACCGATCTCCAGAGAAAAAGCATGCACTACACTAACGGGACTAATGACCGAAGCAGTTGACGCGCCCGGAAACATGAATAAATCAATCAATCGGATGTGATATTTTTTTTCGTTGCCAATGTTACTTAATAATCATAATTTAAAAGCGGAATACAAACGAACTGTGTATTTGTAAAAAGTTAATTCACATGATAGAATTTAATGTCCTCTATAACTTCAAGAGTTTTTTTAGATTTACGTACGTCATTGATATTGGCTAATTTTTATATACATTATAAGTTTTGTCATAAAAATGTATTTATGAATCTTTCTACGTTTATGGACATATCAAATCTTCATAGAGTTAGAGCTCTTCCTTTAAGAGAGTGCATTTATGCGAATATCATATTTCCCCGTAATAAATCCAGAATAAATCACTATATCTTTTAGGTCACTCTGAACTAGATTTCGGGCTCATTAGATGTTTAAGCTACACTCTGATTTGTCGTGCATTTTTTACCGTCTCGAATTTAATTCCTAGTAAGCTACAAGGGTTGGATGAAAAGTAATGAGAATGTTTTCTCTGAAATGACTTTATTTATTTATTTATTTGATTTACGTCAAAAAACAGTTAAAAACTGGGTATGACGTGCTATGGGGAAAAGTGAATTGTGTGCACATTTTCAAAATTCTGTGATCCCTACACTAAGTCATATACTACTTAAATTTTGAATTTTGAAAGGGAGAAAAAAAACAAAAACTCCCATGTAATAAAATCTATTTTCAAGGATAAATAAGCAATAAATTTTGAATTTTGAAAGGGAGAAAAAAACAAACAAAAAAACTCCCATGTAATAAAATATATTTTCAAGGATAAATAAGCAATAAATTTTGGCTCTTATTACTTCCTGCCGCGACAACATGGAAATGATAATTTGAATAATTGTATTTCCCACTGAATTCTAGAAGACGTGCACAGAAAATGAAGTTACATTTATGTCCAGAAGCAAAACAAGGGGCCATCTCAGCATTTGCTCAATGGATCAGGGAAACTGGACGAAAAACCTGATCGAGATGGGGGGTCATTGACCCGGAAGCTGTGTTACAATAGTTGTTACAGGTTGTTTATACTCATTTATACAGTCCAAATGGTAATTAATGCATTATGTATCATTGTTAAAATTAATGTTACTTTTCTTGTGATGCTCAGTATAGTCTCTAATTGTATAGAAACACTTATGCAGCAGAAACGATTTCACTTGGGATTTAAACTTTTCTATTGAATTTAATCGTTTAATGTCATCTGACAAAGTGTTGTAAAATAATGTACATGCATTGTATGTGAATTTTTTGTAATGAGCTGTTGATACTGTCACCTGATGAATATGATTTCTACGTCGAGTGTTATAGTAATAGACTTCGGCATTTTCTGAAAATATATTCCCGCCCCTAAGCAAGTCATTTTTTACAAAAACCACTGATTCGTAAATAAAAAGACACAGTAATGGTAGAATTCCTAGATTAATGAAGAGAGGCTTACATGAATCACGTGGGTGGGATTTGGTTATTATTCGTACAATTCGTTTTTGTAATCTAAAAGTCTGGGAGCTATAAGATGTATTTCCCCAGAATATTATGCCATATCTCAGGCGGGAATGAACATTCGCGAAGTATACACAACGAGCAGTATGAAGGCTGACTGAATTTGCAAGAATTCTGAACGCGTAGCATAATGAACTTAATTTTGTGTTCAGTTTATTTAAATGGACGTTCCATTTAAGGTTTGACTGAATTGAGAGACCTAAAAATTTTGTTGCCTTAACATCAGTCAATGGTACACTGTTCATTTTCAATGGAGCAGAGAATTGTTTATTTGAAATAGAAAACTGCATTAAAACCGTTTTCTTTTCTTTTACTATTAATTTGTTATTTCGGAACCAATTTGAAACATCTGATATTGTACTATTTACGGTTTCTTTATTGCAAAGGATGTTCGTATCATCCGCAAAGAGAACCGTTCTTCCGTTTCGAATCGTCGAGGGCATATCGTTTACGTAAAGTAGGAACAGAATAGGGCCTAAAATCGATCCTTGAGGAACTCCACATACAACGGGCAAAGAGTCGGAAAGGTGCGTACGTAATGTTTCATCATTCTAGTAAGGTATTTCAACTTTCTGAGATCGTTGTTTAAGGTACGAACATAACCAATCTAGAGCAATACAACGGATTCCATATGAAGGTAATTTTGAAAGTAAAATGTCATGATCAATGATGTCAAAAGCTTTTGAGAGATCTAAAAATAATCCAATAGGTGCCTCGTTTTGATCTAATGATAAGGCGACATCTTTAAGAAAAGAAAATATAGCTGTTTCCGTTGATTTTGATTTTCTAAATCCATGTTGGCAATCTGAAAGCGCGTCGTGTTTACTGAGAAACGTTTCCATTCGTACGTAAAAAAGTCTCTCTATAATTTTTGAAAAAACTGATAGAAGAGAAACGGGCCGATAATTTTGAATTTCATTTTTGTTGCCATTTTTGAAGAGCGGCTTAATTTTAGCTGTTTTGAAAATATCTGGAAACGTCCCGGTGCATAAAGATGCATTAAATATGAGTTAACGGGTGTATAATGGCATACGCACAAGTCTTTAACAAAGAATCTGGGAATTCATCTAAACCGGACGAATATTTATTTTTTAGTTTACCGATTATTTTGAGAATTTCATAGGAAGAAGTTTCGGAAACGAACATTGTGTCTAAAATTTTGGGTGAACTGTCTGTTTTTGATTGACTTGATTGACATTTCCATTTCCATACCTTCAATATAATCGCCTCCGTTGTAAATACGCTTTTGTCAAATGTTAGGAAGCAGTCGTACACCATCTGCGCGTTTATTTCTGTTGGTGTCGCATATTGACCGCCCAATAGCTTGAATAATTTCTACTCTGGTATTGTACCGGGTTCTTCGCAGTGGTTCTTTCATTTTGCTGAAGAGATCATAGTCACAGGGTCTCGTTACTGGTGAATAAGGGGGACGTTCCAGAAGCTCCCACTGCCAGCGGCGCAAGAGTTTTCCATGTTTGATCGTCCAGTAAGGGGATTATCCTTCACAATCATTTCTGCCCAATTTGAACGCTTTAACCGATCGTGCGTCTGTGGAGTATGGCAACTCTGCATCACCACATGTTTCACGCAATCTCTGAAAACATTCTTGCTTACTCCGACCTCGTGTCACTTAAAGTTTGAGTCACGAACGTTGCTCTACCTTTTTAAACATGACGTTAGGGCGCTTGCATTTTTGCTTTGAAGTTCAACGTTTTCCACACTGCAGTAGACTGACAGAATATTGTTCCCGTTTACTGCATATACTCGTCTAATAGTCTTCTTTTATCATGACAGATAGACGTCGTCTCACCGGTTTTATGTTACAGCAATATTCTCATTACTTTTTATCCATCTTAAGTTTATA
Source organism: Teleogryllus occipitalis (assembly GCA_011170035.1). Classification (NCBI taxonomy): domain Eukaryota; kingdom Metazoa; phylum Arthropoda; class Insecta; order Orthoptera; family Gryllidae; genus Teleogryllus; species Teleogryllus occipitalis. The sequence continues at coordinate 243,857 of BLKR01000753.1, read as the reverse complement.
ATGCTGGAGGAAAAAGTGCTAAGAAGCAAACAGGTGTTTGGGTGCCTGATACCACAATCACTTTATCGAATACGTATTGTAGTCAGAATTCACGTTTCGTGGGTCCTTGGAAAAGAAAAAGGTTTCCTTTTTCCTTAATCTGTATGTGCGACTACCTGTGAGCACTCTAGCGCCTACAAAGGATTTTTAACAAAATTCATATTCTCCGGTAGATATGGATAATGTCTCGGCCTCTCGAATTTGAAGTAGATTCTTTTAACTTTTGCGATTACTCTACCAGCAGGGATGAAGCTTTTTTCAGAGCAGAGTACTCTTATAAGAATAGTGCAGGTTCAATTTTCAGTAAAACCTACAAAATTTTGAAAATTTCAGACATTCATGTGGAAGTGTCAAAAGAATTGTTTGTTTGTGCGCAAACAGCCTTGTAGTCTAGTACAAAAGTTGTTTGGTTGTAGAATGTATTATTACGTATTCTTCCCTGGGAAGCACCTTTATTTTTATCGAAGATCATCTTGCGGCATAGCGTCTGCCAGAGCTGCAGAGAGAACGGCGGATAGTATTGTACCTCAGGTTTTGGATCAATGACCCCATCTTGCTCAGTATTTTTGACCAGCTTTCCTGGTCCTTTGAGAGAGTGCTAAGATGCTCTTTTGGTTCTGGACATGAATGTTACTTTACTTTCTGTACACGTTTTTGATAGTTCAGAGAGGAATATAGGTATTCAAATTGTCGTTCTCCGTGTTCTCGAGGTAGTAAGTCGATTCCTTTACGAAGAGGACGATGAGGGATAATATCCAAAATCTGTAGCTGATTGCCCTTTGCAAATAGTTTCTAGTACACGGGAGTGTACATTTTCTTTACAATTCTTGCCAAAAACGCTCCTTTCCACCTGTAATCATTGTTCAACATGTATATGAGTTAGGGTAGAGATTTCAGAATGTAAGAAAAGATTTCATAAATTATGAATATGAATAGTGATGGATTATACGATCTATTTATTGATTTAATTTTTCTTACTTCAAAGCAGTTAAGGACTCAGTTTGACGTACTTTGGGGAGTTCAAGTTTTTCAGAATAAAATCCTCCGAACTTCGGTTAACGCCCCATAGTATGTATCGAACAAACAACTCCACAGAGAATTGAACATCGATACCATTACTCAGCACATTTTAACATTATCGATAAAATTCTTCACCAACCTAAACCTAGTTCCCGTTGCCAGACTCTGCCACCTGGGAAAATCCAGTAATAGTCCAACCAGAATCAAATCATGCCTTCCCAAAGATCACTTCAGACCTCCGTAACCATAATAAACACGTGATTCTAAGTTCACTCCCCCTTTCCCACTCCACACCACTGTCCTGTTCATAAAATCCTAATAAAAGAGGTTCCCAGAGTTAAAATTCCTTCTCACAGATAAAATTGGGTTAAGGTGGTTTAATTTGCAAGTACCTAGGTGCTTTTCTGTTAATATTGTATTATTTGTTTAGTGTTTGCGTTCAATTTCAGACCTGTAATGTGGTTTACCCACTGCTCGGGTGCAATAACTAAAAAAATCATAGTTTAAGGAGGTTGTCACGTTATGTCAAAAATAAGATTAAACTTCGCAACTGAAATTTATCACAAGATTAGATGTTTTTACATGCTTTCCCAAAATATAAAGTGATTCTACCGTATAGTTTTAAAGATAATCACATTTGAAAACGCGTTTTAACACGCAAAGTATAGGAAAATGATATCGTCCGACCGTAAATAATTAAATTTGAAACACATCTACATAAGATTACACGAGGGGAAAATATTACAAATGTAGATTAAACCTTTCTGAAGAGAATAGAATAGAAATGAAAAGCTTTTACCGTGTAGTTTGGACAAAAACGCAAAAAGAAAATAACATCTGTCAACAGTTTTTCGTAAGAACGAAAAAGTGCGGCAACGTTGCATGACGTACCACTCGGCGGGAATTTTAAATATTGCAAAACAGAGGCTGGTTTGTAGGCATTGCTTTGTGAACTGGCATGCGTATGCGGGGTCATTCATGATGAATGAAGATAAAATGTTGTTTGCGAGTTGTTTAGCGAGTTCTTCAACGTGCACGATGCGGCGACCATCAACAGGAAACACGTCTTCGTCTGTAACGTTTTCGTTTCGCGGCTACAGACAAATTTGTTTTCCACGATAACTTACGTTTCGTAACAAATCGCCCTTTATATCTCAACTGTTCGAACATGATTTTCAGCTCTACTCAATCACACACTGTTCTGTACGTTCTTGACCTTCCCGAAAACGTAAACCATTGGTACCAATAAAATGTGTTGCCAAGTTTATTGCCTGTAAGTTATCAGATCTCGGAAGGAGTTAATTGCGATCTAAAGGTATTATTCTTGAAAGAAAACATTTACATAATACGTAAGAAATGTCCTACTTATAAGATAACTAGAATTTGAAGAGAAATGCAGTCATACATAAACGTTGATTACTCCAGTATTTTCAGTATTTCATGTTGGTATTTGGAATCAAATTAGCTTCTTAGCTTGCGTTTGTAAAATAATTAACACTTTTTAATACATCATTTAAAAAATACTCGTTTACCAATCGTCGCGAAATTCAGAAATAATATAATTGATACTAGTTCTTAATTTTTTAACAAGCACGTTCCAAAATTACAACTTTTCGTTCGGCTGACTAGAGAGTAATGTGACAACCTCCTTAACTTATATATGAGTTAAGATCGAGATCACAGAATTTAAGAAAACGTGCACCAAATACACTTCTCTGCAAAGTACGTGAAACACAGAATTTGTTTTGACGTTAAATAACTAAATAAATAAATAGATTTCATAATCCATATCAACTCATATTCATACTTTCACTTGTATGTGAGGTAAGATACAGATCCCATAATATAACAGAACGTGCACAGAACACACATCTCTCCAAAGTACGCGAAATACAGTCTTTGACTCTTTTGACGTTAAATAACTAAATAAATAAATAGATTTCACAATCCATCTCAATTCATATTCATGCCGACCGGATGGATGGACGAGGTGGCTAAGAATGTGAACCGACGTGAACGCTAGTACTTCGGTCCAAAGGTCGCGGGATCGAGTCTCGCTTTGGACATGCTTGTTTGTCCCTTGTCTCTCATGTATGTGTTGTCGCGGAGGGCCTCCCGTTCTCCTGAACCCAGATTAGAGAAGCCCACAACTGTGTTGAAGTTTAGTGTGTTGTCGAACATGCGTCCCGTCGAGACGTAAAAACTAATCGGCTGTCGGCTGGATTAAAGCCCTAGAGGGTGCAAATCCAAATTCATAATTTAATTTTTTATGAGTTAAGGTAGAGGTCCTAGAATTTAAGAAAACGTACCCAGAATACACAACTTTGCGAAGTGTGTCAAACACAGTTGTTGTCTGTTTTTGACGTTAAATAACTAAAAAAATGAATAGATATGTAGGGGGAGAGGCGCGGCGTGGCGCGGCGCGACGCGTCGGCTGCAGCCGGGGCTGCGGCCCTTGACGCTGAGCAATTCCGAGAGCGTCGCGCCTCCCACGCCCCTGTTTCTCTGGCCGGCGGCGTCCACCGCCTCCCTGCTGATCCTCGATCCCCGCCGCCGCCGCCGGCTCGTGTCCGGCCATTGCGTCTCGGCCGCTTTCTCCTTCTGCTGCTTAAGCCCCCGCCAGGTCGGAAAAGAAAATGACAAAGAAGGAACTGGTATCTTTGGAATCTAGGCCGATGCCATTTTCGATTTTTTAATATTATTTTCGATTTCGGTTCATGGAAGGTTGGTAACTAATAGTTGTGTTTTAAATTTTTTTTTCTCATTTGAGAAGTAGAGAATCAACCATTTTTAGGAATGTATAACTCAATAAAGTGCTTGTAACATAGTTATTTCTTTCTTCTATGATGAATGTCTAGTGTTAATTAATTAAAACAAACAGTTCCACTTCAAATTTTAGACATTGAGATGTATATATTATTGTACTTCTTTGTAATTAAATTTTATTTACAATGTAGTTTTGTGTGACGTGACGTTTCGGCTAAACCTTACAGCCATCTTGAGACATCTGGTTTACAAATGCACATTTTACAAAAACTTACAGTTGTGTAATTTTTAATATGTTTTAATTTACATATATAAGTTGACAGGAGCTTACCTTAAAAAACTAGAGTTGAAATTAAATTATAACTGTTCTAAACTATTGACATTGTTTACAATATTAAAGAACTATTATCACATGGAACGTGTGTACTTCTCCTATTTCTTCGTTCAAGTTAACCGTCTAATTTCAAATCTGGAGACGATTACAAACATGTAATCCAACCGTCAAGCAAGAGGGGGGCGGAAAACAACGAGGAAGAAGGATTTAGTTCAATTTTGATTGTTAAAAAGTAAAAGCAAGTCGTAAATTCCAGTGAAGGTGTTGGATTCTGTCATAGTATTTAAGGTTGCATTCAGTTTTATTGTAATGTCTCTGATACTATTCTCCTACGTTTCCTGGTCCAGAATCTTTACGTGCCCGAAATCCATGATATGTCTTGTATCAAGTTGATGTCTCGAGACTCTTGTAACGTAGTTGTTTACAGAAAGAGCTATCATAACAAAAACTAAAGCCTAATCGTTTCATGTTTCATGAAATTAAAATAGTAAATTTACCGAATTTGAGTTTTATGTTATGTAAGAAGAAATTTGCTGTCTAATTGCTTCACGTAACAATAATTGCTTACCTAACTTTATTCTTATGTTGTTAGAATTTTGAAATAATGTACTGGTTTACAAAACGAATTAATAAAGATATTAACATTGGACGTTGAACTCTTTATTCGTAGAGGTTTGTCTGCCTTTATAAAATAATTTTCTTTTGCGCCCTCTTATAAAACCCTTGTTTGTTATTTGGAAAGATCTCCGAAGAAAAATATTGGTTCTCATCGCACTTGACCTTCGTCACTCCTGCTGTTTCTGCGTTTTCGACGACTGTGCTACCCCTTCCCTGGCTCTTATCTTGCCGCCGCTCTCGCCAACCCAATCGTCCTCCCCTACAGTCTATTGAATTTCCCCGTTGAGTCCACGGGAAAGTCCAGGCTAGGTTCCGTTGCCGGAGTTCTCTTGCAGATTTGAGTTTGGCGTGCAACGTCGTCAAGATATATGTCACCCGCAGTACGTCGAGGGAAGAAGCATCTGGTTGGTATGTGGCGTTATATGTCTATTATGGTAATACACAGAAAGTCTCGTCGGTGCAGAAGTGACACAACGAAAAACTCGTCTTGGAGTGAAAAGATACAGATATTTAGATAACAGTATATTTTTTCTACTAAAAATTAAGATAGTTTTTTTAGTAAATATAAAGATATAGAATTCAGTCAATGCATACAGTAAATAATATATTTTGTTCGAGAGATAGTCATCTCCGCTCATGATTAAACCGTAATCATGGAAATATTTATATTATTTTTTAGTCTAACTACTTCGTGTATACTATAGTATACAGAGTGTCTCACCAACTATGGACCACCCCCATAACTTCTAAACAATTCAGGATATCGAAATACAGTTTTTGCTGAACAATACGGAATCATGGGGCAAGAAACATGGCGTAGAAAACTAGTCTATGATATTTTTAGTTTTCGAGAAATTTAATCATCTTGGATTTTTTAAATAGAACTATATATTTTTCCTACCAGCAATGGATAGACTATGAAAAGAGGTTTCAAATGATGTATCGTATGCTAATATTTTTATAGTAACTTGAGTATAAAATTATACTTTCTGACATGTGATTTTGAATTAAACGGGCAATCGTGTAGCAGCCCTTGCAACTCTCGCCTTCGAGGTAGGTGGCCTTCCCGGCGTCAAGACTGTTGTGTGGAGAGGAGAGACTGGAGAGGGTGGCCGTGGAGGATAAGAGGCATAACTGCAGCAATTCTTGATGTTGACACAGACGTCACATTAAGGAATACCAATTTTAACGATTAGGATTGGAAACTTTTTACATTTATTTATCTGGATTTAACTTGTCTTCTCCTGAAATTTCAAAACATTGATCGTTCCAAAGAACGATATAAAAAATTGGTAGTGTAAGGAAGATGATAGTAATATAAATATCATTTTCAAACTGAACAAGAAGTCAACTACCGTCTCTTCGTTGTTAAATTTAATTTTTAATTAAAATGATCACTCGTCCACTTCGCAACCACATGACTGTTGTTCATTAATGGAAAAGAAAACAGTGCACTTCCATTTTTGGCCGTGGATTTTCAAGTTTGTGACAGCATGTGGCGCTATGAAGTGAGGAACTCTTTAATCAGTATTAGCAGTCGCGACTGCAGATATGCATGTTTGTTGATGTTTGGTAATTATACACTGATCACTGTCAAGAGTATTTCAAAACTTTTATTCCTTTGTTCTTTTGGTACGTGTTTAAATAGGAAAGTTATTAACAGTAAATAATAAGAGAAAATATCTACCTATCTATTATTTGATGAATTAATCGTGATGTTACAATGAAAATTTTTAAGCATTCATTCGCTACCCATGTTTTAGAATTATGGCTTGTTCTACACTAATCTCGATTCTTGTAAATTTGAAAATTACTTTATTATAATCGTTTTCGCTTCAATAGTTTTTATTTCGTTCTTTTCGATTATTGTTGATTTGAAATTTTAAAAGAAGAAAAGTTTAATACAGATGAACAAATGGGAAGAAATATCTCATTATGATCGTTAAAATTGACGTTTCTTCATATGTTTTTTGTGTCAAGGCCATGAGTTGCTGCAGTTACGCGTTCATCTTCCACAGCCACCCCTCTCACACTCCTCTCCCCAAACAGTATCGTCGCCGCGAAGGCCTCCTTCCCCCAACGGCGACTGTGGCAAAGGCTGCCCGTTTACGGGAAAATCTCATGTCAAAAAATCTAATTTTACACTCAAATTACTATCAAAATACTAACATATGACTTATCATTTTATTTCTATTTTCATGATTTCTCCATTGCTGGTGAGAAAAATATAGTTTCATTTAAAAATCAAAGATTATTAAATTTTTTTAAAACTAAAAATATTATAGACAATTTCTCTACAGCATGTTACTTGCCTCATGATTCCGCATTGTTAAGCGAAAATTGCATTTCGATATCCTGATCCATTTAGAAGTTATGGGGTTGGTCCATAGTTGGTGGGACATCCGGTATGCGTCACGTAACTATAGCATCTTCTGCAGTTTTTGAACGGTTGAATTTATTACAATGCAGTTTCACGGAAGGACATGAGAGAATGAGGTAAAAAGACGAATCTAATGATATACACGTGGTAGTATGTTAAATAAATATTATTCGAGTAATTGTAAAATTTTTTGCGACTCGTGTTTAACGGATATTTTGAATGTAACAGTGCACCACGGAAGGTCACGTAGCGCTCTTCCTGCTAACAAGCCCTTGGGAAAGGGAAGCTGATCGAAGAATTTGAAGATACGAATCGTATTGCAAATCTTCTCAAAACTGTTTCATTTTTCCTCTAAACAATGTCTACCTTTCCCCATTTTCATATTTTTTGTCTTTCTTTGATTGAAGGAATTGAAGGATTGAAAATAAGGATTTGTCATAAGTATGTATCGTTTGTTACTTCGATTTCATTTAATGGGGATTTTTATTACAGGATATTAATGTGTAAACAAAAAAATATAAGAACAAATAATTAATGTTGCACAATGTATATTGCATATTTTGAGCAAAAAAATTATATGATAATGAGCATATAATAATAACTTATGGATAGAAAAATCGAGTTAGGTAATAACAATGATTAATTTCTAAAATATAAAGTTTATTCCAAAAATATAGTAAAAAACACTAAATAAAGGTAGACAGTCTTCAATACTACTCAATTTACTTCAGCATGTATTCAAAATATCCACGGACTGTGCATTTCGTTGAGTTACATAGAATATGAAAAGTCTACACTCAATATTCAAAGTTATACTCAAATTAGAAACATAAATTATATCAAATTCACAGTTATTATAAACCATGTGTGGAATACTTATACACCCCACTCGACTACATGTGGGTAAAAAGCGTAATCAAATTGCTCTGAAGATATAAAATAAAATGCAGAACGCTCGATCTTTCTTTGTTTTTCAATCCCACATTTAGTATAGAGTTTTGAAAAAGATTATGGAGAATTATTAAGCATTATTCACTGAACACGATTTCAAAGATGACATACAATATTATTATTCTGCGTTAGAAGAATTTGCCTTCCAACAATTTCCATTTTTTACATTATTTTTGTAAAAAGAAACAAATATGTTTGTACGGTGTACTACATCTTCCTATTTTCTTTCGTCTTAGTCTTTCTATCCAACGTTGGCAGCGCCGCAGCCGCCACCTCTTCTGTCGCCATAGCTATTGCCTTCGCCGTGTTCTTATTCGTCATCCGGGCTCTGATCGGCGGTCCAGGCACGTCTCATACTGATGTATCACTCGCGGGCGACGCTGTCGGTTTGCACACACTGATCACGTTTTTATATAGTCTAGCGGGCTCCGCCGTGCCGCGCCTGTTCAGATGGAGAGCGTCCTTCGACAAGTCTCTCTCCATCAGCCAGGAGTTAGGGTTCACGAATGTATAACCCGGCGCGTCGTAAGGCTTGTTGCTGCTCATTTTTCTTCCCGCTCAACATTTTAAACGCGCAAGTTGTCATTTCACTACGTTGCGTCGCCGCCATTTCCGCTTGCTTTTTGACCTAATAAAAGGCACAGAAGAGTAACATGTTTAGTCATGTTGATATCAGTTTCTTTCAAGTTTTCACGTTGTTGTGAAACGTGACCTTGCAAGTCTGGGTAAGGAGTTTATTTTCAATTAAAATATAGAAAATGTGGCTGTACTATTGCAAATATTTTTGAATAATCAATCAGTCAAAATAAAGAAATCTCTATCAAATCTTCATTGTACGTAAAATTATCATATTGGTAAATCGGCACCGATAATTATACTATGTAGTACCACTAAAAGGGATACAAACACTGTAAGCATTAAGTACACATTATTTCTAATAATATACCAACGAATCTGTTCAATTAAATAAAAAAAATCAGAATACATTCTAAATAGAATGTAAGATATTGCGACAAACATTTCACTCAACTTATACATGCCTACATTTTCTTCAGAGTAAGATGGAAAAAATATCAGACAATGGAAGACATTAACATCTAGCGTTAATTTATCACTAACCGCTTTATATAATTTGAAGACTTCACACCGGCAATTGATGGTTATGAATAAAATAAAAACGAAACTATATATATATATATATATAATCATTTTCTGTATATTTTGTAAAAATTATTTTGACCTATATTCAGGAAACTTGCTTACATTATATACATCGAATATCACCTAGATGCTAAAAATTGGATTTATCTGTTTAGTAACCAGGTTTGAGCTCAAAATATTCTTAAATGAGTGGAAGATGGCTGATCATATTCCTAAAATCCCCAAGAGGATCTAAAAGATTGTTGAATCTTCACGAGTCCCTTGAATCTCTTTCACAAAATTGTTACATGAGACATGGAACCTCTGATACTAGTGAATACGGTCTACAGGTGTACACAAGGCATGCAAGATAATCGGTTGTGATAAAAAAGACCGTTGTAAACTGTCTACATGAACCTTTAAAAGAGCCGAGGGGATATTTTGTTTGATCAAGAAACAGCTTCCTGATCTTGGTGTCAAGCAGATGCTCTGCACTCAGGGAAACCCAGTGTTCGAGACTGAGAATTGAGACCCGATTTTAGTAGGCTTCTGGTGTTGTATTTGTTTTGTTTAATTATATTCTTTATAAAAATTCCGAGAACTGTTAACTACATAACGTAGTATTTATTGCAAAATAGAAAGGAACATAGACATTAAAAGTGAAAGGAAATGAAAAAATTGGCCCAACTTGAATTTAGGATCACTTTACAAGAAGAACGTATTTTTGCCACAAAGGTAAGAGGGTATCGAAAAGGTAATATAACCACTCTGCTCTTCTTTATTGTATTAGTCTCGCGTACATGTCGAGTTCAGTGCTAAAAGCATACTGTGAGGTGCACAGGAGCAGATTAAAGTATTATTGTTGAACCAAGGTCGAACGAGATAAGGCAATATGTTCGCGCTAGTAGCTACAAGTCGTGAAGCTGAAGGTTGCTGCTTGAAGTTCTGTATGAGGCGAGGGAGTTTTTTCTCAAACCGTACGTAATTTATATTTATTTTATTTTATTCCTAAAAAAATGTAAAATACTTCACGTGGTGTTTGATTAAGAGTAAAGCGAATCAAGGGAAACTAAAGAAAAGACCATCAAGATGATTACTGTTGTGGAGGAACTTTAAATAATATTTATACTTCGTATACATTTTTTTAAAATTTTAGATCTTACTGTACTTTTAAAAGTTTTAATGTCGTTAGGACGTACTATTAGATAAATACTAGTTTAGATTTTTATTTTAATTATAGTGACTTAATTGTATATCCACATAACAATGGAGCATAATATTGAAGGCAAAGATAAAGTAAAAATTGCTGATGGCAAGCCTATTAATTTTTTGTTAAAAAAGGGGATTGTGCATTCGCTGGCCCACTCTTCAACCAAGAATAAGACTAGTTACGTTTGTTAAGATTTGTATGCATCATTTTCGTTTTAATATTACTCTTTATTAGCATCATTGTTCGTAATATTTATAGCTAAATTATAGAAAGTTCACTCATTTTACCGACTTTTCAGTTCAATTTACCACCACATTATATGAGTTACTGCTTCTCCATCTGAGTGATAAATACGCATTGCTTCGCCACCTTTTCTACTTCCCTTTTTTTGTCTTGTTCTGTATTGTAGCACCCCTTCGTTCCATAAAAAAATTGCGGAGTGTTCCAGCCAATAGGCAATAATTTTCCAATGCTCAACCTCGTCTCTATACAGATGACTATCTCGCATCAATGCTCGGCACAAACATTTAGCTGTTAAAGTTCGTTGCAATTGACTGCAATGACTACAAACTGAAGGTTGTAAATTCCCCAGTCCCGGTACCTTCGGTATCCTGAGCACGGTTTGGTGTTGCGGTTGTGTCAAGAGAAGGCAATTTGCTCCCTTTATACCCCGCAACACGCAGTGCTCTGTTCCTGTGTTCTCTGCGTCTCTTTAAAGCCACAGCGTTGCGTTTTAGTTGTTCCATTGGATTCTCCATACTGAGCACACATAAAAATCCAAAAAGGCATAAACAACCTTTACCCTCTTATTAATAGATGTACTCTTCGAAAGTGTAGATTTTACAAAAATATTACAAGCAGTACAAATTACGAGTAGTCATGAGGTACAACGAAAACTGAATGTTATGACTGAATTCTGAAGTGGTTATTATTTACGTGACATTGGAAGAAATATATTGAAAATGTGCACGTTTTGTGCACTCCGGTGTGAAATAGCGTACTTTAGCAGTACCAATAAATTTTAAAAAGGAATATAGAATCACTTCACTCTTATTCTAAGAATGTTTACTAGTAGGCCAATAATATATTATTGCGTGAAAAACGTGTGGGAGAAAAGTTCCATCGTTTAATAATGATTATACTATCTTCGTTATATGTATTCCTTTCATCTTGAAAAATATGAGTTTAAACAATACCTTTGTGCGGTTAAAGAAAAATCGAAGCGAACATTTATATTTCGAATTTGTATTTGTGGATATATATTTGTGCGGTTGTACTAAGATATATTTCAGTTCCGTATATTATCAAGAACAACAGTTATGTGATTTGTGATTCTTATGCCCCTAAAATAACTATTTTATCGAAAATCTTGTGAAATATTCATAGCCTTGTATTCTCAAAGACAATTTTAGCCTCACGCGATTGTGCGTGCTGCGGGAATGGTGAAAAAATTATATAAACACAATCTCATCTACCTAATAAGTGCATCTCTACACGAATATACTTAAATTGGTGTAAGATACATGAATAACGCTCTTGTTGAATCTTGTGGGTCCAAACATTCTCAATTGCGAGTCATCGACGTTTCATTACCGAATACTTTTCCACAGTTTCAGTAACAAAATATGAAATTATAAGTTAACAATATATAATTATAGCATTATGTAATTGAATGTTTTGTTGTTTACAGTTAATTATTCTGCAATTATGATGATGATGATGATGATGATAATAATAATAATAATAATAATAATAATAATAATAATAATAATAATAATAATAATAATAATAATAATAATAATAATAATAATAATAATAATTTTCTTATCAGTTTTACGACGCAGATCAATAATTGAGTCAGTTGCCTTCAGATGTATATTCTGTTGAATGAATATTGATGCTCTTATTAGTGGTTCTGTAAACAGTCTCGTTTTTTAAAACATAAACATAAATTCTTGTGCTATAACCATAGTGAAATATTTGATCCAATTATTAACCAAAATGCATCCTAAACACATCCGTTATTGGACTGGTGCTAATGCATTCTGCATACTGACGTTATTTTCTCTAACAGGATTTGAGAGACTTTTTATTCAAAGAGCAAATATATTCTTAGCAACAGCAAGAATAGTAAGTACTGAGTATCCAAACAACAACAGCGCAATCGTCAAAATTGACCTTGGCTTGGCATTGGGCGCAGAGCCGTAAGTTATGATTGCCTTGGCCTTGTTCCAGAGGCAGTAAAGCCTTGCGAATGCCATCAAGTGCTTATATTGCGGGTGCTGAAGTGTTTCAATCTACGATAGCCCGAAATGTCACCGAAACGTACCTAGTATATTTGAGGTGCTTGGAATTAGACAATGGTAAACCACTCTACAAGCTATATTGAGATATTTACCTTTATCGCTTTTGATAGATGTTAGCAAGCCACGGACGATGTAGGTAATAAAATACAATAATATATGCACTACCCTTTATTACAATAATAGTACCTGTATTATGCAACGGGATTATAATGTTAAGCTTTATAGCAAGAGTACATTTTATGAAAACGAGCAACGTTAGTATTAGTTTTTCAGATTTGTACAAATTCATTAAAGCAACATTATAAACGAGTTGCATGCGTTATTTTTTTCTACTTTAGCATTGTACATTTATAAGATCAAAGTTAATTTTTGAAAACTACTGTATTATGCCTCCTCAGTTATTTGACATCTGTGCAAGAAAAGGGTAGTCGACTGATCGGTTTTCCCCTCTCTCCCCACTATTATGTCGCTGAGATTGACGGAATGTGTAATGACGCAATTATTCGTGCAATCAACGACAAATACGTCAAAATTTGTGCCGTAATATGTCATTTTATGATCAATTTCTTGTAAGATAAAAGGTCATTTTTGATGCTGGAGTACAAAAGAAAATTATGTTGATTACAAGATTTAAAGGATTTGCAGAAAATTCCTCTTTCTGTAAACGTCACTTGAGGTGACGTACCGTTATCAAATCCCGAGCGTCTCATTTCATAAGGTTACGAAGGAAACATTTAATAAACTTTCTAAAGATACCTGATGTGCACAAAAAGAAAAGAAAACTATTTCATTTTGTTTATTTAACATCAAAAGGAGAAGCCTTAGAAGGGGATTATTATGGGAAACACTGAAAAATATTGGAGTCCCTTCTCATCTTATACAGAAATAATATCAAGATCCGAAAGCTAAGAATTTTTGTTTTGTTTATTCAACAATTTTCTGATACAGTTTACAGAGCCACTTTACAGAATTGTTTGATTATACAATGTAATTACTGAGTCTCTTAAAGATGTCATAATATACAGACAAAATAAGAAGGAGGATGACCCCACTGGGCTCCTCAACGGAAAATCAGGATAGGGTGCTTGGGAGTTATTGCAATGGTTTTTTGGAATGGGTAAGATAACGGCGCTTAAAGCTAAGAAGTTGAACAGAATCAGCTTATATGAAGCAGGGAGAGAGACAGGAATATGGGTCGCCAATGCTATTTAATATATGTATATATGGACGTGATCATTAAAAATGGTTGACTGTGAATGATGTTTTTAGGATTAAAGATGTCGAGATCCCAACATTACTTTTTGCCGTCGATCAGCTTATCATAGGAAAATCTGAAAATAAAACTGAAATACTTCAGAAGTTAATCATATTGCTAATGAATATGCTATGAAAATCTCACCAAATAAAACAAAAGTGATTCCATTTAAAAGACTCGATTTTTTAATAGCACAGATAGTTACATGAGGCCATATAATTAAAAAATCAATAATATTAAATTTCTTGGGTATCATTTTATTTATATTAAATCAAGAGATATGGAAATAAAGCTGAACAATTTAACACATTTCTGTGGAACGTTATAACAAACTCTAAAGCATAATGTTCAACAAGAAACTCTACTTAGATTTTACAAAGTTGTTGCATTGCCAGTATTGCTTTATGAAAGCGAGAGATGGACACTAACATCTGATCAGCTAGAGAGATCTGAATCTGCAGAAATGAGATTTCTTCGTTTTGACGGAGGATATTTATTGTTACACTACAAAAGAAGTGTACATATCAGAGAAGAATTAAATACTGAGTCTGTTAAAGATGTCATAAAAAATATCGAGAAAAACTGGAAAGGTCATGTCCTGAGAATTCTAGAACGTCGAAGTAAAATTATTCTTCAATATACGGCTAAAGTATATGATGTCGCTTTAAGAGATGGCATGAACAATTTCGAGGCGGAACAGATCAAGAGGTCTAATCTTTGCTGTCAACGTCGATTTAACATCAAAAACATAAAAGAAACTGTCAGACGTACTATGGGGAGAATTGAATTCCCTGATCGTTTTCTAAGATTCTGGGATCCGCACCCTAACACCTATACAAGTTGAATTCCGAATACAGATGTGTCTCTAAGTCGTAGGTTCGAGTCCCGACAGTGACGAGATTTTCGACACTAGCTTCTCAGCTAGGTTGAATTCATTCGCTGTCTGGAGAAGAATTCTAGATACCGGCTACTCTGATCGGTAGTTTTTCGTGGTTTCAACACCAGGCGAATGCCGGAGCAGTACCCTAAAAACGAATCACGGACCGCGCGTGATCTATTCTTCCTCTTCTTTGCCCTATCCTTACCCCTTACACATACACCAACATGCACTACACTACCACACATACCGGGAGACCGGTCGGGAGCTTAGAACTTGGCCCGTCTGGTGGGAGATACCTGGTTGAGAGATCCCCGTTAGCCGACGGTATGTCGGCGCCGCATCTCGCCATCCAGTGAGTAAGATCCCCGCCACCTCCCGATGAAAAAAGATGCACTACACTTATGTAACTAACGCCCCTCAGTAGTTGACGTGCCCGTGATCACTAACAACCAACGAATCAACCCACCCCGAGTACAGATGGAGACGTGCGTTTTTGGCAACAATTGATAAGAAAATAATCCCTAATGTGTAATAAAAACTATTTTAAAAGGCAAATCCGCTACAGATTTTGTTTATTATCCCTCAACGTGCCCTTCGTGAAGGACTTACTGCCGCAAGAATATGGAGAACCATAATTTGAATAATTATATTTCCCAATCTAAAAAACGTGCATAGATAGTAAAGTTATATTTTTTCGTTAAAACAGTTGAGATATTATCCGTAAAAACAATTTTCAATAGTTTTCACAAAATTCTATTAATTTCATCATTTACATTAACGATAACTATTTATTACAGTACTCATTCTTTTGAAAATGTTGGAGAATTTTTATTCTCCTCACATTCTATTTGAAATATGAAATAAATAAGTGGTACAAATTTTCATAGTGATGAAAAATCATTAATAACTTCCAATTAGCATTTTAATTTGTTTACTTCATTATCAAAACACTAACACCAAGACGATTATTAACGAATCACAGTTCCAATTTCGATAACACTTTTCTTAATTAAAATATATTAGTTGCGCCTAAATATGTTCCCCATATTGAAGTCCAAAGAAGGTTTTTTTAATATCCCCACACATAATTACCTATACAGTATGAGTATTTGTTTCTATGGAAACACTTATACCGTGCTAGGTAGCCCATACTTTCTCATATTGCTTGCAACAATTACGTAATGTAATACAATTAGGAGCCTCAAAAGATTTCTAAGCCACAGAAAGAATTGCCCAGCGCTCGGAATCCAACAGGTGTATAGGTTTCAAAAGTATTACACCAGTAAGCGCAGCTCATGTATTTAAACTCTTCTGATCCATCGAAAGCCAAGTTGTAATTTTGCAATTTTCAAATTTCAAAGGTGTTAATGAAAATTCGTTTCCTACGAGTTTATTAAGCAAACTTTAATCTATTCGAAAAAATATTTGGAGAGATTTTTAAGAACTTTGTATTACTTATTTTTTTAAATTGTTATAACTTCACTCAGAATTACGCGAAAACGCGTTTAAGTTTTAATTGAAGTAAAATTTTTTTAAAGTTCTTAAAAAAACACTCTTTTTTCGATTTAAGAAAAGTACGCTTTTCAAATGTCGCATGTTCAATTTTTGGTGACGTCTCTGAATTTCCGAAAAATGCAAAAGTTTCAAATAATGCGAGAAAATATGTGCTGTTATAGCTATCCTAGTTATGAAATATGTTGCTTATAGTTTTCAGAAATTCATTGGAATGTACAGCTTGAAATATCTTCAGTAGTGTACCACTTGAATTCTCTATTGAACTGAAACTGGTATCTTATTAGCATTTTTCTCTCTCACTGCTGTTACTGCAGTTGTTACCCACCATGGCTAACGCGTGACGTGGTGTCTTTTACCATGTACTTTGTCGTTACAAGGTGGAAGTGGACTTAATATTTCGTTTGTTAAAGGGGGATTGTGAAAATCCATGCACACACGCACACATGCTCGCCCCTTCTCTCTCTCACTCACACACACACGCGCGCGCGCACACACACACACACATCATATATACGCATGGATTTTGCTGCGGCGCCTCTTAGTATTGTCGAAATACGCGGAGCCGAAGGGTGCTGGGTCGAGTCGGTTCGGAGCGGGCTTGTAAGGCTTAGGTTGTATTTTCACAATGTTATTGTGAAAATTACTGTGGTTGTTGAGGTTTCATGCTCATATCACAACGTATTTCATCTGAGGATCATCCCATCCATAATCGACCGTTCATGTCAAGTACATCACCCTTTATACAGTGGAAGTCAAGACCTCTCGCGTAGAAAAGGGGAGGACATGGACGCAAAAACCTCACTTACCCACGGTAACAAATAGGTGTGTCGCTCATGATCGAATTTTCCTGGTAAGAATAAATAGCAGTTTTTGAATCTATTTGAAATTAAATAAATCTCTCCGCAAACATTGACGTTTGTGTTGTTTTGAGTTATCGCACTTTCTACCAAATATACCACATGTGTGCTAGTGCGTAAAAGTCTACAGAAAACTTTTTAGGAAGCTTACAGAGTAGAATTAAAAAATCTTAGTATATTATTGTGAATTTAATATGAGCCATTGTGTTACGGTTTTTTTGTCTATAAAATTCCAATACTCACTTCTGTTCATTTTTGAGCGAAAGAAATCAAACCAAATTGTTTTTATTAAGGACTGATTTCACGAAGACTCTAAGAGTTTTTCAGACTCTTGAATTGTCTTAATTTCGGAAAAATGCAAGAATGAATTTTTCATTTTTAAACGTATGGCTGGGACTCTGTCATCCAATAACATCTTGATTGAGCAGATTCATGTCGAAAACGACAAAAAATGCACTCCACAGATTCGTTCAAGTTCGTTCCAAGAAAATGCCAGATAGATCCATCGGAAGAAGATCCGTGAAGTTTGTTTTCTGAAACCCTTGGGAGAGTCGCATTGAATTGGTTTCTACGGGACAATCGGGAATACCGGGTCGCGGACCTATAAAGCCTATTTCAATAAAAGGCCTCAATCGGCTTTCTAGACGCTCTCTATTATACTCAGCTTTCCATCTCTTTTATTTTTTACTCGATTTATTTAATTTAACGTAAAAAACGTTTAAAACGGCATGTAACGTACTACGGTAAGAAGTATATTAGGTGCACGTTTTCTTAAATTCTGAGGTATTTTTCTAGTCGAGGAAAAAGTTAAAGAAAAAAAATGAAAAGTTTTTACTGAAAATATTTTTTTAAAGTGCCTGCAATTAAAGAAAAAAATACGCAAAATCTATTCACATTTTCAAAAAATTGTACATACCCTTATTTAAAGAAGTCTTTTGAAAAACAGGTTTCATTAATAAGAAATTTATATCTTCGATATTGTTGTTCTAGGAAGACGCCGAAAATTTTGACCTTTTGAAATTAAAAAAAAGTTTATCCAAAAATTTTGTGGCATTTTGTGGAAAATTTAATCAACACTTCTTGTTACTTGTTCCCCAACTCGAGATTTCCTTCCGAAAAGTCGCCCCTTTCATATACAGGTTGCATACAGATTGCTCTTTACTACGTAAGTAAGTTTAGGCAGGATTGTAAAAAAAGGCTAGCCATTTCACAGTGTTTGGTCATCATACCATGACGATTTCAATGTCCTAGTCTCACTAACGTTTATATTTTGCTCACGTGTTCTATGATTTTTTTAAGCACTTCATAAGTTATCTTTCGTCATATGCAGCAATACTCTGACATATTCAGTATGTACCTGTCAGTTAAAAGTATTTTTCCACTCACTTACCTATTGTCCATTTTTTCTCCGCTAGAATTTATTTTTCTATCATTCTAGTGTGAATAAAGACAGTCAATCTGACGTGGTATTACTTTTGACATTTGAATCCATACACAAAACAAAGCTTCATATTATCTTTTCCCAACACCTGGTTGGGCCTCAGCCAGCACCCCGCGGTCGGTGGAGAAGCCATGCCAATTTAGGTTTCTAGAATTATTTGAAATTGCGGTCGTACGTGTAATCAGTAGACTTAAAAATGTCCTGATCAAGTTCCACATACCGTGTAATCCACTGTACCGTAGAGTTAGGTTAACTGGTCATTGATGCTAAGTCCATCTAAAATCGTTTGGCGTCAAATTTTTGTTTTAATTTTTACTGGAAATATTTAGGGTTGGACCATTGTACATTTGTAAGTACTACGTTGCTGACTGTTGTCGACGATTAGGTGTTTTTTGTCCTTTGTGTTTAAGTAATAACAATATTATTTAATCTATTATTTAATTGAATTTTGAAGCCAATAAAACTAATAAATTAATACTTTAACAATATTTATGAAATCAGCATTCTTTTGAGCACTTATTTATTTTGTAATTTCCACAATATACGATGTCTGAGGTTAAGTTATAACGATATTTGCAAAATAAGTACAAACTGGATTAAATCAGCCAAAGATCTTGAGGTTAGGTGGATAGTGACTCAGTTAAACCCTCAGACATATTACTAGATAACATACTCTTTCCAATATAGAGATCAAGATATATAGAGTGAGAGCGAACAACCAACTGTTTGGATAATGCATAGGGACGCCGGCTAGGATGACTCAATGATAACAACAGTTGCCGCTACCACATCTCTGATCGGGAGGTCCTGGGATTCGAGTCTTGACAGTGGCGGATTTTCAACTCTACATATATAGCTAGTTCAAATTCATCCACAGTCTGAAGAACTCTAGCGGCCATCATCTGGGTAATTTTGCAGTAGCTCAGTTAATTGTTTAGCGGTTCAGGGCGCATTAACAGCTAACTTCATTAGTCTGTAAGTGTTGCGAGATCCGGCGGCGACCTACCTGTCGCCTGGGCTTTTCCTCAACCTGGTATATCCCACCAACGGGGCACAGCCCCATCCGGAACAAGCTCTAAGCTCCTGACTGGTGTCCCGACAAGTTTGATGGTATAGTGCATGGAACTGTGTGTGTGTGTGTGTATAAGTAAGGGGTGAGCATATGATAAGGAAGAGGATGGAAGTATAGCGCGCGGTCCGTAGTTTGTTTGTTCAGGGTACTCCTCCGGCATTCGCCTGGCCTTGATCAGAGAAACCACGGAAAACTACCGATCCGAGCAGCTGACCGCTAGATGTCTCCTCCAGCCAGCGGCTGTATTGAACCTATGTAGCTATGTAGCAAGAGTGGTTGGTCCAAGCTTCGTCAGAGGCTATTGCGCCAAAGTACATGTAGCTAGAGTTGAAAATTCTGCCACCGCTGGGACTAGAACTATCTGATGAGGCGAGATCTTCGACAGCCAACGTATAGATCGGCGCAGGATCTTACGTTTCAGCGGTGGAGGAACACCGCCAGCTATAACATGCGAGACTAAAGACTGAAGTAGTAGTCGTCCCCGGAAATTCTAAATACCTACTCACATCAGATGAGCTGTTGAATGATAATGTAAGGATACATTTACAAAAAAAAGACCAGTTCAAAATTTGTTGTAGAATACAGGGGAGTGACCTTGACAAGTTACTATCGAAAGCCGGTATGGGTGTAGAATATATTAATTTTATTCTCTGTAATGAACATTTGATATTTTTAAATGAAGAAGAAAAGCAATCTAATGTCGCAATTTCACAATGACTTAACTGCCGAAACTCCAAGGAATCTTGCTTATACGTATTCAACATTTCATATATCCGAAGACATATTAGTCTTAAATTGTTGTAGAGCTGTTGTCCAATTTTGTCGCAAATATTTTTAATAAATAAAGTCTTCTTTTTGAAATATTTCGCCTTAATATAGAATTGTGTTCAACTTTAACACTTATGAGTCATTGGATCACTTTGGCTGGAAAAGTTAACCTTAGATTGAGATTAGGGAACCATTTTCAACACCTTTCCTGAACTTTCAAAATTTTGCTTTAAGCTAGATAATTAATAATCTGTATTACTGATTATTACATGAGTCTTAATTTTTTGAATAATAATAGCTCTAGTTAATGAAAACTAATGTAAAAAATTAAAAAGCCAAATCCGGCCTCGTAAATGTAACTCTACCACGTACACAGTCCTTGTATTTGGCATAATTGTTTTCCGTCAAAGGTCTCTTTATTTAAATCGTTTCGACATCGTCTGCTTCTTTATGAAAGCCCTACTTTTAAATCTCCACACTCGTCCGCTTATAAAACATGCCATCGAGTTCAAATGTGCGAAATTTTCGCACGGATTCTACAAATTTTATACTACGAAATCGTTACCAATGAAATTAGAATTTTCCATGTTCGAGTACTGAGAGAACTTTGAAAAAGGATAACAGTTTTATAACCTCTCTAATCTTGGCCAGATAATTACGGAGGTAGTTTGCATTCGGATGCACGGATAAAAGTAGAAATGATCATGACAACTGATTGTTGATTGTAGACGAATAGTTAGAATTGAAATGATGACTCATTTGTAATGCGTGGCTGTATGATCAACCATGCAGTGAGAACACCGAAGCATTAAGCAGGAGTGTATATAGAAAATATTTCAAGGGGCATTTTCAGTTCGGACCTCCGAATAGTATTTTTGATATATTTTTATTGATCGCTTGAAATTTATAATGTACGAGTATATTGGCAACTGGAGTACAGTTTTGGATGTGATGAGATGGGAGATGTTTTGAGTTTATTGAGTAAAATGACAAAAAATAAATGGCTTTGGTGTGAAGGGGTTACCCATGCTGGATCCACCAGTGGCCGTGCAATCAACGCTGTTGGGAGGAGAATTCTAGAGGCCAACTGCTCTGTTTGGTAGTTTTCCGCGTTTTTTTTCAATCAATTCCGGGTGAATGCGGGAGCAGTATCCTAAAAACAGATTATGAACCTCACGCGATCTTTCCTTCCTCTTCCTTGTTCTATCTTTACCATTTACTTACACACATCCTTATCTTATAGGCATTATACTACCGCACACGTCAGGAGACCAGTAAGGAGCTTAGAGCTTGGGCAAGCAGGGGCAATGACCTATTGGGGGAGTTCCTCGACGGGGAAAATCCTGCAAGGTGACGTGTAATTTGGCGCCGGATCTCGCCATTCAGCAGGGAAAGGACAATCACCTCTCTTGATAAAAATAGTCACTACACTATGTAGCTGAAAAAAAAGAGATGAAAAAAAGTAAATATTCAATTGAACCAGCGGCCTTCGGCCCAACGCACTTGGATGATGTTGCAAGCCCGTACGGCAACAAGACCAAGATCAGGTTTTCGGCGAGTTTTCCTGATCCATAGAGCAAACGCTAAGCTACATTATGTGCACGGTTTTTGACCTCTTCTTTTCCTTGCGGTGGTAGGAATAGAGCCGGGAGTTGTTAGCATTGAAAAACGATTAAAACGGCAATTTGTTTACTACAACTCGAGAGCAAAAATGTCAATTTTTGAAATGTTTCTCATCTCGCGTTTTTTATTATTATTATTATTATTATTATTATTATTATTATTATTATTATTATTATTATTATTGTTGTTGTTGTTGTTGTTGTTATTTATTTATTTTTGTCTATATTTTGTCTTTTATTCATGTTTAAACTATTTATATTTAAAATGTTAGGAAGGGATTAGGGAAGTCAAGGAAACATGCGCAGATGTTTCTCCCCCTTATGTCACATACAGTTTTTTTCTGTTCTTTGACTAAACGAATCAAATAAATCAAGACGTTAACTCTTTTATAAACTGTAGATAGCACTTGGCATAATTTAGTGAATATTTAGAGACAAATGTAGGTAATTTGTGTACATCTAGCTTGGACTTTTCTCGGGCATCATCCCACGACCACGCCCCGTGCGTCCCAGCCTCCGCAGCGGCCGTCCGCTGGGGCAAGGCGTGACGCGAAATAGGCAAGTGCCTCGCGCCACCGTCAACGCGCCAGTATTTTCACGTATTGATTAACGCCGTCGACCAGGCCCGGTGCACATGACGCTGCCTGCGCCTCAGTTTGGATGCGAGATTCACGTCGATATGTTAAATACATCGATATGATAAACAAAACTTCGATGTGTTTGATATCGATAATTTGAAATATGCATTTATTCAGCATCAATGTTTTTCGTCGATATTTTAATACAAATGGATAACTATCGGAATTCCAATTGCAGTTTTGTAGAAATTAAATGTTGCAATTTTATCGACAGTTGATCGTTTGTTTACAAACATCCATACTTTACAATTGTCGAATATTAACTATTGTTAGAATCATATCGAACATACATCACTGAAAATTGTGTTAAGAGATAATTTGTATGAGATCTAAAGGCATGACTGCGTCCCACCTCAGATTTTGATTCACAGGGTTGATATATAAGTTTCGCAACATTATACAGGTAGCTTTATCAATGGTAAAATATAAGAATAACAATGAATTAAACACTAATAAAATGTAAATTCATAGACAATAAGACTCAAACTACCACTTTTAAGAGGCGTGAGCAATCAATTGCGTTTCAGTTACATGATACTGTATTTATTTCTATGTAGATTATCCACATCCTTATGTGGATAGGTAATTGTTGATGTAACAGTCCATCAACCAAGGTCGCGCAGTGCTTTTTCTAATAGCACGAGCTCGGAGCGTTACAATATCCGTTAAATATGAGTCGCAAAAAATCAAAATTACGCAAGAAATGCTTATCAAATATACAACAATATGTATATCATTGGATTTGATTTGTATGCTCGTCATGATAGACTAATAATATGTATAGTTCCATTTAAAAAAACTGGGTTACCTCAATATATCGAAAAACACAAATGATAAAAAGAAATGAATACGTGCATTAATTAGCCTCATTCCGTCACGCACTTCCATGAAAAAGTATTGCAATAACTTCAGCCGTATAGAAACTGCAGGAGGTGCTAAAGTGCGTGGCTCACCCGTATAGAAGTCGCGAAGTATAAAGCTGAGTAATCAAAAATTCCTGTGAGAGCGAAAAAAATTTCTTTTCAGAACATATAGACCTGAACAATATAGCAGGGTTATATAAAAAGACATACAAGCGTCTTATTGACACCAACACTGCTCTTTCATTGTGTTACAACCACATGTATCCATCGCATACAAATATGGTCTCGAAATGTCATTGACACACTCAACGCTTATTCGGAATAATAGAAGAAAAGTTATTGCGGTGTTTCAGTACGGCTCAAAGGTCTCGCTTCAAAGCTGCAATTCAGTCTCCATTTTACGAGCTGCCGTTTGCCTTGAGGTAAGTTAGCATAGGGCTATAAGGCAACAGTGTCGGTGCGAGTGAATGAGGGGGGTGAGGAAGGGAGCTAAGATGCCACAGAAAGAGTACCCCCGGATAAGATGGTAAAAAGTTTCCTAAACCAAATGTATGAGTGGTTACATTATAATTTTAATATAAAAATAATATTTTTGAAAGGTTTCTTACCCCATCCACATCCACATCCCTATACAGCCAAAAAGTGTTTCTTTAAGTTCAATTTTTTTCGGCAACTTAACCCTATTTTATCTAACTGAAAAATATGATAAATAAGAAAATAGTTTATACTATCAGAAAAATATTTTTTAATATTTTCTCAGACCCAAATTCAAACACAAAAAATACTTAAAAAATTACGAAAAATAAATTTTATTGTCATTGAACAGGCTCGAAAAAATCTCAATCGTTCCTCTTAAAACATAAATTGTTGTGAATTTTTTAGATTTTTTCGACCGCTGGACTTCAGTTAAAAAAATAAAAATAATTTTCCTGCCTTTAAATCACATTGACTTTAAATATACTTGTGACTGTAGCAGTTCTGTGCATTTATTTTTGTGTTTATTATACATTTGTATACATTGTTGTACCACCCAGTAATATTTTTATTTTGAAATTTAGTTACAAATTATAATTTTTTAATCTTTCCAATCCTTTGCATAAGTATATCATACGCTAAGGAAAGACGATATGTTTGGCAGTTAATGAGAAAATAATTCGCTCACAGTTGAAGGATAAGTGGGGGACATGTGGGAAATGATAGGGAACAGGTTGAACACGGATTTACGAGACCTTTTTTACTGTGTCTTAAAACACTGGCCCAGGCACGAACAAATCTTAAAACTTCATTACTTAACACTTGTGAATTTTTTCAAATTTTTCTTCTTGCTGGGCCATGTTTACAAAAATCAAGCTTTTGTAGTCAAGTACTTGGCTGTCCGGTGGTCGCCGCATCCTGGGCACCTGTGACCTTTCCCCAGGAGTAAGGCCACAGAATGGCGTCTGAAACGTTGGTAATTCTGCCTAAGACATTGCATCTCCCAGGCAGCTAAATAGGTACTAACTCCGGCAGCGGAAGCCTATGCACTCACATCTCTAGATGTTTCAGACTAAAGAGAAAGTTGTTTTTCCTTACCTAAGTATTTATTCTTGTATACGTATAAATAAGTATATACAATCTGGACTCTGTCTTTTGTAAACAATTTTTGTAGCACCCAACTGCGAATATTCATCCTCCGAAATGTGATTTACAGAAGTAGAGATCCGGTACTGTGCGAGAAAATCCATTCTAATATTACTGAGCCTTGAGGTAAAAATTAACAAATAATAAAATAGTTCTTTTAATTTTATCATGAATGATCATTGCGGTATTTTCCTTTAATTCATTTCATGCTGTGCAGAGAGAGCACCCAAAAGAACTAAATATGCAAAATTGTAAAAAAGAACGACCATAAAAGTCGTATATTGTAGAATATTGCCTAAGAACATAATCCGGATCAAACCTTTCCCCCTTGATTTCCTCACTGTCACCCATCTATTCTTCACCTGTAACCGAACTGTACCTCATCATTTCCCCATTTTTCATATACCCGTCCTTTAAAACTCGTCAATTTAAGAATTACCTTGTCCTAAAAAAAACGTCGTGCCTCCTTAAGACAAGCAAGCTTGATGTAAAAGGCCTAGGAGATCCAGTCGCTTCCGAGTTACTCGGGATTATTATGTGTGTTGCAATAACCTTTTTTTTGTGTCATAATCTGAAAAAATTTATTTTGTCTTCAGAAATCTTTTCAATTGGGTGTAATTCTCTATCCACCAGTATCACACTTTCAAGGTTTTATGTCGATGGTTTCTTAGAAACTGCCAAAATTATCGTCTTTCCTTAGCATATGATATACTTATGCTGTAGCAGATGCAGCACTGGGAGGTGCCGTGCTGCGAGTGCGACTACATACGGGGATCAGAGCGGGTTTCAGGGGATTGTTTGCCTTTAGGGGAATGATATACAATATGCAATGAGAATAAATAAATTTAATTGCATAATAACTTTATAAATACAACTGGTTGGTTAATGGTAAGCCGGAGAACCTTTGAAAGTTTATAGTTTTACTGACTGCTCTTCTTTCTTGAAGTACACTTGGGTTTAGCTTACTTACAGTTTTGTAGCAAGGCACCAACCCAAATCACTCGGCTGAGTGTGTCGATGTCCGGGCTGAGGTTGGCTCCAGGCAGTTCGGTGGTGCGAATTGGCATGGGCGCGGACTCAGATGACCGGAGCTGGTGGTGGAGTTTGCCGTGAATTCGGCCAAGTGGCGGCTGCGGCCCGCGAATGGCACGAATTTGAGGCAGGCTTGATTTGTCCGTACTAATCGCCTTGATAGGCGAAGCAGGAACAGCCGACTCTGTTGAGTTTTGTTGGTCAGTCTGTTATGTCGATTGTTCTCCGTCTATGCTCTCCATTCTCTGTCTAGTCTGTGACGGTTCTGTTTAGTCTGTTGTTGTTTCTGTTTAGTCTGCGACGGTTCTGTCATGTGGGAGCGAAGTCGCACTATTTATTTAATTTGGGGGTGTGATTGAGGCCGTGGAGGGGAGAGTCACGTGGCTATGACTTGGGCCTATGGTAAGGCGGGAAAGTTTGACGTGCCCGCGATCGGCTCCCTATTCGTGATGCGCCTTCGGGCCCGGGGAGAGGAGTGTCACGTGACATTGGCGGCGATCGGAAGCGAAGGCGGTGTCACGTGAGGTGCCCGCGATGGCGGCCCGTTTGTATTTGAGATTTCAATCCCACGGGAATTGAGGCATCTGGCTTGCAGGTGGCCAAGGAGCGGGGCGGCGCGTCGCTAGTGCATTTGAAAATCTCTTGAAGGGCGCCGCGCGCGGGGATGGCCCAGCCCTAGGCTAATGAGGGCTTAATCCCCAGCTATGGCGGCGCCGAGAAGCGGCGGTCAATGTTCTCGGCGGGCGTGGGCCCTTGGGAACGGCGGTTTACGCGGAAGACACTGGGCAAATGCTTTTATTGCCCTTTTGTTCTGAGAAGGTTGGCGAAAGTATTTTTAATGGTGGGTGGCCGCGCGGGAAGAAAGCTTTTAGGGGCTGCGCCTTGGCAAATTTGATCGCGAGATTGAACATATGCAAAGGATTAGAAAGATTAAAAAAATATAATTTGTAACTAAATTCCAAAATAAAAATATTAATAGGTGCTACAACAAAGTGTACAAATGTATAAAAACACGAAAATAAATGCACAGAACTGTTGCAGACTTTTTCAAAGTATATTTAAAGACAAGGTGATTTAAAGACGAGAAAACGATTTTTATTTTTTTAACTGCAGCCCAGCGGTTAAAAAAATTGAAAAAATTCACAACAATTTGTGTTTTGAGAGGAACGATTGACATTTTTTCGAGTCTATTGGTAGGGTTCTAAGACACAATAAAAATTATTTTTCGTTATTTTTTCAAAAAACATTTTTTTTTAATTTGGGTCTGAGAAAATATCAAAAAATATTTTTCTCATAGTATAAACTGTTTTCTTATTTATCAAATTTTTCAGTCGCATAAAATAGTGTTGAATTGCCGAAAAAATTAAAATAAAAAATGTTTTTTTTGCTGTATAGGGGCGTGAGTGTTGGTACGGGGGATAAGAAACCTTTCAAAAATATTATTTTTATGTTAAAATTGTAATGAAACCATTCATACATCATTTGGTTTAGGGTAACGTTTTACAATCTTATCCGGGGGTACCCTTTGAGGTCCTACCCTTCCATATTGGCTCGGACCAGGGTGGAGAGATTGAAATATTTGTTTAGTGAAGAGAATAGCAGAAAGTTGATGCTCAATCATTTCTCTCACTCTGGCAAAATGGGTCATGTTAACAAAATGTAGGATAGAAACGTAAATATTCTTGTTTAATTGCAGGCACATGGAAAAACGTATTTTCAAAACATTTTTTCCACTGTTTTACTGCCATCTTAAAGGTGACGTATCAACATGTTGGACACATGTTGACCAACATATTTACACATGTTTACAAATTATATATCGTTTAAAATACACGGATATTAAATTGAAAATATTTTTTGAATAATAGATTTACATTTCCTTCGCTCAAAATTAACATAGATTGCAACTACGCACTTCCAAATCAAACTATAGATTACTGTACATTCATTGCAAATTTACAGATAATACTAATCAAATTATTGCTCTTTTAAATCTCATAATATATCAGATATCTTCTGATATTAAAAAAAAATAGGGAATGGAATCTGTCAAAAACAAGTTAAAGAAACTAAGCTAGGCACAACGAGGAGGTAATGATACTAAACAGCAAACGGAAAATATGGAAGAAGAAGGAGAGAAAAAATATCTACTATTATCTTATATTCCAAAACTAAATAACAAAGTGAAAAGACGTAAAAGAATGAAAAAGGTGTTGAGTTTCAAAACACTATATTAAAAAAGAATACATTTGCGAAACACGCGAAAGATCAAACACAACTGACAGAGAGGAGCAACGTAGTCTACTCCCTACATTGCAAAGACTGTAATTTGCAATATGAGGGACAAACTATGAGAACACTGAAAGATGAAATTATTGAAAATAGAAGAAACATTTTGGGAGAACCCAATAGGCAAAACTCTATTTCCAAGCACAGGTTAAATCTAAACATGATCCGCAGATTCTAGCACTTGAGAGAAGGTACTACAACGGTAGAATAACAATTAAAAGGTTACATAATAAACTTCGGCAGACCATGAATTCAATGACAACTCTAAACTCATTTTCAAATAACTATGATAATATTCTTGAAGAATAGCAAGAGAAACAAACTGAGAATCAAATACAGGTTTCGTTGTTAGAATAAGACTTCCCCTTCCTCTGACCCACTCACAGCTGCAAATCACTTCCAATCTAGTTCCCGAACATACGTGGCAGCAAGATGACTGTTCGTGACAAAGCTGAGGTGAGCTCTACTTTCTTAAATTGGTATTCAAATCTTAATTATCTCTAGAAATAACTTACTAAATTTCAAAAAACTAAGAATGTTATATAGGCAATTTTCAACAATGGATAAACTTCCCCGGCGAGTCACTAAAAGCTAGTATAAACAGATATCTTCTGTTGGACCTTAAAACATGTTACTTGAAGAAAACACAGTAAGTTTGTGTTTATATGTTAATTATCTACAACTCAACTTAGATTAATGTTATACATTTAGTAATTAAGATTAATTGCATTATTTCATTAGACCTGAAAATGGGGGCCAAAAGTTCTCAAAACGCCGTTGTATAGTGAAAAAAATTCTGCTGTCTAACAATTTTAAAGGGACCTGTTTCTCAAGAGAAGAAATATTTAATTGTGTATAGAGACAAAGCTAGGTTGAACTTTTGTATAGTTATGCCTACGCCACGCCTTGTGTGATACACGATTTTTCATTCCTTTTCATTATCCCCTTACTCACCAGAAGTTACATCAGTAAATTGAATATTACTGGGCATTGGAATATATTACCTGAAATAGAACCTTACGGTAAAAGGGGATTCCAACAATCAATATTGGCCACCTTATTTCAACACTTTCTATAATTTCTTTCCGATCCAGCCTGGATTTGGCGAAAGAGTTGGCATCTGAATCTTGTACTTCATCCCTTCAGTTTCAAGTCATAGAGCTCTTTAGACTATTTAATAAATACAAAGAATCATATGACACCTATATAAAGTTAATATTTAATTAATGTAGAGATCAATAATGCATATTAAAGTCTATATCATCCATAGAAATGTCCACGGTAACAACAACGAACGAAGGAAAATACTTGCAGCGTTCTATTTGCAACTGAAAACTCTGGTATATCCGAGATGATTATGAACAGAAGCACTCTCCGCTGTACCCAGCTCTCTACTAAGCCGATTCTTACGTAAAGGCGGGCCACGCCTCTACGGTAGTGGTTCTGAGAAATCGCGAAGTTTCTATTTAAAGGGAGCTCGGAACTCAGCCATAATCCGCAACACGGGAAGCTACGGGAGGGCATCGGGGTGCCGTGCGCAAACAATTGTGGAATGGTATGTCCTCCAAGCGTCAGCAGCCAGCCTTCCTACCTGCCTGCCTTATCCTTATTATGCACTGTCGAAAGACGGGTCAAAAGGATGCCCCAAGCAAAAATATCTGCGGGCAGGACAAGAAGATTACGTCTCGCTGCTACTGAAAAAAGGAAAGCAGGTAGTTTTATATAATTCACATCTCTAATGCACACACTCCTACTTTTGAGCTCAGTACCTTTTAGTGTGCTATCAAGGTTATGATTTTGGGGTCCCCTGATACAGAAAAAGTGGTTTGTTTCAAAATGCCCGTCCGTCCGTCCGTCCGTCCGTCCGTCCGTCCGTCCGTCCGTCCGTCCGTCCGTCCGTCCGTCCGTCCGTCTTTCTGCCTTCCTGTGTCTGTCAGTCCGTCCGTCCGTCCGTCGGTGAACACTACTAGCGCCTAAGCCATATGAAGGATTTTTTAAAAATTGAAGAAACACTTGTCCATCTAGATCTAGTTGAAACTTTGAAATTTTGAAAAAGTACTTTAAGGTTTGGAGGTACTTTATCCCCCCCCCCCCGATATTTTCAAAATTTCCTAAAATTCTGCTCCAAATTTTTTCTTTAAATTCCTTGTATGAATAGAGTAAAATACACTTATAAAGGTGGCGTAGCTCCAATTTCACGGTTAACTACGAAGTCTCCAAAATTGCAAAAGTTTGATTTTTTTTGCGTCTTCCTATAACTATAGAATTGAAGATAATGATTTTTCCTTCCAATAAAATTTGTTGTCCATAAATAATTATTTCATTAAGGTCATGTAGACTTTTTAGAACATTTTAGTAGTTTTCATACAATAATGCGAGCAATATTTGCAATTTTAAAAAACAACATAGACAAGATTTTCTCAAAAACGATTCCCAATTATCTTCTAAGTTTTTGGTAGAGATAGTGGAAAATGTACCCTAAACGATGACATAAACGCCATATTGCTCTATTCTTTTGTTTTTTCAAAAATTACATAAATGTAATTTTTCTGACTAGTCTCTCACGTCGGTAATATTTACATTAGAAGCGATTTCTTCAGATTATTATATTTATGAGTTTATGTGCTTTAAATAATTTCATATAACGTTCCTCGAAAACTAAACAGTTTTCTGTGAAAATGAGCTCAAATGTCCGCATTTTCAGAAACTTTCATAGGCCATTTTCTCAAAAATTGCTCGAAATTTTTTCTTCAAACTTTTCCAATGAATAGTACTAATTCCACTGTTTAATATAACGTAAAGTTCATTTTGGTATATTCTTTTGCTATTTTTTCCAAAAATTACCCATATGTAGTTTTTTAAAGTATGTTTCACGCCAGTAATATGCACATTTCCATCGATTTGTATACATTATTGCATTTGTGAGTGGAAGAGCTTCAAATGACTTTAATGACAATGAGTGTTATGAAAACCCAATAGATTTCTGTGAGAAAGAGCTTCAAATTTAGCATTTACAGTATTGCTTAATTGTCATTTTCTTAGAAATGGTTTCAAATGTTTCAATAAAATTTTCTATTTAGGACGAGGTTTTACTCTTTTTTAATATTCTTAAAGTAATATTTCGGTTCCACTATTAGGAAACCGAAAAGTTCAGAAAATGGACAACAAATATACTTTGAGTGACGTTAGAAGGCAGCTAGCAAGAGGGTGTAGCAAGACAATAAAGTCAGTCCACACCAAAGAAATTAAAAACTTTACTACGAGAAAGTCTGTGCCATTCTTTAGCACCACTAGTTTCTACTGTGTAAATGATGGACTGGCTTATAGTGTGGATTTTGCTTGTAAACTTGTGCTGAATAAACTGTTGTTATTTTGTATTTCATGTATATTTCGAGACAATAACCATGTACTCTCCTTACTTGTAAGAAGGTCTCTGGTTGTTTAAGATACCTAGGATTTTGGGAAAAGTACAAAAACCCCTTAGTGTCGATTTTGAGTGAAAAGTGTAGAAACGTAATAATGTTATATTACCTATTCTCATACTCCGGGTACCAAATGAATCCTTACAGTACGTCACTGTTTACGACACCGCTGACACCATGCGACAGCAAAGCTCCAAGGAAGAGGTTCCCGCCATTAAATATTTATTTCCGAGTTGCATTACACAAAAGATACTTTTTGGTATTGTTGGTGTGTAAATGACTGTAGTTCTCTGTAAATATACATTTCTATCTCATTGCAGTATTCGCGAATGCTTTATGTCAAAAATTTTAATTAATTCCAATAGTTATACAAAAGCATTTTATTTGTTGTTCTTGAGCTCTTTGAAAACGTTTAGTGTGGTTTTGTTCAGCAGAATATTTGCTGCAGCAAATCCATAGTTTCTATTTAAAGGGGCCTCTCACTTATCAAGATTCTTGTTTATACGAGTTGAAAAATGCTTTCGTTTTATGCAAATTCGAGCCATATTCGTTTTAGGTTCAAAGGCGAGTATTTAAAATCCCCTTCCTTGAACAAGGAACTTTATTTATGAACGAATTATAATATTGCATTTTCTTACTCCATCTACACATCAAGTAAAAAATTAAAATAAAAGGTTATAATTTGGCATATTATTTCTTTTACAAAGTACACGTGTTTACCATTATCACATCCGTACAAAACTTTTAATTTTTCACTCGTCAAAAAAAAAATTATTTGCAATTTGCATTTAAGGTTGAATTTTCTTCCGGAACGTTCTGCCTACTTGTCTTTAACATATTCTTCAGTTAATGCACTTAATAAGAATTGAAGAACGTCGAGAAGTATCCAAAACTTTCGGAAAATATTTTTTAGAGAAACACAATAATCTCAAATTCTCTGCTGGCAACCACGGGTAAAGCAAGCTGAAGTATCTATTATCTGACGTATAAAGCAATCTTAGCTAAACAGATTTTGTTATCACTAAGAGGTTATTTGTATAAATATGTCGGTGTTCCATACCTAATGTCAATAATATAAGTTTCCAGTAACTCTAAATAGATTTTTCTGTTTTTAATATTCAATTTTAAGTACCAATTGTTCACAGATGGTTTATTTTTCTTAAAATTTCTTACAACGTTTCGAACCTTACATTGGATTCTTCTTCAGGTACGTATTTATTCATGAGTTCCCCCTTTCCATCGCTTAAGCCAAAAGTAACAAATGGATATGTGGATGGGAATTCATCCAATATTTACCACTGAGTTCCAGTAGCACTGAGTTAAAATTAAACGGACGTTTTCAACTTACCAGGCCCCACTGATCTAGGTTTGCTTGCATTTGGATATCTTGTATTGCGCTGTTGATATTGGCTCCTAATGAATATAATTCGTACATCGTCCTTTTAATTATAGAGATATTTATTGAATGAACCTATGTATCTTCTCTAAAATACTTACTGACATTCCTCCAAATGATGGACCTTCTAATCTTGAAGAATTAGATATAGCAGCCATTGGAAATAAAGAAACGATGAAGCAGGAATTTTACGTCCCTCATTCGCAAATTGTGAATTTATTTCATGATATTTCATTTCACCCAATTTACACAATTCAATAGCTTTTTTGTTTGTTTTAATTTTTCTTTCTGAAGAAATATATTAATGGTGTAAATATGTAATGGTTTATTATTTTATAAATAATAAACCATTACATGTTTCTAGAGTGTTTATATGTTTTGAAATGCAAATGTATACATTTTCATATTAAAATAAAGTTTTTCAATGTAGCGAATAACGTTTCTAATCTCTTTTATGCCCACTTAAATAATTCCACGCGAATAAAAATTATGGAACAAATCATAACTACAATTTTATTGAGGAGTATTTAATAATTATATGTTTATTTATAAATTATAGGCCCTTTTATTTTCTTCTTTATACGTCACTGTAGACCGCACGTCACCGGTAACGAAAGTTTGACGGCACGTCCCCTATGTTTGGTTTAACTTTTTCATAAATTACTTTTAGGTAGTTTTTGATTTACAAACAAATGTTTTTATTTCAAAATGAATTTTAGATTTTTTTGCCGTGAAGCAGGTTTGATTTTGTTTCCTACCTCAACGAACCGTGACCTTTCCTTATAAGTATTCTATCGTTTTTTATTGTAAGCAGACATCATACAAAGCCTCGTGTCTCAGGTAGAAGAAATATTCCTCTCGGATCGAAGCTTCACGACCCACCCAGTTTGACAAAAGGCTATAGACGGAAATCCGCATCGTCGCAAATAAATACTGAAAAGGAGCGGGAAGCGAGCAAATACTTTGAGGTGGCTCAGCCAGCGGACAAAAGCGCGCCAGGCGATCGGCTGTGCCGGCGGAGCGGAAGCCCCACGCTAATTAGGAGCCTCGCGAACGCCCGCCGCCTACCCGCCCCAGCGCCACGCCCACCCGCCCACTCCCCCACCCGCTCGCGAACACTCACCCGCTGAAACAATCACCGTACACACTCATTCCTAGCCACCCGACCTCACTGTCTCCCGCCGCCCGCCCTCCCGTCCCCCTCACCGCCCTATGCTCCCGCCCTCCACCGCCACCCGCGCACCCGCCCGCCCGCCCGGAAACACTCCCCGCTGAAACAGTCACCATTACCTCCCGCCCTTCCGCCATCCTACCCTCCCCCTCCATATGCTTCCGCCCTCCACGCCACCCGCGCACCCGCCCACCCGCACGGAAACACTCCCCGCCGAAACGACCACCGCACACACACATTCCCTACCCACCCGCCCTCACTGCCTCCCACCCTTCCGCCATCCTACCATCCCACCCCCATATGCTCCCGCCCTCCACGCCACCCGCGCACCCGCCCACCCGCTCGGAAACACTCCCCGCCGAAACGACCATCGTACACACACATTCAACTAACCACCTGTCCTTAGGGCCTCGTGTCGTGTCTGCTTCCCGGCCTCCCCCTCCCACACTCCCGCCTTCCCGGTCCTCCGCCCTCCTAGCAATCCGCCCTCCCACCCACACACCCACCCTTTCATCCGCCCGCCCTTCCGTTCGAAACTACTCATCGACCGAAATAACCACCGTACTCACTCCTTCTACCACCCACCCGCCCATCCACTCTCGCTGTTTCTTTTTGCTGTGCCACCCGCCGCTCCGTCCCAAATCCTTTGCTACGCCCGTCCTCCACTCACATCTCTCTGCTACTTCTCCCTCATCCTACCCAGTTCTCCTACAATCCGCCCCTATTCTCTTACTTTGTCCCCTAACCGTTATCCGGTTTACGTCTTGTCTCGTGTCTCGTGTCCGTATCTCATTTTGCGTGTTACTACCAGGCCTCACCTCTCAACTCCTCACACTTCTCAAACGCTTCTCCAATTCTTTGTCGCAGTCCGCATCTAGTATTTTGTTTATGCCCGTTCCGAATCCACCTTTCGTTTTAGTCCGTATGCGATTTAGTCCGTTAGTCCACGGACATTCTACACCGGTCTCCGACATCTCCAACTCATAAATGCCCGTCACCGTATCCTCCTCCTAGCATTTATTCATTTTCGTCTCTTTGCTACTACTTCCCCTCGAGACGTTTTGAGCTCCGTCTACTGATAAGTTTCTCTTCAGTCTGCTATCTTTACCCCACCTTATCTTCTGTTTGTGTCACTCTGGGCACCCACCTCTATCTCCATCATCATCCCGATCCCTCTCTATTTTCCGAGATACTCTGCACCCCGCTTCGTCTTGAAACTGTCCCTGCTCTTCCTTACCTTGCTTGCTCTCGCTCCGCGTGCCGACCCCCATCCCATTCTCACGCTGCCCTCCGCTTCAGAAGATCACTCCCCGAACCTCTGCTCCCCCCGCCTCGGACGCCTCTCACCGGAAAATCGAATCCGACACCTCGCCCCACTCCGCCCTACCACGCCCCACCTCGCCCTGCAACGCTCCCATTCGCTCCGCTCCGCCCCTCTCCATCCCCGTCTACCTCTCTTCACCCCGCTCTCTCCGACTCGCACCTTTCCACTCTGCCCAGCTCCACCACGCTCCACTCCGCCCCACACCGCCCCGTTTCCCTCCGTCCTGAGACGCTTCGACATACGCCACCCACTCCATCCCGCTTCGACACACCCTTCGACGTTCCGGCCTCCTCCGCTCCGCCGCACTCCGCTTCGCCCCGCTCCGCCCCGCTCCGCCCCGCTCCGCCCCGCTCCGCCCCGCTCCGCCCCGCTCCGCCCCGCTCCGCCCCGCTCCGCCCCGCTCCGCCCGCTCCGCCCCGCTCCGCCCCGCTCCGCCCCGCTCCGCCCCGCTCCGCCCCGCTCCGCCCCGCTCCGCCCCGCTCCGCCCCGCTCCACCCCGCTCCGCCCCGCTCCGGCCCGCTCCGCCCCGCTCCGCCCCGCTCCGCCCCGCTCCGCCCCGCTCCGCCCCGCTCCGCCCCGCTCCGCCCCGCTCCGCCCCGCTCCGCTCCGCCCCGCTCCGCCCCGCTCCGCCCCGCTCCGCCCCGCTCCGCCCCGCTCCGCCCCGCTCCGCCCCGCTCCGCCCCGCTCCGCCCCGCCCGCCCCGCTCCGCCCCGCCCGCCCCGCTCCGCCCCGCTCCGGCCCCGCTCCGCCCCGCTCCGCCCCGCTCCGCCCCGCTCCGCCCCGCTCCGCCCCGCTCCGCCCCGCTCCGCCCCGCTCCGCCCCGCTCCGCCCAGCTCCGCCCCGCTCCGCCCCGCTCCGCCCCGCTCCGCCCCGCTCCGCCCCGCTCCGCCCCGCTCCGCCCCGCTCCGCCCCGCTCCGCCCCGCTCCGCCCCGCTCCGCCCGCTCCGCCCGCTCCGCCCCGCTCCGCCCCGCTCCGCCCCGCTCCGCCCCGCTCCGCCCCGCTCCGCCCCGCTCCGCCCCGCTCCGCCCCGCTCCGCCCCGCTCCGCACCTTGCCCCATCCTACGCCGGCCTGGCTCACTCCGCGCCACCTTGCCACGTTCTGCTCTCAGTAAAAGGAAAGCGAAACGTCGACACTCCTGCTGGCGCCGCCCTCTCGTTCTTCCTTCGGTCGCTGGTGAGTCGCGTCTCCTCCGCTCAGCAAGCCTCCCGCTCCGCTCACTCCCTTCCTCCCCCCGCAGAGCTTCGCGAGCATCGCGCCTGCTGCATCCGCCCAGTGAGAAACATCCGTTCTTCCGACCGCCGTTTGAATTTGCATCAAATATTCTTTCCTATTCTCATTGCAGTCTCCCCCCCGCGTCCAGTGCGATATTCAACTCCAACTTCGTCTGGACTGTTCCCCTCGGAATGAAATTTCCTCATTCGCAGCATCTTACTCGCCACACTGTGGCCGCCCCCTAATCGAATCTCGATGCAGTTGACGTTTGTCTTATTTCTTTCCCGTCTTGTGCTCGTCCCCAGAGTTTGTAATGCTCAAAAACATTATTTAAGCAAACCAAAAATCACGTTTTTGGTGAAAGAAGTTCAACTTCAAAAACCTTCAGAACAAAATAAATTCAGTGGTTTGTACATTGCAGATAGAATATTTCAGTATATTCTGTTTATATGAATGTGTACAAAACACAATATGTTGGTTTCAATATAAAAAAGTAAAGATAATACTGTAAAATTATAGTTTCAAGTTTTAATCATTTTTTATTTGTAATAGAAACGATGTATAGTTATCAATTATAATTAAAACATTAATGCTAAATCATTTTAGAATTACTAATATCGCAAGATAAATATTAAAACTTTTGAAAAATGTGTGTCGTTGAATTCAAATGTACGAATATCATCCGATTTTGTATTGATCAACATTCAAAATCCACTATATGCTCCAACTTAAATTAAATGGCTAATTTTTTTTCAAAAGTTTCCATGTGAATTTATCACGTAACCCTATTCTTGTTCTGTCAGTATTTTGCGAAAACATTGACTATATCCAAATTCTTGCTTTCCATTTTCTCACATCTCCAAATCTAATCGCTAGCACTGTAATCTTCAGCAATTTTACCTTTACATCTATACTGCTTATCCCGTTTTCCCTTTACATAAGGTTCCCTTTTCCCTCGGTGTTATTTTTTGCTGTGTTCGATGCTTACCATCTTTTCGCTTCATTTTATACACCTACATAAGCATTTTATATACCATAAAATTGCTCCTTTTTTAACCTCCGCTTTTGTCACTCCATTTTCCCTTCCAAGTGACTATTTAGTACACGTGTATTTCTTCACGCGCCTCTCTCTCTCTCTCTCTCTCTCTCTCTCTCTCTCTCTCTCT
This sequence comes from Teleogryllus occipitalis, assembly GCA_011170035.1. Classification (NCBI taxonomy): domain Eukaryota; kingdom Metazoa; phylum Arthropoda; class Insecta; order Orthoptera; family Gryllidae; genus Teleogryllus; species Teleogryllus occipitalis. The sequence continues at coordinate 205,548 of BLKR01000753.1, read as the reverse complement.
CTTGTGTAATGTTTCTCGTACATGACGCACTAGGCTCTCCTCTTAAATGCCTTCCGCAACTTCTTACTCAACCTATGGCCTCTCCCTTCCTTTGCTCCTAGTTCCTATGTCTATTCTTGTACCATTCAACCCCAATAGGCCTCTCATCTTTTTTATCGAAGTGACCCGCGGGTCAGTGGTTAGACTGTCCGCCTTCCCCTGTGGGACAAGAACCGCAGATCGATTTCGTGACGAGGCAGTAGAAATTTGCGGCGTGGGATCGGGGCCGCAACTGGCTGCATCCACGCGAATGCCTGACTCCTGCACCTCGTTCCACAATATGTCGATTACTGAGAGGGAGCGAGTATTGATTTCGGGCGCACCAACGACTTAGATCTTTGATCCCGTAAGTTAAGTGCATGTTATATCCCATAAAGTGGCGGTGTTCCTTCCAAGCTAATCACGTAATTTCCAGCGCCGACCCACGGCTTGGCTTTGTCGGATGATTTCCCATCTACCAGCGAGGCACTTGCTCCTGGGACAAGCTCTAAGCTTCCGATTGCTCTCCCCATATGTGTGGTAGTATAGTGCACGTAATTTGTGTGTGTGTGTGTAAGGAGAATGAGGGGGCAAGGATAAGGAAGAAAATACCGTGAAAATACAATGATGAAAACACTAGCTACATAACTAATGTAGACAATTGGCCACTGTCGGGGCTGCAAGATTAGGTTCTTATAGTCAATAAGACTGACCAGGAAACAGGTTGTCAATGAGCTATTACGTCTTGTTTTATATCCATCTTTATTTATTTTTCTCTTTAATTATAATAATAATAATAATAATAATAATAATAATAATAATAATAATAATAATAATAATTCTCTCGTTAATTCATTTGTTCATAACTTTATTCACTATTATAAATACAGTGCGATAAGACTGCGGAGTCGCAAACTCCGGTTGAATGACCTTTGAGGCCTTTGGAGGTCCGAGCATCCGCAGCCTGCTCTTGATGGTATCTGCGTCGTGGTACGCCTTCTAATACCCATTTCTTCTTCTCTCCAGCCCAGGTCCTCCCTATTCGCAGTCCATTCATCGTGGATGTCTCGCTTCCAGCCCTCACCCTGTTCACACGCCTCGACGCCTCTTGGACACCGCACGATCCGCCTTCTCTTTCGCCGCATATCGTTTTTGCGGTCCCCTCTCTCCGCGTCACGTGTGGCACGACTTCACCCCTCCTCTGAAGAGACGGTGTCAAGCCAGTGAATGAACATTTTCGACTTTTGGTTTTCGTCGGTTTTCTATTCTTTGTACTTTTTGTAATATAAAAACTTTTTTTGTCTTACGGCCTTTCAAACGGGTTAAAATAAAATTGTCTCAAACACAAGCTTTTGTTGCTTTGGAGCGCTCTAGTAGTATAATTTAGCAACATAACAATTGTTTAGCAATAAAAGTTGCAATTATATGCTACTTGAGTGTTCCAACACTGACAATGAGCGCACGGACTCGACGACAATGGGGGAGTGCTATGCCATGAATTTGAATGTAGTGCCATGAATTTCCTTACACTGTTTAAACTCGTTTTTTGGTACAAATGCCTTATTTTCTCAGAAACTATTTATCCAGAAACAACGATATTTTTACACAATGTTGTACTATCATATTAATAACTTCTGAGTTTGTGTCTATCTTTTTTATGTGAAAATGGCATTGGAATAAAATACGGATTGTTAGAAAATGCATTCAATTAGTATTATTTGAAAGCGTTACATTAATACATAGGTATATGAAAAAACTCAATAAATATACGAGATGTGTCTCAATCAGCATGTCAAATTTGGTTTAGGTCCAATTAACAGTTTATAAGAAAATGGGTCACAAACTTTGAAAATTTAACATTGCGGGAATAGGGCTTAACACCTCCCCTAAGCTTAACGCCCCGGTCTCGGCCGGGCCGCCCGCTCGTCCTGCACTCCCAAGACTCACTCTCCGTCAATATTTGTCTTGTGTTTGTACTGTACTGACCAAAGTGTGGAAGCTGGTTGCTCATTTTTTCGATCCGATCCCGTTCTCGTCTCTACGAAGCCTTTTTTTCATGACTGGAAATTGTGGTGAGAATGAAACGATGTCCAAAGTACTCATGACAGGCAGATTTAGGGTGGGTGATATCAATTAAATACAAGAAGTACCTTCTCAATTAATTAATTAATTCGGTCTGATATTATTTCAGAAGATATATTTAAATCCATACATATTATTTGTTATAATATAATAATATAAAGACAGAAGTGCGTTGTCTTCCAGCGCGGTAATCTCTAAATCTACTGAACCAATGCTGATGAAACTTTTGTGCTAGCATCCTTTAAAGGCCTGGAGTACTATAGGCTATGATTTACAAACATAAACGGTAATATATTTTCAAAATAATTACTTTTCTGGACATTTTTCGCCTAGCCTTACATCATAGATTCAAGAGTGTATCAATGTCAATAGTTTAGCTGCGCGCCACCAGAGGATGACGTCGGAGATCTACTACTGATTTCATCAATGTCCAGAATTATTGCGAAATTCATTAAAGTTTGAATAAGGTTATGTAATGTCCCTGTGTGAATATTTGAAAGAACGCCGTAACTGAAGTGGTAAATAATGTCCATGTTCATGTATTGCTCTTTGTCCGTGTTATATACTAAGTGGCAAGAAATCATTGTGAGTTTGAAAGTCTTTAATCATTGAGGTAGGTTGAGAGAATAAAAAGTACAATAATATACAGTACAGAATATACAGTAATGTACAATATACACATATCGTATACAATCTAAACGTCTTCTTTTACAGAAATTTGTGATAACTGAATTGTTTGACGAAACGACTGTCACAATTGTCAAAACATATTACAAATGCCAAGAGATGGGCAGTCTACTAAAATTTTGAACTGGTTACTCAGAGGGAAGATCGACTTGCAGAAGTACTTATTCGCCCCATTGAAAATAATACTGCAAGAAGGGGACAAATGTAAATAATTCTCTAAGTAGTAGGGCAGCTGTTCATTAGGACTCTCAATTTGACTATTTACACAGTTCTTAGGTTCAAAATAGTAAAATGGAAAATGTGTATATGTTTTCAGTCCATTCAGTAAATTTTTTTCATCAGTATGCGAAGGCAGTTTGAACAGTGGTGTGTAATTTAGGAATGATCATTTACATATCAAGACTAATCTGTACAGTTGTTTGTCATATTAATTGCAGTTGTACTTTTTTCTTCTACATGCGAAGAAGTTTACTGCAGTGATTGGTAATTAAGCAATGGTCATTATAATATTAAGACTAATATGAGCAGTTGTTTTGCATGTCACTGGATCCTAATGAATGAATGAATGAATTCTTATATATTTTTCAATAAATAATTGGACAAAATTAATTTATCTAAAAATATTTTGTCTAAGCAAATCTGGGAGTCATTTGTTTCTATTTTTCAGTATTCATGTTTATATTGGTAAAATGGAAAATGTATGTTTTCAGCCAACCCAGTAAACGTTTTTCTTCAATAACTTTTTTTACATATTAAGACTAATCTGCGCTATTGTCTTGCATATCAATGGCTGCCAATAAATGATTTCATCCATATTGTTCCATAAAATATAAGAAAAACTTAATTTATCTAAAAACGTTTGTCTGGGCAAATATATAAATCTGGGTGCTCTTGGTTTCTATTATTCAGCTCTCACGTTACAATTGGTAAAATGGAAAATGTTTATTTGTCTTCAGTCCACCCAGTAAAAGTTTTTCTTCAACATTTGAAGGAGTTTTGTGCAGTGGTATGTATTTTCGGAATGACCATTTACATATTAAGACTAATCTGTAGAGTTATTTGCATATCAATTACTGTTGTACTTTTTTCTTGTATATGTGAATAAGTTTACTGCAGTGGATGATAATTATAGAATGATCATTTATTTATTGAGACTAATATGTGTTTTAGTTTTGCATATCAATTGCTCCCAATAATTGAATTCATCCATACTTTTCTATAAAAAATAGGCAGAAATTAATTTATCTAACAAAAAGTTTGTCTGAGCAAATAAATAAATCTGGGAGTTCTTGGTTTCTATAATTCAGCTCTCCTGCACAAATTGGAAAAATGGAAAGTAATTTATGATTTTGTAAACACAGCAAAAGTTTTTCTTCGATATGGGATGAATTTCTGTGCAGAGGTATGTAATTTAGGAAATATCATTTACATAATAAGACTAATCGGTGAAGTTGTTTTGCATATCAATTGCTCCCAATGAATGAGTTCATTCATATATTTGTAAAAAATAAGCAAAAATTAATTGGTCTAAAAATATTTTTGTCTAAGCAAATAATATCTGGGTGTCTTTGGTTTCTATTATTCATATTTCAGGATCCATAATCTCTATCACTTGAGATAAAATAATGTTGCTAATATTGTTTTGTTATGTGGCTCAGTGCATTGTCAATTTATTATTTACACATAATGTAATGGTGGTGGATCATTAGTTTTCTATTGTATCAGTCGTATGATGAATTGATTTACCTGAACAAATACGTTTTACACTACGTGTTACTATCACACAGGACATTTAACATATATATTTTTGTCATCTTTAGAATTATAAAAACTGGGAATTATGTTTCAGAATAGATACAAGTATTTTCATTTATTTTTATGATTATGAATCATCAATTACGTTATGACATATATAACTATTACTCCGGATCTACCTACTACCGTACCCGTGCATGAACTTCCCCATGTTATACTCAGCTTAAATAAGTAGGTGCCTTCAAGGTCACGAGTTGACAGATCAATTTCAAAACTTTTTTTATGAATAAAATAGAAAAAGAAATATAAAAATAGGATAAGTTTTACAACGTGACAGTTTTGATAGTGTTGGAATATATAAAACTCCACAAAAATTTTATATGTGAGTACAAGTATTTTATTTTGTAATTTAGATTTGTTTATTTCTTTTAGTTATAAAGTGAATGTTTAGAAGCTGGAACTTCAAATAAGAAAAATGTCATTATTTGTGGAAAAGTGAGCGAGGTAATCTGGAAATTTCCAAATGGGGGTGAAGAGAAGACAGCTATCGTGGCGTGGCCGGGCAGAGCACGGCAGGGAGTAGGACGGAGAAGGGATACAATGGAAGAGATAGAGGTAGGTCCCGCCGTAGGGCATGAAAAGATTGAATTCCTCTTCCTTTATAATATTTTCTGTAATAAATGCCCGAGGAACGCCGGGTACTTCAGCTAGTTTGTTATAACGAGGTCTTCCCTTCATGCTAGTTCCTCTTTTGACCCATTTTTCTACAAAGCATTCCCTTTCATATTCAGTTAATACACTTATTTATACTACTTAGCAATGGATGGTAGCAATACAGATTTGACAAGTAGATCTAAAACACCTATTGTAACCAGAACTGGTAGGCTTACCCGGGACAACTATCCGAAACAAACGTAAAAAGTGTGTCACATCAGTCCCAACAAGGACATGTAGATGGAAAAAGAGGGTGTAAATACATTTTTCTTCTATTGTTGTTTCTTCTATTGGGTAGGTGGAACATTTTTTCTTCAATTTTTCTCTTTAATTTTGTATGTGTACGTAGCTTGCCGTGTACGTGGCTTACAGGAAGAGAAATAGACAACAGTGATGGGATCTTCATGGAAGAACAGTATGGGCATTTTACTGCAACAAAATATTGATTTGTGAAAGTAGCAGAAACTTCTTTGATTATTTGATGGATAATTCCCACATTTAACGTTCAAAGCCAACTTTTAACATCTTTTATGCATTCACTCTGGGGATCGCCCGAAAATTAAATTAAAACCCAAATCGATTTGTTATTTATTGCCCCAGAGGTTCATAAGAATATTTGTGTATGCATAATACGTATATTAAATAAATTCCTTTTATTTCATTTAATTAATGAAGTTGTGTTAAAGAACTTCATTAACATTTGCTAATTACAGGCACAGAAATAGGTTTCTTTAAAATAACAACCTAATATCTTCCCGTTGAAGAAAATTGTTTCTCGTGTTCTACGTATTACAAAGCCAGTTCGTTTGCTTATTTCAAAAGAGGAGGAAAGCTCCTAGCAATATGAAAATACACCGCAAAAAAAAAACATCTTGCACAGTGCATAAGCTGAATTTTACCTCTTACATATTTCGCTAAGCCGGTTCACGTACAAAGCACCACCTTGTCCGCCAGCAGTCCATAAATTCCATTTGGTAGTAATGAAGAATGCCAAGCATGTTGCTAGGATAAGAAGCAACTGCGGCGACTTAACTGCAGTTGAACTCCCGAACGTCGACGTCACCACAGTTTGGCGCATACCATGTTAGTAAAATGTGCGTTGCAGCCACAACCAAATTAATAAACTAGTACTGCACTCGGATTGTCTAGTCATTAAATCTTTAGTTATTTCCAGATTCTTCAGTGTTGTTTCATTTACTATTTCGAGGACCACACAATTTGCAGACGGACGGTGTAGTCGTTGATTCTCCGTTTGTGTATGCCACACTGACCTCCTCCATAATTTTTTGTTATTTGATTTGTGATTTATTGTCGACGAGAACAGTGAAAGCTGTATGTGACGTATGAGGGAGAAATATAATCTACGCAATTCTTTTTGAGCTCCAGAAAATCTTCCCCATCCTTGTAAATTGCTAAATTATTAATAAAAATACCAGGAAAGTGAGGTTAGCAACAACTGAAATCTAGATGCTCATACCACTCAGACACAGATAAAATATATTTCTTCAAGTTTCCGGGAATGAAGATTTAGAGGAAGTAAATAAGCCTTTCGTTGTTCATTTTTAATAGATTTTAAAATGAAATGTCAACGTTTTCTATTAACCTCGCTTTACGAATGGAGTATAATAAAAAATAGGACCAAATCAACTAGAAATCTACTAGAAAATGTTTTAGAATATAACGATATAAATGTGAACGATCCGGGAACAGAAGCCCGTCTCTTCAACCAATACTTTTCGAGAATTGCTGCCGATCTTACTAAGGGTCTTCAGCCACAAAATTGAATATCCGACATTTCCCCAACAATTTTAGACACGATGATCGTTTCTGAAGCTTCTTCCCATGAAATTCTCAAAATAATCGGTAAACTAAAAAGTAAAAATTCGGTCGGTTTAGATGAATTTCCGAATTGTTTGTTAAAGACCTGTACGCCTGTCGTTATACACCCGTTAACTCACATATTTAATGTATCATTATGCATCGCAACTTTTCCAGATATTTTCAAAACGTATAAGATTAAGTCGCTCTTAAAAAAGGCAACAAAATGAAATTAAAAGTTATCAGCCTAATTCTCTTCTGTCAATTTTTTCAAAAATATTAGACAATTTTACGTACGAATGGTAACCTTCCGCAGTAAACATTTTAGATTGCCAACATGGATTTAGAAAATGAAAATCAACGGAAAAACCATATTTTTTTCTTAAAGATGTCGCTTCTTCTTTGGATCAAAATGAAGCACCTAATGGATTATGTTTAGATCTTTCGAAAGATTTTAACATCATTGATCATGACATTTTATTTCCAAAGTTACCTTCATATGGAATCTGTTGTATTGCCCTAGATTGGTTATGCTCGTATCTTAAACAACGATCTCAGAGAGTAGAAATACCTTACTGGAATGATGGAACATTATGTACACACCTTTCGGACTCTTTGCCTGTTTCTCGTGGAGTCCCTCAGGGATCGATTTTAGGCTTTTTCTCTTCCTACTACACGATAAACTACTAAACGATATGTCCTTGACGATTCGAAACGGAAGAACAGTTCTCTTTGCGGATGATACAAATATTCTTTGCAATAAAAAATCATAAATAGTACAAATCAGGTGCTTCAAATAACAAACTAATAGTAAATGAAAAGAACGATTTTAATGCAGATTTCCATTTCAAATAAACAGTTCTGTGCTTCATTGAAAATGAACGGTGTACCATTGACTGATGTTAAGGCAACAAAATTTTTAGGCTTCTCAACTCAGTGAAACCTCAAATGGAATGTCCATTTAAATAAATTGAACACAAAATTAAGTTCATTATGCTACACGTTCAGAATTCTTTCACTCAGCCTTCATAGTGTTCGTTGTGATATTTCCCGAATGTTCATTACCGCCTGAGATACGGCATACTATTGTAGGTAAAGCGGTACTAATTATATACAAATCCCACCCACGTGATTCTTGTAAACCTCTCTTTATTAATCTGTTGATTAATAATCAGTGGTCTTTGTCAAAAATGACTTAAGGGCGGGAATATATTTTCACAAAACGCCGATGTCTATAACTATAACACTCGACTTAGTAATCATATTCATCTGGTGACAGTTTCAACAGCTCATTTAAAAAAAATCACCTACAATACATGTACATTATTTTACAACATTTTGCCAGATGACATTAAACGATTTAATTCGATAGAAAAGTTTAAATCCCAAGTAATATCCTTTCTGCTGCATCACTGATTCTATATAATTAGAGACTAAACTGAGCATCACAAGGAAAGTAAATTAATTTTAACAGTGAGATATAATGTATTATTTACCATTTGAACTGTGTAATTCTAAACAACCTGTAACAAGTATTGTACAACTGCCACGGGGTCAATGACCCACATCTCGATCAGGTTTTTCGACCAGTTTCTCTGATCCTTTCAGCAAATACTGAGACGGCCTTTTGTTTTGCTTCTGAACATAAATATAACTTCATTATCTGGGCACGTCTTCTAGAATTCAATGGGAAATATAGTTATTCAAATTATCGTTCTCCATGTTGTCGCGGCAGGAAGGATTATTCCTTGGCGACGGACATGATGAGATAAGAGCCCAAATATATTGCTTATTTACCATTGAAAATAGATTTTATTACAACGGAGCGTGTAAGTTTGTTAACAATCCTTGCAAGAAATGCTCATTTTCTTTTTGTATTCAACATTCAAGTAGTATATAGGCTTAGGGTAGGGAACACAGAATTTTGAAAAGATGCACTGAATTCACTTTTCCCCATAGCACATCACACAATTTTTAACTGTTTTTGACGTAAAATAAATACAAGAATAAAAAGCCTCAAAATTCAATAGAAGCCAAAAACAGCAAAAAATCTTGAGCGACTACGACTATTTTCATTTTAGAAGACGTAAAGCAATCATTTTTTTTGGGGGGGGGAATCGAAAGACGTCACAAGAATACCGTCCAATTTACGGTAGAACACCCTCATAAGTTTGCATAATTCATCTTAATAATTGGCACCCTCAAAACCAGTAATTGATACAATGACGGAAGGATTTCAATTATTGATTCTGAGTGTGCAAATTATTACTATGCATTACGGAAACGTACGTATAAGGATATTCTGGTGTACGTCGGTAAAAACATAACTGGTGTACTTAAGATCGAAGAAGGAATGCAAGTGCACATAAAAATAACGGGAGAAAGTTTGGAAAACGTTAGTCAAATAATGCTTCTGAATAGTTCTTGTGTGTAGTCTCTGGAAATAAGAGACCGCCCTTCACATTCGCCCAAGCCCCTGAGTCGGATTCCCTCTCTTCTTTAGCGTGTTCTCGAAACATTCGATGCCGCCCCGCAATATATTGATGCCTCTTATTTCATAGTCGAGAGTAAACTTTGAGAGATATCAACTCCTCTGAAGAATCCATACGTTCAAAGAAGGCTCAACCGCCACTCTCAGTCGGAGGCTTCACAAAGCGTTGTCGAAGGGAAACATGATGCACTGTATCCAAAGTCTCCAAGGTTCTGATCCGAAGCTCGATTCCTCAAAGCAAAACTTCCCATGTCAATACCCTAGGTACGACATGACATATTATACACGCCAAATTGCTACCGGAAATGTGTAACTTTTATTTACCTCTGAGTTATCACTGCCTCCTAGAATAACTTTAATTTCAAATTAATTTCGAAAGTTTATTTATTTTTTTCTATATGAATTTGGCGTCAAATTTCGTTGATAAAAATACCTTCAAAATGAACTATGTTTCCTTGTCTCTGCATTTTTTCTACCCTGATACACGCAATAGATGCAGAGAAAAAATAAAACATGTAAAACACGTTTCTCATTGTATCTCCGCAACAGATTTCAGTAGGAGGCTGATTTTTTGTGAATCTACGTCATTTTGTATTCTCTTTCATATGAGCATGGCGATTATCGATTTTGTTTGGGGGCACTTTTCACCGTCTTATTCGGCTATACCCTTTATGGACAAAATATGTTTTGTTTTTTTTTTCAAGATAGTCGAGCGACCATTTTAAAATGGATTGACCCACAACCATTACCAAAGGCGAGAAAGTACGTGCTGTTTTAGCATCAGTAGTTTTGTCGTATAACACATTTTAAGATTCATTTTAACATTATATTAACAACAACATAATTCATTTATCTTTTAATGTGTTCACGAATTAGAATATTTTGATTTTATTCCTATACATTTTTAAAAATTTTTTCATTTCTCTCGATTTCTAAAATCTGGTTAATATTTTATAGTGCATCATCATATTGGGTATAATTATAAGAATGCAAGGGAAAATCTTTACATCAATCACGTCATTCTCTGCAATGAAAAAGGTAAGATGTCAAAATCTGATATAAAATAACGCCATACATTTATAACCTTGTCCGTTATTTTTCATAGCGCTCGGTAGTGTTTTTTTCTCTTGACATTCGCTTCCACACTCTCCATGCCCCCTTTCATCATCTTTATCATACAAAACCGACTCGATCTACGTGGAAGTCGCTCTGTTAGGTCGTGTCTCTCCTCTGTCTCCCGATTCTTGGAAAATGGGCCGGAGACGTTGAATTGATCCCTCTTGTTCCTCAATTAAGGTTGAACCCTTGGAACACATCAACCTACCTCGTATTAGTAGAATTCAAAATTCCGGGAAAGCTCATTTACTCGTTAGGAGGTTGTGGCTCTTAATTTTCGCGATGCATTGCAAACGAGATTTGGGAAACCCTCTCTGCAGTTCGCCGAACCCCAAACAAGCCCTCAGACAGCATTCACGACAGCCGTCCAGGACAGCCCTCCGGGAAATCCGTGACAAGCCTCTCTACCCGCGTCAGGAACGAAATGAGATTAAAGCCTGAAACTTCAGCGGCAGAGTGCGTACAAACGCAATATATTGCAAAAACCTTCCGTGATGATGTATAGTTACATAAAAATCAATTATTTGACTGAAATATACTGAATATATAAAAACTGAAATATAATATACCGAAATACAACATAAATACACATAAAAACCGAAATACAACATAAAAACCGAAAAAAACGAAAAAGTTTTGACAAATATATTCTGGTCAATGAGTTCGATTCGTTCTCTCCAGCCTACTTATAGAATGCCGGTGAATATCTTCGTATCCCTTCTGATTATACTGTTGAGAGGCCTCCGAGATAGTGGCACTATGGTTTTTTCAATTTTAAGTGTTAAATTTATTTTAGACAAACGTTCCCTGTTAAATGAGGGAAGTGGTTTTACTTTCACCAAATGAATATAATAATAACAAATATTTATTTAATATGTAACTGTTTTGACGTAAAATAAATAAATAAAATAAATAAATATATAATTAATTATATATTTATTATAATGTCAAACTATTTATTAAAATCCTCAATAGCTAAATCTTTTGCACGTGGTAAAAGTACGTCGGTAGACAAATTGCTTCACTATGCTCCGTGAAGTCAGGAAGGTTAATTAACTCGAGGCGTCGAGGGTTCGTGAATGGTTGTCCGTCTGGGAATCCCGCAAATCCAACGGCGCCAAGTTCCTGGTCCAAGGGATAAAAGACAATGTCTGACTTACTTAACGGAGAATTAGTCCACGTTCGACGCAAGTTAATGTTCAAGAGAATGTAGTTACGAAATTTACGAAAAATGGGATAAGGTAGCTCCATGTTTGAAAATTGTGAAAAAAATCCACTAAAATACAGCGTACACTCTTTATGTCGAAATTGTTTACAATAGTGAACTCCCCATAACGTAGACATTACTCCCGTTTGGTTGGTTTACCTGGTAAATCATTCACTAACACACTTTTTCAATAAAATGAAAACCCTCTGTGACGAAAGAAAGAACTCGTTCGTGAGAGTTTTCTTTGAGTGATTACATTGGGTGTGGTTTCGCGCGCAATCTCTCGCGACAATCCATTATCTGTTATTCGACCGCCATCACCCAATGCGCGTCAGGCTTTGCTTCGCCTCCCCCACGATCTCCGCGCGTTCTGCCCGCGGGCGGCGCCGGGTCGCAGGCCCGACGAGATCTCGATGGGAATCGATTTCCCGCGGCGGGGTCGCGGCAACAGCTACGCGACACACACACACACACACACACACACACACACACACACACACGTCCTTCCGCCCGTGGGACGGCGGCAGAGAGGTCGCGAGCGGCTTCGAAGGAGTGCGCGGCTCGTTAGCGGATGCTGGGCGGCAGTGCGGTGGCGGTGGCTGTCACGGCCGAACGTAATTTGTCGCCACCACAGCGGCGCGCCGCCCTTTCCCCTGTGCTGTACCCTGTGCCCCCAGCCATCATCCCTGTCACGATGTGGTTTTTGTCTAGTTTCCCTGGTCCTTTAAGCAAGTGCTGAGAAGGCTCATTGTTTTGCTTTGACACGTAAATGTAGCTTCACTACGCGCACGTTTTGTTGTGCTTTTATTTTGCTAGTAGTGGTAGGCATAGAGCCGGAGGAGAGATACTATTTTGTTAGCAGTACAAAAACATCAAATCCGATGTTCGTTTACCGAAGCAAATAAATTTTCTATGACTCGATAATGAAAATGTGTATTTATTCAAATGTTGCTAACCTCGCGCTTTTTTAATTTAATTTTTTAATTATTTATTTTTTAATTATTCATCTGTCGACTATATATAGTTCAAATGTTGGTAAGAGAAAGTAACTCAAGAAAACGTGCGCAGATTGTACTTATCTTTCTTACATCACATAGTTTTTATTGTTTTTTTTCCTAAATAAATTAGTGGCATAGTACGTGTTGATTCTAGTTTTTCTCCTCATCAATTTCATTGCCTTTGATTGTCATATAGTGTATTCACTGCAGTTCCACCAAGTTATTTCTTGGCATATCTTTCATTTCTTTTCATCTCTTACTTCGGCTGTATGTGAAGAAATGCATAAATTAAATTCTTGCATTGTTCTACTTCTTTTTCTTCTCTCTTTCCCCCAACCTTTGTACAGTTTCTGCTTTCTTCTCAAATTTCGTACTCATTATTCGTTCATTTTTGTTTTGTCCCTCCTTTTTTACTTTATACCCTTGTTTTTTTCTGTTTCTTTTTCCATGCATCCTGTCTCTTTGGCTCATTTCATTCCAAACTATATTTCATTCTATTTGTTTTAGTCTTTGTTCTTCATTTACTGCAACTACTGTGGTGTCTCCCAAATTATATTTTATTTTTCCCTTCTGTTCTCTGCTTCATTTCCTCTTTTTTCCAACTTGCCAGCCTGTTGTTTCCAAATTCGAATATTCGATTTTATGACGTTACTGGGTGGATTTGTCGGATATCGAATTCGGTACGTAAAAAACGCTGGAAACTATTTGGAATTCTCGGTAATAATTTCCTCGTCCGAAAAATCATCAAAAGAATTCTGGGAGGTGTGTTGCACTAGGAAGCAGCAAGTCATGTCGAAATTGAAATTTGGCTAAAAGTCGTTGAGTAGGTAAAGAAGTCCATTCAACCCACCCGCCTCCACCCGCCCCTCCTGTACACCGGCCCCGTCGACCAGATCCTCCTCCACTCGTCCCTCCTGCGCCATGGCCCCATCGACCAGAGCCTCCGCCCCCGCCGGCAAGACCCTCCTCCGCCCTTCGCCTGCTCTCCGCCCCGCCGACCAGAGCCCCCTCGTGGGGCCGGCGGGCCGTGGCGCGCGCGCTGGCTGTGCGTATTCGAGCGCGTGATGTCCGTCGTCTCATTGGTCGCCCAGTGGCCCGTATGGACGGCGCCGTGCCGCGGCGCGCGCTCGCGGAAACCCACTCGAGACGACTTCGGCCGGAAACAGCCACGCACTCGACGTGTGCACCCGTGCCTGCGCGCCGTGTGCTCTGCGTGCTCAGGAGAAGAGGCACCGTTCGCGCTACGGTGACAGGCTTAGGTGGCTCAGGGCATTAACTGAGATCACTTCAGAGCCTCTCGCCGGGAGGTTATAGGGTTCGTGTCCCGACGGTGGCAGCATTTTCGACACTAGATAGCTCGGTCGAATTTAGTCGTCTGAAGGAGAATTCTAGCGGCCAACTGCTCTGATCGGTATCTTCTGTGGTTTTGTCGGTCAATACCAGGCAAATGCCGGAGCAGTGCCGTAACGAATGGGCCATGGACGTTGCGCGATAATTCCTTCCCCTTCCTTATCCTGTCCTCATCCCTTACTTACACACACTTACTCCTACCACACGTTTCCGGGAGACCGGTCGGGAGCTGACAACTTGCTCTGACTGGGTCGGTGCGCCGTTGGTGGGGAAACCCCCCTAAGCGGTCGGCGCCGGATCTCGCCGGTAGGTCGGCGCTGGATCACATCATCCAGCAGGGAAAGATCACCGCCACCTCCCGAACAAAAAACATGCACTACATCTACGGGTGTATTGACCTTAGCAGTTTACGCACCCTGAATCACTAATCAATCAATGAATCTACGCGCTACGGTGACTCGTGAACCTACGCCGCGACGGTTCGGCCGAAATGAGAACCGCCGCGCAAAGACGAAGCATACTATTTTCCTTTTGTGCTCACGTAGCAATTAGGCATTCAGTTCTTGAATATTTTTACTCTCATTACTATACCATGTATGGATATAATTTTAGTTATTAAATAATATTTCTATAAAATATCAGATCCATACCGAATATATAAAGAACGTATCGTTGAACGTTTATTTAATTTTAAATATTAGTTTTTATGAAGAGTTACGTTAATTACAAAATAATTAAACTTTTAGAAAAATCCACATCTGTACCAGAACTGGCCATCAAACATTCCCACACGACTGAGGCGTCAGATGGATGGATCAGAAGAAATGGTCAAAAGATGATGGGAAGGAAAGATCGCGCGTGGTCCGTGGCCCATATGATTGGATACTGCTCCGTAATTCCTCTGGTATTGATGGGAGAAACCACGGAAAACTTCCGATCAGAGCAGCCGGTCGATAGAATTCTCCTCCGGGCAGCGACAGAACACGATCTAGCTATCTGCCTTGGGTGGGAAATCCTGCCAACAACGTCGTGACTCGGGCCCCGGGACTTCCTGATCAGAGGCACTGCAGTGACATTAGTTGATGCCCTGAGCGACCTCTGTCGGTCAATACATTGAAGATATATAATATTGAGTGTGCCTAACTACCTAGTCACCTTCAAAAATTTGCTTTAGGTTTCTTCGGTGTCCATTGAAACACGCTCACGTGTATCCTTTCAGAATTTCAGAAGTTGAAGCACACTGTTTGGATACCTCATGCACCCGCCTGGCACGCGTGGGCTGCATACTACACAGGGGCCAGCCCACTCACGCGTTAGCTCGCTCATCCTCGCCCTTCTGCATGACTGCCTGCCTGGACGCTCCGTACAATTCGTTCCTGGCCCGTGCTCACTCAAGCAACAGGCGAAGTTCGTGGCCTCCGAAACCCGCATTACTCCACATTCAATAACTTGGTATGGTGGCGACAAAAATATTTTCATTCTTGAG
The DNA here is from genome assembly GCA_011170035.1 of Teleogryllus occipitalis. NCBI lineage: Eukaryota > Metazoa > Arthropoda > Insecta > Orthoptera > Gryllidae > Teleogryllus > Teleogryllus occipitalis. The sequence continues at coordinate 189,826 of BLKR01000753.1, read as the reverse complement.
GGGGGGCTCAGGCGGGGTGAAAAAATTACGTGTACGGTGGGTAAGCGATTCCGAAAGTGAGAAAGACGAACGTTCTCGGGCAATAGAAAATAAATAAAACGAAATATGAAATTTGTAAAACAATGTTTTTCTGTTTCAAAGAGAAACAAGAATATTCATATTTTGATGTTAGGGGATGTAATTATTTTGTTATCTATATTGATTTATGAATGTTTAATGAGTATTAAATGTCGCTATAGCATATTCACTTAATTTCGATCGCTGGTCGGTCCTGCGATCATGCAAATACAGAAAATATTATCTTTGCGATTAAACCACAAGAAATTGTACAAACATGTATGTTATTTGTGTATAGTTATGGATTTCTGTCAAGACTCATTGCGTTATCTGTTTGTCTTCGGATATCGTATTGTAATTATATATTTGTTGACATTAATGTTCTAATGTTTCCTTTTCGTGATGTGTAAGAGCCAAGGCATGGCTTAGATCGTAATACTTTCGATACATTTGGAAACGAGAGCGAGAGTGGCAGGCAAGAGGATTTCCCCCGAAGAATACGACAGGGAGTCACGAGAGGTTCGGTGACGCAATCAGGATATGTGGGCGGCCAAGCAACAAGGCTGCAAAGAATTTCGAAGGTTTATCGTAAAAGAAGTCCATATGGACAACATAGGTTATAAAATAACATATCAAGCAAACTTCTGAAATAAAACTAAATACGTTCTCCAATTGTGTTAAAAATTAATACGTGAGGAAATTTAGCATTAAAACAGATCAAAACATCAGCAAAAAGGATTCCCATAAACTCGAAAAGAAAAGATTGCCAAATCGTAGATTCATGAAATTAATTGTGATTTTATTTATATTATTTTGTTGCATACTAGTATTAACGGAATATATACGTGATATAGAGAAATTTACGTAATACTGCAAAAAATAAATAGGGGTATTGTGATGGAAAAACACTTACGGGAATCCCTGATACCGAAAGAATTGGTTTCAAAATGATCCATCCACAAAATGGCCCGTTTCTCATACAACACTACTAGTACACAACACATAGTATTTTCTCTCTTTCCCTCAATCAATCAGTCTCTCTGAACTCGAAGTCGTTTGAATTTGAAACGTAAATTCCAATTTTTGAACGACATTACATGCAGCCCCTAGGGCATTTTAAAAATTGTATCAAAAACAGCTCCATTTTTTCTTTAAATTACTTGCTCCAAAACAAAATGTTTATACAAACGGACCGCGTGTCTTTAATGTCCCTGACATTAAAAACCAGCAGAAACTCAGCTTTTTTCTGAGGCAGTCTTACACAGTCAATATTGAAACCAGATATTTCTATCTCAATGGAATCAATTTCTTAAAAATGCAACTTTAAATTATTTCATGTCAATTTTTTCAAAATTTGTTTTCATCCATTTTTAATTCCAATGTGACAATTTTTCAAAAAATAAACAAGATATTCTCAAAAGTAGCTTCAAATTGTGTGTTCTAAATTTTTGAAAGTATTGCGCACAGTGCTCTAAATCACATGACACGCAAAATTACGAGGAAAGTACTCTTATTTTCGAAAAACTGTACATGACCTTATTTCAAAATCTATCTTTAATAAACATATTTTATTAAGAAAAGAATCTCTATCTTCATAATTGTAGTTGTAGGAAGACGGCGAAAAAATATTGAGTTATTGCAATTTTCGAAAAATTAAGTTTTCAATGAAACTGAGGCATGCAACATTCTCTTAAACATCCTTCAAACTACAACAACAATATTTAATCAAAAACAATGGAGCAATAGTTTTAAAAAATTTCAAAATATTCTAGGAACTTCATGTAAAATACTCTTCAAATTTAAAATATCGGTTTCAAATACAAGGGGCCGCAACAGCCGTCAGATCGATTGAGGAATATCAATTTTGAAGAAGGTATGCTGAACGGTTAAGCCTCTAGCGATTTTTACCGACGGATGGACAGACTGACGAACGGACAAAAGATTGGTCGTCATTAAATTGTTTGGTATCAAGGATCCACAAAACATGGATTCTAGCTACACCACGATTTAGAGGATTTTTTTTTCTAAATTTAGCAACTGGATTTATCAATTTTTTCGTTACCTGTAATAAGAGTTTCTCTGCCGAAAATTTGCCTTTTTCGCAAACCAGTACATACATTTCTCTACTCCATAGCGAGAAAGTAAAAGTATAAATTTTCAAAAAATACCCATGTCGTATATAGTAACCTTGCAATATCTTTTGTGTTAATATTTACATGACAGTTGTATTTTGTAATTTAACGGATTTGTGGACACAAGAACTTAAAATGATCGTTTAGGAATTTTTGAAATCAAATTCTTTCGTGTAAATATTTTCTTTCTTTATATGAATAACAGCATTGTCAACGGAGGGCAGTTGACGTTCCTGGAAACACTAAATAAATAAATAAATAAATCATTTTTGTCAGGGATGTCTCAGAGGTAGCATTGCCGATGCCACTGCAATGTCTAAGACATCTAAAGTTGGAGTCTCGAATTTCGACACTAGTTATTTAAGTAGGTGAAAATCCACCTACTTATATAAGAGAAATATACATTATATAAGTAGATGGAAATCCACCAATGTCTGGAGAAGAGTTATAATGACTATCTACTCTGATCGGCAGTCGTCCGTAGTTTCTCCTGTTCAATACCAAAAAAATGCTGGACGAGAGGACATTTGATACATGAATTAGTATTATGTTAAAAATGGGTAAATATTTCCTCGACAGTGCATTCCACATCAACGTCACTACCCTGCATCAAATTCAAAACGACGGATTGGTTGGTTAGTGATTCTGGGCGCGTCAACAGCTTTGGTCTTTAGTCCCGTAGTGCGTGTTTTTCCTCGAGAGATGGCGGTGTTCTGATCCACGCTGGATGGCGAGATCCGGCGCCGATCCATCGTCGGCTAACGGGGATTCCCCCTAACCAGGACTCTCCCACCAGCGGGGCACCGCTCCAGCCGGGCTGTAAGCTCCCGAGCGGTCTCCCAGCAGGTGTGGTAGTGTAGTGCATGTTAGAGTAAGTGTGTGTAAGGGGAGAGGATAGGACCAGGAAGATAAAGGAAAGATCGCGCGAGGCCCGTGGCCCGTTTGTTAGGGTGCTGCTCCTGCATTCGCCTAGTGTTGATCGGATAAATCACGGAAAACCACCGATCAGACCAGCCGGCCGATAAAATTCTCCTCCAGACAGAGACTGAATTCGTCGTAGCTGAAAAGCTAGTGTCGAAAATCCTGCCACTGTCAGGACTCGAACCTTCGAACCTCCCGGTCAGAGGCGCTGCAGTGACATCAGTTGATGCATACTGAACTACCGCTCCCGGTCAAAAGGACGGAGCAGAGCATAGTTTTCACGGGTGGTCCGTACATTGGGGAAATTTTGTTTTCTCTCATGGAGGTTCCCGATTAGATTTGCTTACGGTTTAGTACTTGTTGTAATTTTGTTTAACATCCAGTTCATTGCCGTGAAGAAAGTTCTCTAGACTACCAAGAAATGATTAAGAGCTTCAGTAACTAAACATTTATAAGAGCCATTGAGATAATCAGTGTAATAATGAAAAGGTCCTGTGAAAATCGTGAAAAAACGGAGAATACAAGAGAAGCATGTATTCAGTTTTTTCCACTGTTCTGATAGAACAAGTTACGAAGAACGTTCCGCGGGGACAGGACAAAACGAAGTGGAGCAGCAGGGCCGAGTTCGAGAGCGCAAAAGGGGAAGGAGAGGGAGGCGGAGAGCGGGCGGCCAAAGGGAGTTCTGGGGAGAGTTATTGACAGGGATTGGTGGCCTAAAGGTTCTGAGAAGCTCAAAGAGCGAGTTTTCATGGAAAGGTTAGCGAGGCGGCCAGAGCCATAAATGCGGCGTGTCACAAAGTGTGTTATGACAAACTGACACCCGCTGTGAATTCTCCGAAATGGAAGAGCGATTGAGTTGCTTTACCATATTTTTGTTTTAATCCATTTTCATGAACCTGCTAATATTTATTATTGATAATGCACTTTGATAGGTTGTATGATGTTTGTTTTTCAAAACGTGACTTCAAAAACATTATATTTTTAGCAATAGCATACGTGTTGTAAATGTGTGAATTCCTGTTATGAAGTGATGACTGTGGATTAATGACTGTGGATTAGAACAATGAATTTTATAAAACTACGCTTATAAAATCAGATAATGGTATGTACCACCAATCCATGCTCATCTGTTTATCATTTTAAAAATTCGAATGCAAATTAAATTTAAAAAGAATGCTGGAAAAAATGTTCTCCTCTTATAAGATAGCTTTCCGTGGACGTCACAAAAAAGCCAGATATTTTCACAATTCGTTGAAAATTGAGTGCCATGATTCTTAGAATGAAGTAACTCTGCTTCCCCACCTTCCGTTATGACTCACACTTACACAGCAAACTTCTGCAGCTAAGATCACTCACATAACAAAGATTTTTAGTAAACCCCTCACATATACATACTAAAGCACCTTATTCCGTGAGACAATGCTGTTTCAACCACTGAATTACTCTGCACTATGCATGCATGGATTAAAGAATAAAAGAAAAACAATCTCATCAACTGATGGTGTTGCGCTCGATGACCGTATTCATTGCATATAAATAATTAGTTTGTTTATCCATGAAAATAAAACATTTGTAATAACTTTAATTATTTTTCACGAGATCTTTAGTTAACAATGAGTAGAACGAGAACTTCTGTAGGCTGTAGGTTTTAAGTTCTTATCACAATTACAACATAAAGTAAACATAGAATACTTTTGTCCAATTATTTATTTAATGAAGGCCAATTTTTTGTATAAGGATTATCATTAATACGTCCCTTCTGAGTTATATGTATTCTTTACTCTCGACGTTTTGAGCGGGTGAGTTTGTTCATCTTTATCAGATCTATAAAGTTAAATATCATTTTTTCAGTTATTAGCATGCCATTGTATAACAGGTATATAAAATTTCATGAGCATCAATTTATCTATATTAAGTACAAGAATTTAAGAATACAGAGCCACTTAAATTCTTTTTTTAATTTTTTTAAAATTTATTTTATTTTATGTTACATCTACTACAAAAGGTTATTAGCGACATCTACACAATAACATTATTTATGTACATGGAATGTTATGACACAAATGGGAACATTCGTATCACATTATTAACGAGTTTATACACTTGTCTTATATATCACTGTACACGTTTATACCCTTCAAAAAATTGAGAAACCGACTGCATTGTTCTCTGTCCTTTAGAACTTTTGACATATCTTTTTTGACATCATGTCTCGTCCGGTCAGCCTCAAACCTGGATCACATAAATCGATGGTTAATATACATAGAAACATTACACACATTACACATAACAACCGTTTTCCCTGTGATCAGATGGGCATGTGAGAGCTTGGTGTGACCTATTCTGCGTTTACTTTACACAACCTGGTCAGCTCTGCAGAAGGATGTGGCTGGATTATAACCATCGTATTCACATATACTTCTTAATTTGCAGTGGGCGTTCTTAATCCATTCGTGTCTATCCAATTCTTGTAATTTTCTCTTGATGTTGGCGTTATAGTCCTGTGGTATTATGGGAAGGTTAATTCTTTCATCAAGTTGTTGCCTCTTTTGCGGATCAGTCTGCCAGCTCATTCTCGGGGATACCCAAATGAGCCGGGATCCATCCAAAAACTTAACCCAAATCTTTTTACCTTTAATGTTCGAGTTCCTTATCATACTAACAATGTTATAGCTAGCGAACTTCCTGAGTAAAAGCCATTTCCAATAGCCGACAGAGCCAATTTTGAGTCTGTTACAATCAGAAATTTGCGTTCACTGTCTTCGAGAATGTAGTCTAGTGCGGTGATGATGGCTTAGAACTCGCTGGACAAAACTGAGTATTTGTCGGGCAGTTTGCTTGAGATTACTCTTGTTGACATTACAGCAGCACATCCCACCACATTGCTACTTTTCGAGCGATCTGTGTATACTTTGTTGTAGTTCTGATATTTGGCAATTTCTTCTATTCTGGCTCTTATCTCTTGATCGTGAGTTTTTGACTTTTTAGAATTGTTTGTTAGCTCCTCAGCTTTAATGTCCTGCACTTATATTCTTGTACTTAATACTTTGTTGTAGTTCTGATATTTGGCACTTCCTTCTATTCTGGCTCTTATCTCTTGATCGTGAGTATTTGACTTTTTAGAATTGTTTGTTAGCTCCTCAGCTTTAATGTCCTGCACTTATATTATTGTACTTAATATAGATAAAGTTGAGCTCTTGAAATTTGATGTGCTTTTTCAGAAAAGTCGAATTTATTTCGTGGACATTCCTGTGCGACTTCACTTTTCACCTGGCAGGTGGCTCTGGAGACAAACGTCGATGATCATTAAATTCAGATAATTCCCCAATTCTGAGGAAGTCACAAAACTGGCAACAATGTCCTCCCTCTATGGTAAATATATTTACATGAATATTATTTGGACCTTCCATTCCAACGATAAAAAATATCAGATATTGGTCGGAATGAGTTGGTTTGACAGCAATACTGCCACCCGCACAACCAAAAATATTCATATTAGAAAGAAATACTAGAGCATGGTAATTATCTTAACCCCACATTTCTATAGATAATTAGTGCATATCACTAATATACGAAGTGTATTTTATATCAATGTCCATTTCGGCTGAAGAAGGCAAAAAATGAAAACATTTCGAAGAATAATAATCGTTTCCTGTGCAAAAAGATGGTGTTAGCCTTCGGTTTAATGTTTCTTAGCGATTAAATTATTTCGATAGATAGTCCCGTAAGTGTGGTGAATGTTATATCCCGCTAGGTGGGAATATTATTTTCCCGCTAGATTGTGAGGTCAAGCGCCAACCTACACGTTGATTTGAGTGTTACTTCCTCCAGGCGGGTTCTGTAGCGAGGTACAACCCTAGCCAGGACATGATCGAAATTTCCAAGTGGACTACCGACATGTATGGAAGTTAGTGCAGATATGAATGTGTATATAAGAGGAAACGAGAGAGCAGGAATGTGGATCGTATACGGTGGATCGTATGCCGTGGTTTGTTAGTGCGTTGCTCCGGCATTCGTCCGGTATTGATAGGAGAAACCACGGAGACCTACCTCTCAGAGCAGTCGACCGCTAGACTTTCAGACCTCCAGATTCTGGCTGAATTGAACCTAGCTCTACAGCTGCCGGCGAACATCCTCCACTAGGGGAAACCGAACCCTAGGACAACGTGCTGAGAGTCGTTGCCGCGGCAACGGATGTTGTCACTGAGTCATCTCAGCCAGCGCGTGAGATCTGTATGAGAGATGTTAAAGTTGTCCAGCGGCCAGGAGGTTCCTTAAGAGGTTCAGCACAGCGCTTTGGGCGAGGCGGGCGGGGCCGGGGGCGCAGGCGGGTGGAGGCTGCAAGAGCGGCGAGGTCCACGATCCTAGTGAATCGGCGGTGGCGGAGGCGGCCCCGGCTTCGTCGGGCCGCCGCGAGGTCCCGGAGCCGGGGGCTCTGTCGACTTGCGAACTACTTGAAACTTCGCGCGGGGCTACGGCGCGTGGGATGGTGGGGGTGGCGGGGGGGGCGCGTTCGGCTGCGGGGAGGCCGCGGGCGGCGGCGGAATGGGCAGCGGCGACAGCGGGGGCGGCGGCTCTGGCAGCGGTGGCGCCGGGGCGACGCGGGACAGCGCAGGGGGAGAAGAAGAGGAAATTTTCCGGTCGGGTGACAGCCCCCATGATGAACGACGGTGCGCCTGTGTCCCCGCCCTCTCGGGCGGACAGGCGGGGCGGGAATCTGGTCGCCGCCGCCGCCTCCGCCTTCGCCGCCGCCCGCGCCCTTGCCGCTGCCGCTGCACGGGCCTCGTTAGCGCTACGGACACGTGCCTGCGTGCGCTCACCGAAAACATTATGCGCTTGTGTTGCTTGTCAGCCGCGAAGTTGCCGCAGGGTGTCGCTCTCCCGCTCTCCACGCGACGGGTGATTGGGGGAGTGGGGAAGAGAGGGGCTCTGGGAAGAGCGGTTGCAAGAGGACGGTTGGCCGGTGTCGAATCCCGACAGGTTTCGAATTTCACATGTCGGCGAAAATGGATGAGGTTTTCAATACGCCTAACGGTATTCTTTTTCGTCTTGTTCTTCTTCACACTACTTTGTTCTCAGCACTTCTCAATTCAGTTTTCTACTTTCACTCAGTTTTCTATTCCCTGCGATAGCTTTCCGGCCTGGACTTTGTTGTCTCAATTAAACATGTCCACTTCGTATTTTTTACTTTCTAGCCCTTACGATGGTACTTCGTAAAACGGGAAAGTTATGTAGTCGTGCAAGAAAAACTTTTATTGCTGGGCCCTGGTAGCGAAAAAGTGAATAAATCCAGTAACTAAATATAGGAACAAAATCCTTTAACACGTGGTGTATTAAGAATCAATGTATTGTGGGTCCTTGATGCCGAAAAATCCATTGTTAGCATAAGGTCTTTCCTTCTGTCATCCCGTCTGTGTTGAATGCTAGTGCCTAAACCGTTCAATCGATTTTCTCCTAAATTGATATTCCCCGATTGATCTGAAGGAAATCGAGTCTTTGGGAGTTTCAAACGGATTTTTTTTTTATTTTTGAGGGTACTTTACATAAAGTCTTAACAGCTTTTTCAAAATTTTCTCAAAAAGGGCTCCAAATTTTATGATTAAACTTTTTTCACGGGTAGTGTAAAAGAAGCTTAAGAGAGTCTTGGAGGTCTCATGTTCGTTGAAATATCAGACTTTTTAAACATTCTAAAATGCAATTTTTTTCGGGCGTTCTCCTACAACTATAATATTGAAGATGAAGATTTTTCACCTAAAGAAACCTATTCCATAAAGACAGATCATTAAAGAAGTTCATGTTTAATTTTTCGAAAATGTAAGTAGTTTTCATGTAATTGTGCATGAAATATAGGAAAGTAAAAAAATAACATTTTTTCCTTAAAACCTGCTACAAGTTTTTTTCTTTAAATTATCAGCTCTAGCGTACATCTCGGTTACCGAGTCCCCCAACTGAGACTAGCTCCAGTCCGAACAAGCTCCCAGCTGTCGATTGGTGTCCTGACATATGTAGCAGTATTGTGTTTGCAGACTAAGTGTAAGGGACTAAGACTTAAGTGTATGCCTAAGGGATAAGAAGGATATAAGGGGAAGGAAAGATCACGCTCGCTCTGTGACCCAGCTGTCGATTGGTGTCCTGACATATGTAGCAGTATTGTGTTTGCAGACTAAGTGTAAGGGACTAAGACTAAGTGTATGCCTAAGGGATAAGAAGGATATAAGGGGAAGGAAAGATCACGCTCGCTCTGTGACCCAGCTGTCGATTGGTGTCCTGACATATGTAGCAGTATTGTGTTTGCAGACTAAGTGTAAGGGACTAAGACTAAGTGTATGCCTAAGGGATAAGAAGGATATAAGGGGAAGGAAAGATCACGCTCGCTCTGTGACCCATTGTTTAGAATACTGCTCCGGCATATGATATATACTGATGAATACTGCTCCGATCCTGCTATGTAGCTTGTGCCCAAGATCCCTCACCGTTAGGCCTCGAACCCTTGGACCTCCCAGACAACGCTTCTGCAGCGACCACGATATTTCTACTGAGCTACTGCAGACAGTTTCTGAGAAAGGCTGGGGATAAAAGGCTTCAGGGAAAATCAATACAGATCACTTCTTTTCCCGTTAATCTTGAGTGCGCGAAGGCGCAACGCGACAGTATTTTGTAATTCCGTTCGGCGTATGGTTTGCGAGACGTGTTCGAAACTGAGGCCCATGCATAATAAACCGCTACAAGAGGAGTGGCTGGGTGGGCGAGGCGAGCTCAAGGTTTACGACCAGCGCCAGCGCGCGCGCAGCATCAAACGGCCCCTGGGTCGCCCCGCGCCTTCTATTGTGGTTTCTGTGGGGAGATGGAGTGCTCGCTGGGGCGCAATGCATTATATATAGGGCTCTGAGATTGCCAATGTAGCAAACCAAGGTCGACACATTTAGTTGAACGTGACCGGGCAAGAAAGAAGGTATGCTGTGTATAAATTTGCTCGATTAATATTTGTTTTTTTACCGCATTACATGTCTTTTCGCTATAATTTGTGAGGTAAGAACTAAGTAAATCGGACATAAAGGATACTCAAATCAACAGCGTTAGAGGAAGTTATATACACGTGATCTTACCGGGCTTCACCTAAGCTTACGACGAAAATTGAGTACATTTGGCAATAGCGGGCTACTTACGATCGGTTCGTCGTTTGTGTTAGGTACTGTAATGTCGTGCTGCAGGGTATCCGTGTTATTGAATTCTCAAAATAGTGACCAACTGCGCTGCAACAAGGGATGGCAAAACAACTAGCCGTTTGCGTTTACTTCGGCTTCACTGGGAAGCTCTTCGATACAAACGACACTTTTTACCATTAGATATATTTTGCCTGTGATCATATTAATCAAGTGAATAATTTGTTTTATGAATAGAAAAGTATGAAAAATATTCATCATAATTGAATATAATTGTTTACCAGAAGCTATTCAATTATGTATAATAATTTATCCATTTAGTGGTCACGAAATCATTTGACGCAAGTATCGATAATGAAGATATGTGGAATTTACTAACCGACGAGCTTCCGTTTACGTTTTCGAATTTTCAAATTTTTATTATCGAAATATAATTAGAACTAGTGTTCATTTCACATTTTAACTTTCTCTTCATAACACCTACGTACTTAGTAAAGAGAAAGTATTTTAATGTTGGGACAAAATCGGCAACTTTTGTATTGAGAACCTAATACCGAAAAAGTAAATAAATAATGCTTCTGTAGGGAGTAAACTGCTTCTTTTAACACGTTGTGTAGTCTGAACACGCGTTTTATGGTCCTAGATACCGAAAAATTGGTCTGTCCCTGTCTGTCGTACCGTCTTTGACGATGGCGCCAAAATCGTTCACACGATTTTCTCTAAACTTGATTCAGTTGACTCCGGTTATAGTAAACTCTGATATGGTGAACCCTCGGTTATAGTGAACTAAAGTCACTGGTCCCGTTTCACTTACATTACAAATAAGCATAAGAAGATTCGGTTATAGTGAACCGGCTATAGTGGACGTAAGGAAATTAATTGAATCTCGTACGTTATTAGGCGATTAAAAGGGCCTTCGGAGAGTTGGACGTGTTCCAACTGCAAGAGGCATTGAAAGGTGTCAAGACAGCATTACGATACTTAGAGATAGAGGACAATGCAGAATCAAGTATGAAGAGAGCACGACATCTGGAGAAGGATCTAGAGAAATTACTAATGAAAAATGTACGAAGCAAGCGATTGAAAATAATTATATTTTTAAATACAAATAATAATATTGAATTTTCAGTTCGTGCTGTTAATCAATGTAGCTACATCTCTATAATAATAAAATCAATAATTTTGGAGCATTTCCATTTTATTTTGCCATCATCAGATATAGTAAACCTCTGCTATATTGAAAGAAACGTATTAGTTCCTAGAAGTTCACTATAACCGGAGTCGACTGTATTTCCCCAACGATCTAGTTTATCTCGCGGCCCTGCGAGTTTAAAATGGATATATTTGTTTTTGGGGAAACTTTGCATGAAATCTCTAAAACATTTTCAATTTTCTCGAAAATGGCTCCAAACTTTTTTATTAAACTTTTCCCTAGAGGAGGCTTCAAATGGCGCTACTCTCATCTTTGAAATCTCTCATTTTCTTGATACTTTCAAAGTTCAATACTTTTTCAGCGTCTTTCTACAACTACAAAATTGAAAATATTATTTTTTGCCATGATGAAATTTGTTCATTGATAAAAGATCATTGTTAAAAGTTCAATGTTCATTGTTCAAAAGTTTAATGTTCATTGTTAAAAGATCCTTACAAAAGTTCAGGTACAATTTTCTACAAATATATTTAGTATTCGCCTAATTGTGCGTAAAATGTAGGCAATTTTAAAACAATAATTTTCTAAAAAAAACTGGTTCTAAAAAAAATTTTAACCGTATTTTCAGGGAAAATTACGCGAAAAGTACTCAAATTTTTGAAAAATATTACATGACATTATTTCAAAATCCGTCTTTAAGGAACAGATTTTGTAAGGAATACTCTCTGTCTTCACAGTTGTAGCAAGACGCCCAAAAAGGTTTTCAATTTTTGAAAAAAGCAAAGTTTAAAAAAAATATGCGATCTGCACCATTCTTTAAAACGTCCTTGGCACAATTCAATAACAACATTTAATAAAAACCATGGAGCAATTTTTTTAAATCTTGAAAATGTGCCAGTGGCTACAAGTTAAATTGAAATATCGGTTTCAAATTCAAGGGACCGCAACAACAGTCAGATCGATTGGAAAATATCAATTTTGGAGAAAATCGGCTGAACGTTTTAGCCGCTAGCGTTGTTTACGGATGGACAGACATGTTTGCCGTCATTCGATCTTTCTGTATCAAGGACCCACAAAACAAGGATTGTGGCTTCACCACGTGTTAGAATTTTTAGTGTATATTTAGCAACTGGATTACTCGTTACCAGGGTCATGTAATAAAAGGGTTTCTGCCGAAAATTCGCCTTTTTTTGTAATGGCGTAATAATTGTAATGGCTAAGGCTGTTGAATTGGATGGCCTAATTTTATCATTGCTTTCGCTTCGATTTCTCTACTTGTATTGCCTATTTAGTTATCTGGAAAACATAATGGGCTGTTTACTTGTCTAATAGGTTCTGAATTGATCCACGGAAAGTGGAACGATTTGGCAGAAAAGATTACAGGTGACACTAAGCAAGTAATCGGTGGAGAAGCAATTAAATGCTGAAAGACCTTAATCACTTTTAAATACAGTTTCTCCGGAAATGAAAGACTGCTTATTAACAAAACGCAGTGTCTCCTCACAGTAAAACACACACTTCTTCATACTTAACGAACTCTGTAATCGGTTCACACTTGTCTACATTTCTCTATCCTGAACAATCTTTCACGTACAGTTTTCTGCTTTCAACTTTTAATATCGGCGTTACTCATAGGCTACGACCAAAGCATAACTTACGGTAAAAATCGCAGCTACAAGACTGTTTCTCTCTTCTCTTCTCACTGTCTCAGCACCAATGATAACGCCGAGTAAATTACATTATATATTATTAATTTTTTAAATGTTTCATCAACATAGGCTGACACATTTTAAGTTGGACACGATTGAAGATGTCTGATAAAGCGTTCAACCAAGAGAAGCAGAAAATATTACCGTACCATGATATACCACGAATTGAATGTTGAGAGTCTTTTTCCTGTAAGCAATCCTGTAAGTAATAACACCTTCCGATGTTAAAATTCCTCATTTATGTTTCATCTTTTATTCGTTTCTTCATGTTCATGTAGTCATTGTACATAAACCTACAGTACGGGAGATTGAAACACTTAGACTGAGAAACTAGGTCAATCAATTTGTGGAGCGTTTGCGAGCATTACACATGTTTATTTATGTGACAGTTTTTCTAGTTCACTAAGCTCCGTTGTAAAAATGTGGGGGTTACAACGCTTGCAGAAAGAAGATCCGATCATCGAAGTCCATATAAACCCATCGCCACGTTCTTGAGCACGCCCCGCTGCATCGTTGTTTGTTGTTTGTTGGCTAAAGCTTTGGTCTTTTAATCGCAATTCGCTCATTGTTTTTTTTACTGACAATAGAAATACTTATTTTTCTAGCTACGATGTTAGTAAATTGAACATAAGTACAACGCTTTCAAATGAAGTTCTCAAGTAACATTTTAAAACAGTTGTGATGTCGTTTGTGATGGTTCAAGAATATAATACTAAATCAAGTGGTGGAAAATAATTTTCACTATAGTTTTGTTTGACTTCTTTGTAGTGATACAGAACTGATATCAAAATGTTAACCGTAAGGATTTTTCAGTCTTATTTTACGTGGGATATATTTACGTGTATGCCATACTGATTCTCTGCTATTTATATTTGTGACTAGATGTGCATTCTTTTCCTTTGCACTTTTTATTTTCGTTATTTATCTAATGATTCAAAAATGAAATAAAATTGTTTGGCAAAGTGTCAATATTGACAGCTAAATAAAACGGAAAAATCATAACAGCTAATGTAAGGGTGACATTTTATTGCAGATAGATTTTAATAAAATTGCAGGTATTTATGTAAATAAGTTGATATTTTATATTTTAAATTTTAGAATATATTTCTTTCACTTGAAATTATACTTCAGAATTATATTATCTTAATCGTCATTCCAATTATTTTGCTTTAGAAACAGTGGCACTATGACCATCAATTTTCAGAATCAGTCAAAACAGAAACACTATATATATATATATATATATATATATATATATATATATATATATATATATATATATTCTAACACGCCCACCTACTACCTTCCAGCCGGTGGCGATAGAGCGTGAAAGAATGAATGCTCGTGAAGCGAGCTTTGAATTCTCAGGAAGCAGGATCTTTCGGGTATGAGAAAGGTCTGAACCCTTGACACAATGAATTAGGTAAAATTCTGGTAAAATGAGCATATATTCAGTGAGTAAACAAATTACACAGTGGCACAAATATACAATAAAGTATGCTCTTGGCGTAGATGGTCACTGCAAAGAAAACAGAAAACAAAAAAAGAACACAACCACAAAATGTATAGGCGTTACCTCGACTGCCTGAATACTTCAATAGTTACTATTCACAATTCTTTTGCTACTACCTCTTTCTGAATTACTTTCGTGTACCTCATTCAACTCTTGCTATTCTTAAGTGTTCTCCATGCACGGCCCTTTAAATGATTCTCTACAATTATTCTACCATAGACTGTTCACAGGGGTCAGCCTTAAGCTGCACATTTACTACAATGCTGTGAACTCAAACAAAAGAACGAACGTGACACACACGTTACTTAAATTGGACCCTTTGACAAATTATAACAACTAATTATCCCCTGACATAATACAATGAAAGCATGACTTTCAAATAAGATCACTTTTACACTACATGAAAAATCATAATTCACTCTAGGAAAATTATACAAGGTATGGCATTCAAACGAATTTACTAGTGCGTACAGCGAATGAAATCTAAACTGCCGCTCATACGTTCGGAATATTTCTCCCAGTTTCTTATTTGGAACTTTCACCTATTTTTAGGACGCTTCGCCTAGTATTTTAAAGCTACACGATTTCCCAACAGATTGCTGCATAGAAGTTGCCAGTTCTTTACCTCGACATCTCCTTCCCGCTCGCCATCAGTTAACCCTAACCGCGCCACTTGACTGGTTCGATGTTCCACGATTGTACCACTTCCTTCTCCCGATTCTCCGGATTCCGCCACTCGTCCAAATTCCAGACCCTTCTCTCGTATCATCCACGGGCTCGTATCATCCACGTATTTGGTCCAAGTCCTTCTCGCCTACGCTTGGGTCTTCACTGGAGTCGTCCTTCATCTGCGTGCCGCGTACCCGTTGTTCGCGCTTCCAGCTCTGAATAACTAACGTTATTGAATTGGATACTTCTAGCACTCGGCCGACATACCACACTTTGAGCGTGCGTGGTCGTGGCGTACAAAGTTAAATGCTGGATTTCGTTTAAAGTCCTTCTGCGCGAATTAATTTCAAGTATGAAACTATTACAGATTCAAGCAATCACATCGCTTGCTTTCTCGCGTAATGTTAGTGCTAACACTGTACATGCACTTCACTTCTGAATTCTATCATGCTTATTAACGCGTTTCTCAAATCAGTTTTAACTAAGCAAGTTAAAATATACTCCTGCTCTAACCAGTGACTATCGCCGAAGAATTAGGTTGAGTCGCCGTCGCTGTCGAAATTGAAAGAGAGTTCTCCCGAAGCGCGTCGCGGTAATTATGTGACTCCGCCTGGGGAAATTTCTGGAGGGGTGAATTTTCTCCTCCTTCGCGCTCTCTCAAGAAAAACATTATCCGTAACTTCGGACATCGGAGTGCGAAAATCTGCGGGTAGATGTCGCTTTCTCGGACCATCGCCCCGCCGCGTACCTTATTTCTCTGTGTTCTGGGCTTTTCTCGTGGCTTATGGTGGCGTTACGGGTTTGTATAATCCCGTGACGTCACAATATATATATATATATATATATATATATATATATATATATATATATATATATCCTGGATGTCTGGAAACAATGCAGATTTCTTCAACGATGTTGTTCTTCGCTCGCTCGTACTTCTGTTTCTCTGACTTCTTTTCGTGAATTTAACACTGCATTTAATCTTTACTTTAATTTTTCTTAATCTTCAAGTAACAAGGTCTTGGTAAAAATGTTATTTTTATTCATCTTTTGTATTTCCTACCTCCGTAGCCATAATTTCAAAATAACTGACGAATTTATTGAGAGGTTTTGTTTCCCCCTTTACAAACAGTATCTTAACCCTAAGAAATAAATATAATAAAACGAGAAATGCGAATAAAATTGTTTGGATTTGCGTTGATATGATTAAATAGTGTTTATTAACTCAACTTATTAACAAATTTTGTCGAATGAATTTTTCGATTTTTCACTCTGGTTTATTATATTGAAAAGAGCTTGTCGCTGATGCTTTAACGTAGAGGAAGATACATATTATTTCTTTTAACTTTTCTTTAGTTTATTTGTAATGTAATTACTTGATATACTGTTTTTCTATCTCTTGGAAGTCACTTGTATTATTCATATTTATTTATTAATGGATATTTCATTATGGAATATTCTTTGCTGCGTCAATGACGGCTAATAATACTCCATCAATATATGACTGTTCTTCATCGACTACTTACTACCACAACACCCGCGTGTATTTCTTGACTTTCATAATTAACTATCTGAAATGTCAGTTTTCAAGACCGAGTTTGTAACCGCTGGAGACACATATTCTCCTGAAGCAATCTTGTTTGTTTTCATTTCTAACGTTATTTGAAAGTAAATCATTATACTCATCCAATATGAGCATCTTTGCCAGTAAATTTTCTGTTTGTACTACCCTGCCAATTCCCTATGCCACCATACTTACACAAGTACGCGAGGGCTTTCGCGACCACAGTCAGTTGAGTCTGGACTATTCAGAAGACACCACCCTCCACGTAGTGTCCCGTTTTGGCTTTAATGCGACGACCTTCTTCAGGGTTAATGCCCTTAATTACAATTCGTGCCTAGGATACGGCGGGCGTCTCTTGGATAACCAATACCCCACCTAAGAAACACATTGTGTGACATGGACTGTGACAGTGACGTTAAATAATGTTAAGTTTACCTTAATATTAAGGAGATAAAATTGCTTGAAAATGGAAACGTTGCATAATGCGTGAAGAAAAAGTTGTATTACATTGTGAATTCTTTTATTCTTTTTCTTTTTTCTGTATTCTTTCATCTTTTCTGTATATTTATTCTTTCATTTTTACGGTAATATGTTTTAAACGCGTATATTTAGTTTGTATGTATTGGTAGCAAACACAATAATTGTATCTGTAAATGTGAATTAATAATTGATTAATGAAAAATCAGACAATAATCCTACCAATGTCCTGTTGCTTATTAGATTTTGTTTTCATATTATACATTAATTTGTGAGTTCTATGTGTGCATTATATGTCGGTTTAATTATCCTGGAAAATAATTAGCCCTTGTATTTTTTATATAGAAGAATGATGCCTAAGGACCGATTTTATCTTCTTTCATGTACTCAATAAAGATACGACTAAAATAAAATGTATATACATGTCTAAACATAAAAATGTATATACATAAAAATAAATGTACATATAGTCTACTATTCATAAAACACGTAATATTTTTATTGAATTGTTTCTGGTAAAGAGAAGTGGTAAAATCTGAGAGTGCGATCGGACCAAATTGGGATATCGGTTGCCTAATTTGAACGTATAGTCCCAAGAGTCATCTCTCAGGAAATGTGCAAATGATAACATCGTTCAACAAAAAATAAACTGTTTCCACTTGGCCAGGATTTTGTAGCGAATTTACAGTAAATCCATGTGTACTGAAACCAAATACGTCATTAGTTTCATTGAGTTAGCTTTAGTTTTTGTGCAACGAATGGTGTAATGGAAGATTGTATTACAAAACTCGAACAACTATCTATTACAATCTATTACAAAAAAACTATCTATTACAACAATCTATTACAAAACACTAATAACTATCTTTACATAAACACTGTTATTTTCATAAGTAATACCACGAATGCTTTGGAAACTGTCGTTAAATCCCCGACTCGCAAAGCCAGGGGAGATTTATCTGAGAATTTTCAAAGCACGAGTGGTATTAAATACGACTATTCCACGAATAAAGTTACGTCCAACAGAGTTCCAAAATGCGCCAGATATTAGATATTGAAAAAAATTGAAAGCATGTTAAAATCAAAGAGGTTATGTTATAGTATATACGCGGTTTACTGCACACCAACGCAGCGATCGATACATACCGCCTCCTAAGTTAGATGAGTCGCAGCCTATTATTGGCCAGTAGGAAGGAGTGGTAAAAAAAATCGGATAGAAAAAGCAATAAAGTTTTTGATATACACGACCCTGATTCGGGCATTTTATAAGTGTAGTTAAGCACTACTGGTTTTAATTTCACGAGTGGAATAATCCAAAATAATTGCTTCAAATATTTGATTTCCAACGCCCGCGAATTTTCCCAGCCGTAAAATATGCTGATTCAAAGAAACTAACTGGATAAGAATTCTCAAGATCAGTAACTCTGATTAGTCGTGATCTGGAACTCATACACTTAGTACTCATGATCCCAATAACGCTCCAGCAATATTATAATGGCAAGGAAAATTCGATGAAAGGCTAAGGCATTCAAAGAAGCAAAGGAGGAGAACATCGGCATTAATATAAAATTAATCTAAAAAACCGTACGCTCATTTAATAATATGAATTATAGAATTTGAAGATATTTGTTTTTCGCCTTGATGGCATGATGAACAAATGACTTGCCATACAAAATCACTTTTTTATGAATCACACCATATGCTACACACATTTAATTTTGTTTGGCAAGAATCGTAATGTTTAAATATTCTCTGAGACGAACGTTATTGGTGAAATAATAGTCAGTAGTGTTTTGCAGACTTTTTATGAACCACTGTTATGAAGAGATAAATAGTGCATTATTCTTGCCATTGGTTAGTAGACGTGTTTGTTTAAGAATACTGCGCATAAATAATAGCAGATAAATCCTTTTATTGTTGGCTCCACGTGGTACCTGCATGTAAAACAGAAAATAAATTGTGTCATGACGAAGCGGGCTAAGCGTTCCTTCACCAGAGCCTGCCACTTTTCTCGTGAGTCAACGTCGCATAAAACCCTGAATAACTGGCGGCAAAATGCCTTTACGCCAGTTTTATTGCATTTTTAATGTCTGCTCGTTCTAAGCAATGATTCATGACATAAAATTGGAACTGCTAATTTTGAAGTCGTTGTTTCTGCGAGGTTAGTTCTGGAAAACTTAGCCTCTTTGAACGCGAGTCGAATCTAGGCACAGTATTCTCATGGTGGTTTTGCACCACTTAATCTTTATTGCAAACACATGTGACGGACTATTCATGAAAAGTAGCAAGTTCTTTGTCTTCACATTTAGTAAAGTCGGTCTCACAATATTTCTTCCCTAGATCCGAGAAAAATGATGTATTCTTCAGAACATGAATTCTACGAGTAGTACTTTTTCCAGCTCGTATTTTGTATTCTTTGCTGTATTCAAGTGTTCGACATTTATTCTTTCACGCTCTCTTATATTTTTTAAGCTAAAAAGAACTAACTCTATTGTAATACATGCTCTCACTTCACTGCACACTGTCTCACTCTATTGTAAATTTTTGTATTAGTTAATTTTTTTTCATCTATTGGAATAGCTTTCTTACAAAGGACTTAACTTAGTGCGTTACTCAGATAACACTTTCTAAATATTTTATTTTCTTATTTAAATCAGAAATTTGATTGAACTAGTCAGATTTTTCATGAAGGATGGAGGAAACATATGGATTTTTTTGAATAAATAAATATCCAAATTTGATCAACTAAAGTTCGTACCTACTCTGAACAGATCGTCTGCATAAGTATTAAAGTTACATGAAAATCCATTTCTAGAATTACAAATGAAGACTTTTTCGCATTTATGTGCAATTTTAGTACGCTGAATGCTATTTCAAATTTTGTAATCTTTACGGTTTATGAATATAATTGAATTCAGAGTAGTTTTAATGAAAATTAAATTCAAAGTAGTTTTAACATAATTGAAAGAAGTTCAATGTTTCTGAATTGTCCGAAGAAAATATTGTCTTCTATAATATGCATTTTAAAGGTGTAGATTTCAAAAACATGAGAATCAAATCTACTTTAAGAAAGTTTTATTTTGAGAAACATTTTACACATTTCTAGAAAGTATAGATCCACGGTAAGTAAATAGGTTTTCCGTCGACGACTCCGGATTCAATTAGAAATATCTGTCCTTATATCTCTCTCAGTCCGTATATTAATCGAAATATCTATTGTTTTGAAATTATTTTGTTTAATCGAAAGAATGTATGTATCCTATTTGTGAACGAAAATAACCTTACGTAGCGCGAGACATACACATTAAAATAATAGGTGATGAATAATACGATACAAAAAGAATACAAAAGGAATTTCTGCGCATTAGATCAAAAGGTGTCGGAACGAGAATGAGGTTGTTTGAAAAGATAATACAAGTTAAGCGTTTTCAATTATTGCATAAAAATCTTGATGAAATATTTGAGACAGTACGCGAGTTTAACCAGCGTACAAAATTTTAATTTTTTTGTTAATACTGATTGATAGATCATTAAATTAATATTATCTGCAAACTTGATCTTATATTATCCTCTGACCAAAGTGTTCTACAAATCTGATTTATAATATGGAGTGCCAGAAAATCATGTACAGAAGAACTCTGACATGTTTAATAATAAAATTATTGCTATATATAGATTGAATCTGGTTGCATCGATTAGGTAGTATTAGTTTCAGGCGCATCAACTACTAAGGTCATTATCTCCATACACCTACGGCAAATATATACGTACCCTCATTCATACGGATATAACATATAGAGCATGTTATAATATAGGAAGTTGAAGTGTTTCCCCACCGTTAGAAAGTAAGATTTGACGTCGATTTACACGTCAGTTTGCGGGTTTTCTTCCTTAAGGAGAGGTCACACCATACGGGACAAGGTCTAACCTCCCAACTGGTCTCCATCACATAAAGGTGGTGATGTAGAGTACAACAAGTAAGTGTGCTTGTAAAGGAATGCAAATGTGAGAGATGAAAGATGCAGCAAGTTGTTTGGAAACTGCTCCGATATTGGTACCAGGAGAAGTGGCTCAGTGCATCCACTGATGTCATTGCAGTGCCTCTGACCGGGAGATCCTAAGTTCGAGTCCCGACAGTAGCAAGACACTAGCTTGTCAGCTAGGTCGAATTCAGTCGCTGTATGGAAGAGAATCCTAGCGGCCGGCTGCTCTGATCGGTAGTTTTCCGTGGTTTCTTCGATCAACACCAGGCGAATGACGGAACGATACACTAACAAATGGGCCACTGACCTCGCCCGATCTTTCCTTCTTCTTCCTTGTCTTTACCTCACCCTTTACACACACACACACACACACACACATGCACACTATTATGCACTACACTACCACATTTGTCGGGAAATCGGTCGGGAGCTTAGAGCTTGTCCCAGCTGGGGCGGTGCCCCGCTGGTGGGAGATACCTGATTGAGGAAAACCCCACTAGACGACGGTATGTCGGCGGCGGATCTCGCCATTCATTTAGAAAAATCATGCACCACACTTGCTACTCTAGGACTAATGACCTCAGTAGTTAACTCGCCCGGAATCATTAACGACCGACCGACCAACCAACCAGTATTGGGCAGGTAGTGATCGGAGAAACCATGGAAATCTTCCTATCAGAACGACCAGACGCTAGAATCCTTCTCGAAGCAGAAGTTAAATTTCTGTCAGCTATGTAGCTAGCATAGACAATCCGCCATCATATGGACTCGAACCCTAAGACAACGATTCTGCAGTGGTACCGATATAGCTTTCTGGCTATCGCAGCCGGTCTTTAGCCCGTGTTATTGTTTCCGTTACTATAACATTCCAAGTAGGGAAAACTGGTGGCCGACAACAGTAAAAGTTCAGCTAAACAAAATCACACAAAATGGTTTTTCAAAAGTTGCACGCAAACTGTTTGTAAACAGCAAAAAAATACTGTCATATAACACTGCAATAAAGTAAATATTTTAACAAAACAGTCTTGATGAATACTACAAGAACTTTGTATTGTATACATGCAGGAGATCAGTTACTTACCAGAATATAAAAGTAGTTCCGTAATTCAATCCATTAATGGAAAATATTTAATGGCGGGCCTAGTTTTCTCTTAACTTCTGAGCGCATTGAACATTAGTTTTATAAATGTTTTTGTTTTTCTGGAGTTCCTTTTGTGTCTAATAAAAACACAGATCCTTCTCAAAAGGCCGGAGGCTGCAAAGTTTTATTTCAATATCTGTGCGCATCGAAATTTAGTAATATACATAGATTATGCACATTCAAACAATCTTTTTTCCCTTACGGATCTGCGTTTATCTGACGAAAATTGATATTGACAAGACTTTACAAATTGAAGAAAGAATTGTTGTCGCTTTTGTTTTGCTTTCAAGTTCTTATTATCCTAGAGTTTGAAAGCCTTCTTCGTTTAAAATTTCCAACGCTATGTCGCCAGGATGGGACATAAAAGAGCACAGAATACGTTCCATATGTTTCCTTGGACGAATGTTTATTGGCAAGTGATGGTTCACATAATCAGCGAGAGGAGGCGGTGAATCTGTAGCACGTGCGCATGCCTGCGTTAACATCCAACTCTCGCTCCATCCGTCCTTACTCGGCCAACGCAAGGCACTGACATAATTCATCCATGTTGGGCCGAATACCCGTTGTTTCCGGCCATTTATGACCTATTCGTAATATTTTAGACACACTTTGGCACAGGCTCGGTCGTACTGAGTTCGAAAACTTCTCGCGAACATATCCGAAGTTGGAAGTCGGCAAGGCAATATCAAATCAACATGAAGTATTCGATTGGTTTGTGATGGGTTAAGACAGGCAAAAATCAGAGAAATCAGAAATGTTTATTAAGAAATTCAAGGATTTTCAAATTCACAACGTTCCGAATACTTATTGGAATCCTTCCTTAGGTGCTTAAAATGTTTCCAAAATTTGTTACATATTGTATACATTAGGAATAAATAGTTGAATTTATAAAAGTATATTCTTTTTTAAAGTACTAAGAAATTTATTTTAAAATAACATTTTAAAAAAGAAGTTTGACCATTACCCTTATTGAATTGTATTTTTCTATTGTACAAAACTTACAAATACGTTTATTTACATTGCCTTCAGACAATGTGAGCTTTGCGAAAGGTGAATTTGAGTAACACATGGCTTAATAAACATTCCACCATAATTGGATCATTACAAACCAATCTGACGCATGCACAATCATTTCTTTTAGCAGAATATGGAGTTATTCCATCAAACTGAGCCATTCAACAGGGACATAGACAAGCTTCGTTTCTTGCTTTCGTAACTTCGTTTCGCATCGTTTTCACCTCTTCGCCTTTATTACATGTCGCATATACATATTAATTTGAAGACTGATACCGAGAGAGGTGGCTCAGGGTATCAGCTGATGTCACTGCAGTGCCTCTATCCGGGAGGTTCTATGTTCGAGTCCCGACAGTAGCAGGATATTGAACACGTGCTAAATAGTTAGGCCGAATTCAGCTGCTGTCTGGAGGAGAATTCTAGCAGCCGGCTGCTCTGATTCAGCTGCTCTTTTCGGTAGTTTTCCGTGGTTTCGCCGATCAGTGCCAGGCAAATGCCGGAAGAGTACCCTAATAAACGAGCTCCGGACCGCGCGCGATCTTTTCTTCCTCTTCTTGTTGTATATTCACCCCTTACTTACACACACATGCACTACACTACTACACACGCCAAAAGATCGGTCGGGAGCATAGAGCTTTTCCTGGCTGGACGGGTGTACCGCTGTTGGGAGATACCTGGTAGGGGAAATCCGTCTCCTAAAGAGAAAAATATGCAGTGCACTTGCGGCACTAACAATCTTAGTAGTTGATGCACTCGGAATCACTAATCAAGAAATCAATCAAACTTTAATGGTTGGCCGTCATAAAAAAAAAGACAATCTTTTATTTAAGTTTTGTTTCTTTTTGTTTTATTTTTACAGCGTCGCTTCCTTTTAAATATATTTAAGGAGATTTTCTGTTCTTTTATTGTCTACCAGGAGTTCTTTAAAGGCGAAAATGTGATAATTCACTACAACAATATTATCTCTGTACTAAAAGTGACGAAATAATTTTATTAATTTTACTGCAAGTACTTTTATTGTAACCCTTTACATAGTATCTCATTCTGACAACACATGGATCTATGATGTAGTTGGATTTTCATTACGGCATTATTTCATTATTATTATTATTATTATTATTATTATTATTATTTTGTCATAACAAAGGGAACAAACAATTCTACGCGTACGCATACATCAGGATTAAATTGTTCTATTCCTGTAGCTAAAAAGATTTTTCAGAAAATACATTTTTTGCAGTGGTTGCAAACGCTTCACCTGTTAGCGTTTGACTATACGATCTCTATTTGACAGCTCGTCAAGGATTGATAAACTAGTAGATCATGAAATGGTAAATACACTGATACATGTCTGTATATATTTAGTTTGCTTTATATAAGGACAAACACGTGTGTTTCTGAACGGAAAATTACATCTAAAAGTTAAAAAAAGTGCATTTTACCTTTTAAATTGAAACCCTAATACTGTAACCGTACCGATTACTAAAGTAGATCTATCATGTAACCTATTTCGTGACGTGTGATTACACCGTCACGCATCCCTGGGAATATCTCAATTTATGGATAAACTTCCCTATCGGTAGTGGGTTCGTCTTTGCTAAACTACTGATCAATTAACAAGCCAACACAATTTTACAGTTTTAAATAACAAATAACATGTATTCTAACGAATGACAATCACTGTACAATGGAATTCACAGATCCTCCTATGTTCTCACTTTTCGTAAAACGATGGTAGCTAGTTCCCTACCTAAACTGCAGTTTTCACTAAAGTGATAATAACTCTGATCCCCGTTTACAAGAAAAAGCAATAAATACATATTTACACTTCATAAAAAATATCACACATGAGACACACAAATAATAGTACAAATATTCATCCTGCAAAAAAACATACATACACACAATACTCGAAATTCACTACTACCTTTTAAATCACTAATTACGTTACACTTAATAGTCACATTTGACCTTCGGCTTCTACATAGCCTTTCAACACAAAATTTTGTTTCATAACGTCTCTTAAATGATTTGAATCAATTGCATATGACTCTAAATAAATAATTATATACAAAACAACTTCTATCATAAACATAAGGATTACTCTAATCTGATTCCTCTTACGACTGTCGAAAAGAAATAAAATCACTGGCTAGCAAGACCAATGTTCTAAGAAACTTGCCCGATCAACGTCTGTTATTGAGGGAAGCTCACATTACAACGTTTTGGCTAGTATAATTATAATCCTATCTCAGAAGTTTTTTCCAGACTGAAATTTAATGAGTGTTCTTTCTGTTTTTATGTGACTCACGACCGGCGAATTCCTCAAGTTGGTCCCACGCTGTGTAGCTGGCCGTCGCGCGACACTCGCGCCTCAAGGTCGTCGTTCTTCTGCAAGGTCCGTGCGTTGCCTGTCGCGTCGAAATTGGAGTATTTCCGAACGCCGTCTCCTCGTCGTTCAACGAAAATTCACCACAGCTTTCGCAGAGGCGATGGTCGCATCAGAATGGGAGTCCGAAACTCCAAGTTATGACTTCGTAATAGCAAAAGTCAAGCTAGTTGTTGGATAATTCGTACTTCTAATAGTTCTCAAAATTCCATAATAGGATTTCCAAAGTGAAATTCCAAAAATAAGAATAAAAAATATATGAAAGCTGTAACAAAGAAAAAACATGTCCTATGTTACAATAGTCCTCCTTTCTAGCAACAAGAATGCAGCAACGTGGTTTTACAGATTCATTTCGATCTATTACCGCCGTCGTTCTTTCATTCATTGCATTCTTGTTTAATATTCATTTACTAATTCCATGTAATCTCACGACATTCACAGTACGTAAATCCATGAAAAGTGTTCAGTCATTTACCTTTTATTAAAGCTTTTGTGTTCCGTTATCTTCCGCGTGTCCCTCGTCGACTATGTGGTGTTCTTGTAGGCAACCGTTCACCTCGGCGTCTCGAACCAGAAAGAGAGCGAGCTCTTTTGACGAAAGTTCACGCCACGTCCGTATTTCCACAAAAATTTCCTGATTGGCTATGGTCTGAGTGCGTTCAGAAATCCTTTTCTGACTTACGCCATCTCTTCGCCACTATAGAAACTACGTGTAGGGCGTAATATCGGGTATTATCGCTTCTATTTTTCGTTGGTTATAAATGTAACCGACGACAAGCGGTTACAATACAGAGAACCAATCGTATTCTAACACAGTATCGGCGCAACTAAATGGTCATAAAGATGACCATTTAGTGGAAATAGTAATTTCCATGGAAATTTCCCTGCGTTCTTTTAACCAACGGAGTATTTTTATCTACAGATGCCTTAATCTATGATTATCAGTCTCAACCAAAGATGTTCTACTTCGATGAAGATTGAACAAGACATCCGACATCTGCTATCAGTTACGACTGCTTCTGATCTCGGGAAACAGATGACGGACTTCCATATTTCGTCACATTTTTACCAGAAACTCGCTTCTCTCTGTCATTCAACAACAAATAGCACAGTCTAAAACACCGACTCACAATGACCAGTGAATTTTCCGCTCTAATATTACGATATCGTAAAAAATGAGCGTCATCAATTTTCATAACCTTTGGCGCGATGTGGACACAAAGCCTTCTGGAAAGTTACCACAAGTTACCGCGGTTCGGCCTCAGATATCATTTTACGAGCTCTCTCCGAGGCTGTTCGACCGGAGAAGAGGGAGGGTGCGTGGGACCATTGAGGAGGGGCGGAGGTGTGTGGAGTGGGGATGGGGGAGGGAGAGGAAGGAGCGGAGGTGAGAGCTCTCAGGTGGGAAAAGCGAACCGGCGAAGGCGTCAGCGAACAATGAGTGAGCAGGGAGTGGGCGTCGCCACGTGGGGGCGGCGGTGGCGCCGGTCGGCCGGGCGGCTGGCTAAGTGGCGGCGCGACGCCCGCCGCCGCCGCCGCCGCCGTCCTCGGATGAATGGCGGAGACCGCCGTCCCGCCACCGTTGGTGTTGCGAAGGCGCCTGGACAAGTCGCTTGTTAGCCTACTTTCATTGTTCCGATAAAAATAAGAGACTCGATCTTATAGAAACGGAGAGTCTGAGGTCGTAAAGGACGGCGCCACCTCCGCCGCCGCCGCCGTTGCGAAGAGAGGTGTCGGGTTCGCTCCCCAGACCTGGGGATCATTGTAACGCGTGAACAGGTAAGCTATAAACCCTAAGTGCTGTGTGGGTGGGCAAGTCTCTCGAGGTCTTCGGTGGAGATCGACGCTCGTATTTCAGGCCGGGAAGGGGAAAAGAAAACAGGACGAATTACAACGGGAAGAAACAATTGGGGGCGAAGAGAATCCGAAGGAAAGCTAAGGGGCTGGCTGGGAGGATTACATCAGGCTTACTCTATTGGTGAATATTGTATACAATTATGTGAAGCACGATGCAATATAATTTATGTTGTAAGTAAATATACGCTTGCCCACTCTCACTGATTTCATGGCAGTCAACAGAAACAGGTACCAAACATCACCGAATTTTTCAATTTGATTTTTTAATTTGAAGGACTAAAAAGGGACAAAATCTTTGATTTTACTGCAGTTAGTGATTCTGCACAGAGATAAGCTTGTAAAAAGTGTCCTTCTTAACGACATCTCGAATATATTTCGTACACCAAAATAAGAGTGCAAAAAGGTTTTTTTGCACTATATAAATGTTTCAAAGAGATACGAAAATATACACTCATTAGCGAAATTAATTTTAATTTCTTGACAATATTCTCCTCTATCCAAATAATATCTATAAATATTATATATATATATATATATATATATATATATATATATATATATATATATATGTGTGTGTGTGTGTGTGTGTGTGTGTGTGTGTGTGTGTGCGTGTGTGTGTGTGTGCGTGCGAGAAAGTAATACATATTTGTATAGGAAGGGTGAACAAAGAACGTTCACTTTACTGGAATTAAAATAAATTAATTTCATATTTAGGATGTGGTTTAAAGAAAGTTACTTTAACAATAGTAATGAGGAAGATTAAACTCAGGAAAATAGAGTATATTAGCAAAGGGTATTACCTTAAATCATTGAAGAATTGTAACGTTCTGGAATAAAGTTCTAAACTTTTGATTCCAAAAATATAAATAAGAGATGAAAATCATTATGTTGGGTAAGTTCGAGCACATGTAATTTATGTTATATTTTCTATAAACAAACTTTTAAACTGTGATGTGAAAATACAAAATTACTCGTTAAAAAGGAACCTACTGACCTACTGACGTTCAAAATAGTGGGCGTTTTCAAATCTTATTGTATATCAAATTTTTAGGCTTTAGGCACAGAATTTTTCAAACACTAACAAGTCTATTGCTCATGAAACATAGTTTTAGATGTATAAAATAATCAAGAACGTAAGAGACTAAAATGTTCATAATTTACATTCATTACACGAACCATTTCGTAT
The DNA here is from genome assembly GCA_011170035.1 of Teleogryllus occipitalis. Taxonomy (NCBI): domain Eukaryota; kingdom Metazoa; phylum Arthropoda; class Insecta; order Orthoptera; family Gryllidae; genus Teleogryllus; species Teleogryllus occipitalis. The sequence continues at coordinate 160,901 of BLKR01000753.1, read as the reverse complement.
TATAGGACAAACAAATCAAAAAAGCCTCCGTTCTATCTGCTCTACGAAGTCTTTGTTAAATATAATGTCCCCAAAGTTTATGAGTGTTTACTGACTTTTAATGCTTGTTGTTTATTTCAAAAACAAACACTGGAGCGGTTCTGTGTAACTTACACAAATGCGTGCACGGCGATTCAGCGAAACAGATGAATAGGCGGCTTTGGTAGCGAAGTTCGTAAGAAAAGCAAACAAAATTATGACGAGTGTGAAAGTTTATTTACTTACACAGAAAACATCAATAATGAGTGTAGTCCCACCAATACTATGCTCCCAATCTGAAAATGAGTTTTGTTCACTCATTCACCACTCAGAATTCAAGGAGTACTAGTGAGTGATAGTTTGGTATCAATAGTAGTTCATCAATCTATTATATCATATCAATCTATAGTTTGATACAGACAGTTGTTATATCTATTAAGAAGCTCGTGCCGTGCATATCTGGGTGAGTGGTTAGCTCACTGATCTCTGAAGCCCCGGTGCGCGTGATCGATCCCACCTGAATCGCGTAGATTTTCGAAAGGCGAAAAATACCACAGTAACCATGGCATGTTTCTGGCATGTAAAAGAACCCTAGCAGGTGCCCAGCAAAAAATAGCCCCCCGGAAATTTCCAGTCCTTACGAAATCTCACGATCTCCCAACCAGAAAGCTCGGATATGGTTAAATAAGACCGGTCTTTGGCGGAGAATGGAGAATCACATCCAGGCACTTAAGGGAACGCCCACGGCGGAAGAAGCTCCCCTAGACCCGCGCCAGGTTGAGTTTTCAAATAAAGCTTGGATGAAATACACAGGTGGGGAAATATGGCCAATAGTCGTGTCCCCGCAAAAATAACCCATAAGATTAATATAAAAAAGCAGGTATATATTTGTACTTAACGTCCTTCTGAGACTCTCGGTGTCTATGAACGTTACCTCATTCCTCTGAGGCATACCTTCAGGGACAGTAACCTGGTTACTTACAAAATCTCCCAAAACTTCGCGGTGACGTGGCTTGTAACGCTACCGTCGTGACGGTCATACTACTTACGTTCCCGGAGAAATGTTACTCGCGTGCCCATCGGTGCTTCAACCGGTATTATGCTAGAGACACAGCTTCTACATAGACGGCGCTAACCATGACCGTCTGTATGCCCATTGCGTTACTCGCTCCTGAGATTTATTTATTTAAATCCAAAAAAGTAAAAAAAAGCGTAAGCGTAGGCGTAGGCGTAGGCGTAGTACGTGTGGCGTAGTACGGGGGAAAATGAAATCTGTGTACGTTTTCTTGAGCTCTAGGATCCCTACCCTAATTTATATACAATTAGCAAAATTGAGGGAAATTAATCTAGAACATAATCATACGAACTATTCGAATTTTCACCTTCTCAACTTATTTTCATGTAGTGGAGAATACGATAGAGCCACATTGTGGTCAGAAAATTAAAAAGAAATACCAAATAAGTTATACATTGTGACTGTCAATGCAATAATTCCCTTACAGGGCGGTTTGAATACCTAGCAATCGTGTAAAAATGAGGAAGATGTGTGGATCTCATTTTTTAAAAGCACACTTTTAATGGTATCTCGCAATTATAATGTACACAATATTTTGATGTTTATATAATTGGGTTTAAATACTGTGTAAGACACTACGAAGTTGGCAAGTCTGTTTTGTTCATACACCTCTTCTATTCGTTTTTTTGTAAAGTTGTTCACCAGAATGCAACCCGTGCGACCGTAGTGTCTAGTGGCGTTGCATGCAAGGGCAAGCTAAGCTTCAGAGTTAGATTGCACTTCGTTTTATTGTAAAGTTAATTGAAGTACGGTGCGTTGCTTTCTATTTATAAATCAAAATCAATTTGCCTATCTGTCTCTCCCTGTCCTTCCCCCACCCTTCCACGTTCGTTGCAATCACTTGCATTCTTGCAAACGTTCAATAAAAAAATTATACATCCATTGTTTACCTAATTGATTTATTGGAATAAATCAAAATGCATTTGTTAAGAAATTGTATGGGAATTTATAAACACCTAATTCAATTTGGTGAGTTCTCTCACTGTTTTCGTGTATTGGCGAAAATCGTAGAATTCATTCTTAAATTTTGCTCTAAATGGTAGGAAAGGGAAGTAGGGATAATTTTTACGAAATATCATACAGACAGTAACCTTTCTTTTGTTCTGATAGCCACATTATTTTTTATTAAGATCGCTGATATTATACTGTTCGTTGTTACAAAAAGCAAGCAAACCTTCTTTAAAGAAAATAAAGTAATAATTTGAAAAAAAAAGTAGCCTAAGATATGCCCGTCGTACTACCTTCCAGAAAAATCCGCCCAAGATTGGTACAGCCATCCCAGAGATTACATCGGACAGACAAATAGATAGGCAAAAATTGAGAAAAAAATTCAATGAAGTTTTATATTGTGTACATAACGATAAAAGAAAAATGAAAACAGTTATTAGGAAATCAAATACAGATACTCAAATTTTATTTATATAGATTATTTTCATACACGTGATGCAGGCGAAGAGGTATGTAATATACACATGCTTTTCTAAATGTGTTTGATGAATTATTTATAATTGAAGAATTATGACTTTTCAGAATTTACAAAGTAAATTAAATTTAAAGTAATAAAAAACAAATGCGCACACCAAAAAATTGCGTACCTACGTAGGTATATTTCATTCCCAGTATCACTAATTCATTGCAATGAGAACTAATACAGTTTTGATTGCGATTTTGTAGAGCATAGCGCTGGCATTTTCCAACCGCAGATAAATAATGAACTTTTCTGCCAATCTTATTTCCAATAATTGACTCAAAGCATTTCATTATGCTGTTATAATCAATGACTTTTTTCATTATTAAATTTTTGGAAGTAATATTTTTCATATTTCTGACAAATTTTACAACTACGATGAGGGAATATAAATTCAAACTACTATATATATATATATATATATATATATATATATATATATATATATATATATATATATACACACACAAAAATCCAACATTTCAGCCACATCTGTCAATCAATGTGGATTTCTAATTTACGAAAATATATGTGAAAAATACTAAGTAATATTTGTAAATATGATTAAAAATACACTTTATTTACAGAAATGTCTTCTCACCCAGCTACCATATGTTATTACTCTTTCACAACCAATGCGGTTCCACTGTGCCGTTAGTTCTGCAATTTTCGATGCCATGGATATAAACGAAGAAAATTGAACCGGAACTTTGATTGTTTGTCTTTCCTCATTGCCTAACACCAGTAATTATACTTTATCCAATGTCGATATAAATTTTATAACTTCAGTTCCACGTTCGCAACAGACGAACAAAAAATCGAATATTTTTGTATAACAGTAGTATCTTCAAATATTGGAGTCAATCGCAACTCGTACTTACATAGTTATATACCAAATCGTAGCTACATGTTTATATGCCATTTGTGATTTTATTGTATTCATTTTGTTCTCGTTTTTTGAATATTGTATTTAAATTTAAATTTTTAATTCTAATTTTAAATCTTCCCTTGCTTTTGTCCTGTTATTTCTTATTTCAAAAATGTTATGAGGAAAGAGATGCTTTATTTGCTATAACTGCTTCATTTCAAACTATCTGATGATGCGTCCATGTTGTGTCGCAAAACAGTGTGTTGTTTAGTTCATTTAGGCCATTATGCTTTAAAAAAACTAGTATGATTGTTTGTAATATTTGAAGATACCACTGACATCTAAGCATACATTTTTGTAGACAATAATGTCTGATACGAGTTGCTAAACCTTTCCTTGATTAGAAACTAATGTCTTCAAGCATTATCATGAGAAAAGTGACAGGATTTGCAGTAAATGGAAATGTGATTCAAAATACCGGCAACTGGAGAGCTAAAAGGCTTGTAACGTTTTTGTCTTGTGAAACGGCCGCGGGTGTCGACAAATGGAGACAATGTTTAAAACAGCGGACGCAGAGCTCTCGCTCTGATCATTTTCCTTCCCACAACGTCGCTCTGCCCCATTTCCGCGAGGCGATGGGATGCACCCGCCTACCCGCCAGCCCAGGCCACCTAAAGAGCTGGGCCTGGCCCGTTGCGCCGCTCTGGGCCGTCCCGCACGGCAACATTATGCTCCGCCGCCTCTGCCCCGACCGTAGCCACCGCTCTCGTCATAACACCCGCCACCGCCACCACCACCAACGCCATCGCCTCGCCTCCCTCCACCGCACCACCACTAACGTCGCCGCCCCTGGGCCGCCCCTGAGCCGCCCCTGGGCCGTCCCAACGCGCTGTCTCTTATGCGGCCGGAGCGGCCCGGCGCGCCGCGGCGGTGGCGGTGTGTGCCTCCCCGCTTGCCGCGTTTGCGTTAGCATTAGGGGCGCCGCGGGACAGCGCCGGGCGGGACGCGGAGGGACGGGGCGGGCGCGGGCGAGCGCGGCGGCGAGCGGCGCGGGGCGTGGCAGGAGCGCGTTGGGGGCGTGGCGGCGGCGGAGAGGGCGGTCAGGAACGGTGGATCGACGGCGGAACACAGGCGCCCGCTCAAGCCCGCCCAGCCCGCCGAGCCCACTCAGCCCACCCCATCCGCCCACCCCGCCCACCCCGCCCAACCCGACCCATCCGCCCAACCTACCGCATCCGCTCAGCCCGTTCCACCTGCCCAGCCCGCCCCATCCGCTCCATCCGCCCAGCGCGCCCTACACGCCCAACCCGCACCACCTACGCAATCCGCCCCACCCACCCAGCGACAGGAAGGGCGAGATCCGAGAGCGGCAAAGCGTAGAGGCTCAGGGCGAGGGGAGAAAAGGTCGAACCGTGATATGGAGGGGCGTTGCTAGGTGACAAGCCGGATAAATACAATTTTTATTAAATGCGAAATTGTTATGTATTGGTTCGCCTACGCAGCTCAGAGCGTGGAGCCGCGCACACAGCTCGCTGGGGTTGAACGCTCTCAGCCCCAGGCAGGGTCAGCGTGGCGCTTTCGTTCCCTCTGTGATACTGCGTTCCCATTATTGCGTGACTGTTTTAACACGAATGGCCAGCTGAATGTGAGATTGGTTATGATCGTTCTGATCATGGTTACGTAGTGAAAGATTCACGTTTATGGAATTCGATTTAATCAGTTTTGGCTGTTGCCAACGAATGGCTGATCCGTGATATCTTATTATCAGAGGCGCACTCATAAGTATGCGTTGGGGAAGGGGCTACAGCTGTAGTACACAGTTGATTTTTTGAGAGTTTTTCCTTTATATTTAATATAAAATATATTTTAATTTGTTACCTCATAGTTAATTTATAACATTAGTATTTGATGAAATGAATGACTTTCCTTCTTATACTAAATTAGTAAAAGCAGTATTTTAATAGTATCACCGGCTTTTCGTGGAGTTTAAGCCCCATGGGCCCCCTTTGGACGCAATAATTATTATTATTATTATTATTATTATTATTATTATTATTATTATTATTATTATTATTATTATTATTATTATTATTATTATTATTATTATTATTATTATTATTAAAATTAATATTTAATGAATCAACTTATGGTTGAATTGCGAAGTTATATTCTTTAATGTGAAAGCTTGTTATTTATTAAGTGGAATTATGATCTAAAAAGATATCTTGTATTAAAGATAATTACAAAATAATTCAGGTTATATTCGAAAATCTGTATGTATGGGTAGGGTAATAATCTTCGGTTATTATTTCAAAGGAATAGGAGTAAAAATTTGCCATTAGAATTAAGAACGCCTCAGATATTGCTAGGATGATTCTGAGGAAATAGCCAGGGAGGCAGAAGTCCGTTCCCGTTCAAAATGTTTATGCTTGTTGGAGGAGCAAATTCACATAATGAAAAGCGTCGAGGAAGCTGTGCGTACTTGATATCCGCAATAAATGCACCTACTGCATTTTAGTGCATGACGAACTCGTAAATACAAATGAGTGCGGTGTATTTTCACAAATAAACAGTTGAACAGTCCATAAATTAATAGAGTAGGGAATAGTACAAAACGTTCTTATATTTTTGAATTTTATATGGTTATAAGCTAAAATTTTGTTCCTTATCTACACCAATGCTTTCGTTTCAACAGTCGTACACTCTCTTTGGGAATTCACAAACAATTTTAACATTGACAGTGGCAACATAAAGCCATCCGAAATTTCCACTATTTCCACAGCTATCTTGGAACCGACATTAAGAAAATGAACTGTCTTCGTAATGAGTCTTCCGAAAGAATCAACTAGTGTACATAATAGCGCATACTTTCTTGCAATGTTTCTAACTCTACCATTTTTTTAAAAAAAATAGAGAGATCAGCGAAAATGAGACATGCGCAATTTTTAATGTTCCTTTGCACAATCTTTGCAAAAATTTAGAGAAAAATTTCAAGCTGTTTTTGAGATTTTTAATTGCATTAACTTCGAGCAGAATGAATGCCAAATTCTTCAGTTTTTTTAAAAAAAATAGTTTATGACCTCTTTTAAATTTCTAATTCTTTAAAACGTTTGAAATAACACAAAACAATCTCCTCCAATATTGTATTTTTGCCATTGGAATTCTTTGTATTTTTCGAAATTACAGAGTTCGCAAAAAATTGGACCAGCGCCAATGTTGTTTCTTTCTTTTATGCTTACGAGAAGAAAACTTAAAGAAAAAATTAATAAGCGTTTTTGAAAAAAGAATGGTTAAAAAATGTCTATATATCACAAAATAACGCGCAAACTACTCATATTTACGAAATAGTGTACCACATGACCTTATTTCATAACAGATTTCATTCGGGAAAAAACTTGCTCTTCAGTATTGTAGTTGAAGGAAGATGAATAAAACATTCTGAACTTTTGAAATTTTCGAACAAATAGGGATTTCAGTAAAAAATGAGACCGGGCCAATTTTTAAGGATTTTGCTATCTGAGGGCAAAATTTTATGAAAACATGTGGAGCCTTTTTTAGGATAATTTTCGAAATGTTGAAAACACTTCATGTAATGTAACCCTCAAAATCAAATTATGTTTCAATCGCTCCGCAGCACCACGAGTTCTTTCAGATATGTCCAGAAATATTAATTTTGATGAAAATTGTCTGAACGATTTAGGAGCTAGCGTTGGCCGCAGGCAGACATACACTTTGTCGTCAATCAATTTTTCCGTATCAAGAACACACTAAACGCTAAGAAAGCCGTGAATTACGACTGCACAACTTGAAGAAATTATTTTACTGCATGTAAGAACAAGATTTATCCACCTTTTGGTTGCCAGGACCGACAGTAAGAGTTTTCAGTTGAAAAATCGCCGATTTCCGCTGCACGATTGCAGTGCGATTGCAGTGAATATTTCAAAAACATATTTATGATAAAATACACATTTCCTAGAAACACGACAGAAAAATTATTTTTTCCTTTCTTGAAGTAAAAAAGAACTAAAATGTATATTTATCAACACGTTACATATTTAACATACACACTTTTCAATATTTTTCTTTAGAACTTTTTAGTTTGTTTCGTCAAGCTACAGCAGAGTGTTTTTTTTCTTCAGATTTTCAAGCTAAAATTGAAACAATCTTAATTTACTGGACATTCATAAATTCTGACAACTTAGTGGATAGCTAATGTGAGATGTTTCATTAATTTGATTTTCTATAACATACAAATAAAAGAAATTAAGATTAGAATTAAATTAATAATTAACATTTATTAACCTTGTAACTCTAACACAAGACATTAAAATAATATAGATGCTTGACCTATTCATATCATTCAAGTTCAAATGGCTGCTACCAATTCTCTACCTTCTAGAAATATCAAATTTCATATTTTCAGTAATATTGAACAAAAAGTTTATTTTAAGAATCAATTAACATAAACGTTCTTTATGGAAAACCATGTGCATACGTAACTATGTCTCAGTAGGAATGTAATACAGTCGACTCCGGTTATAGTGAACTTCGGGGGACTAACATTTTTGGTTCAGTCTATCAGAGATTCACTGAATCCGATGATGTCAAAATTACATCGAATTCCTGTACATTGATTGGTTTTATTAATATAGAGGTAAAGCGAAGTATATGAACTGCACGAACTGAAAATGCCAGTTGCACTCTTAAAAGTCCCTTTCTCCGAAGACCCTTTACTCGCCTAATAATATACGAGATCCTTTCGGTCATGGGATGGGCAAGCGGATAAAGAAACTGATCGCTTTTCCGCGCGGCACAGCGGGTATCGTCAGGCTGTGGTGCTGTGGCAGTCGCGCGTTTCCTGTTGCCTACGTAGAAAACAACCCACTTTGTCCCGCGGAATATAAAGTAACATCGAGATTGAAACTAAAGCAAGCAATTTGCCGCCGCCAGTTGTAGCTCACACAGGACGCGGCCATCGTTTTCGCTGTGAGTGGCATGAGGAAATCAATAAGGTCTCCTCCCGGGTCCGCTACTTTCCCTTCAGGGAAGACTTCTTGGATTGTGACCTTCGGCTAATATTTTTTCTCAATCTGCCTAGTGTTGGAATTTATGGCACGGAGGCGATATATTATTTTCCAGGGGGAATTAATTTCCACGTCGTTGAATTTTCTATAACCGAGCTTCACTATAACCGAATCTTCTTATGCTTATTTGTAATGTAAGTGAAAGAGGACTAGTGACATAGGTTCACTATAACCGAGGGTTCTCTATATCCGAGTACACTAGAACCGGAGTGGACTATATAATGTATTAGCGCAACACGTGAGACGATTTTCTGCCCTTCATCTCCCTCTATCTCCTTCCCTCTCCCTTTCTCTCTCCGCCTCTCTCACAGTCTCCGTCCCTCCCTGTGTCTCCATCTCGCTCTCTCTCTTCATGTCTTTATCTCTTCGTCTCTCTCTTCGTCTCTCTCTTATCGTCTCTCTCTCCGTCTCTCTCTCCGTCTCTCCGTCTCTCTCCCCGTCTCTCTCTCCGTCTCTCTCTCCGTCTCTCTCTCCGTCTCTCTCTCCGTCTCTCTCTCCGTCTCTCTCTCCGTCTCTCTCTCCGTCTCTCTCCTCGTCTCTTCTCCGTCTCTCTTTCTCCGTCTTTCTCTCTCTCTCCGTCTCTCTCCGTCTCTCTCTCTCCGCCTCTCTCTCTCCACTCCTCTCTCTCTCTCTCCGCCTCTCTCTCTCCGCCTCTCTCTCTCCGCCTCTCTCTCCGCCTCTCTCTCTCCGCCTCTCTCTCTCTCCGCCTCTCTCTCTCTCCGCCTCTCTCTCTCTCCGCCTCTCTCTCTCCGCCTCTCTCTCTCTCCGCCTCTCCCTCTCTCTCTCCGCCTCTCTCTCTCCGTCTCTCTCTCCCTCCGTCTCTCTTTCTCCGTCTCTCTCTCTTCGTCTCTCTCTCTCCGTCTCTCTCTCCGTCTCTCTCTCCGTCTCTCTCTCCGTTTCTCTCTTCGTCTCCCTCACTCCGTCTCTCATAGCCATCTCCGAATCTCATTGATCAAACAAATCTACCAAGGGCCAGAAAAACATTGTTTCTTTGGTGGGATAATCGAAATAATAAAAAAATCTTTGCATACGAAAATAAATTTGTTCACTTGCTTTTCAATAGGCCAATTGAGGCAACAGTTTCGAATTGAAATTTCGAAATTTCTATTTGCGAAGTACCCATTTTGATATGCTGGCGCAAGTTTGTGAAACCACTGTTGTTCTTACAAAAGATAGAGGGACGATAAGAAGTCGATTCTTAGTTTCAAGTGTTGCAATGTACGCCCCAGCGTTTCCAGCGTTCCGCACTTTCCCGACAATCTAAACGCATCAGAATCCGAATCCAAACCATGTATGTCGAGAGAGTGTACACAGCATGTGAATCATGTATATCTCCAAAGACAGCTCACGTGTGAAATTTTTTTTATTGTCCTCGCAGCACTAAGTCTATTCCTTTACCAAGAGCACAATGAGAAATAATACCAAATATCTGTTTGATTTGATTTTGTAATTTTTTTATTACACGGGAGTGAATATTTTCCTATCAATTCTTGCCAAAACGCTCGCTTCCACCAGTATTTCTAATTCATTTTCAATGTGAGTTAGGGTTAGTATCTCAGAACTCATGAAAACATGCATAGAATGTACTTTATATCTATGAAATAGTGTTTCGTCAAACTATAAATTAGGAGAAAAACAAGTGGATGGAGTTTTTATCTAAAGACACTTCAAAATGTTCGGGGCGCGTGACCCCTGCCTCTCTCCAGAGGCACCCGTGCCACCTGGAAGCAGGGAGATGCTTTCCCAAGTCCCCGGCGAGTGACGAGTTTCCTCTGCTGAGTGTGCTCTCTCATCTGTTGAGCTGGAGGCGCGAGGCGCGGCGCGGCGTGGCGAGGCGGCGCGGGGCGTAGCGGGGCGAACCAGGGCGAGGCGGGGCGGGGCAGCGGGCCGGCGTTGGCAGCGTGGTGAGTGTGCGGGGGCGTCGCGGCGTGGCGGGGCGCGGCGGGCCGAGCGAGGCGAGGGGAAGCGGGGCGGGGGAGAGGCGGAGAATTCCCGTGCAGGCGGCACAAAGAAGCTTGAATGCCGGCCTCCCGCCTCTGTAGGCCAGCGAAATTCCAGGCCCACCTCCCGTCTCCCGCCGCTGCGTCCCTCACTCCCCGTGCATCTTCGGACGTCATGGAACCTCCCTTTCCCGCACGCGTCAGCCGATCCACCCGCCCACACACGTATATCACGAATATGCATCCATCCGCTCCCCCGCCCAACCTATTCGCCCCCTGCCTATTCGTCTCACCCAATCACCTCCAACTTCCCAACCGAACAACCCAAACGCCCTCATGCCCTCCCGCCCACCCACTGACATCTCCGGCTTTCCCATCAACCACCCAACCGTTCGCCAGCTTAATACTACTCACGCAACCAACCCACCATCTAACAGCAATTACAACCATGGCGAGTGATCGTCCTCCCACCCTAAGATCTCCCTCGCTCTGTTACGAACTCTGTTTGCACGAGCGTCACCCCACCGACTGTAACTGTCGTTCTGGCTTTCGCAGCCGACCGCATCTTTCCCATCTTCACCATCAACCCTTGATGTTATCTCCAGCGTGGCAGCCAGCCCTCCTTTTCCAGGTCCTCCCCGGCGGCAGGATTTTCGGCTCTAGCTTTTCAGCTAGGTCGAATTCAGTCAGTGTCTGGAGGAGAATCCTTGCGGCCGGCTGCTCTGCTCGGTAGTTTTCCGTGTTTTTACCGATCAACACCAAGTGAATGCCGGAGCAGTACCCTAAAAAACGGACCACACGCGATCTTTCCTTCCTCTTCCTTCTCCTAATCTCTCCCCTTACACTCACACACACTAACATGCACTACACTACCACACATTCCGGGAGACCGGTCGGGAGCCTAGAGCTTATTCCGGCTGGGGCGGTGCCCCGCTGGTGGGAGAGTCCTGGTTAGGGGGAAAGCCCGCTAGACGACGGCTGGATCTCGCCATCCAGCGGGGGAAGATCACCGCCATCTTTCGAGGAAAAACATGCACTACTCTTATGGGACTAATGACCTAAGCTGTTGACGCGCCCGGAATCCCTAACCAACCAACCAACCAACCCAGGTCCTCCCACCTCCCGGCCTCGTTTTCACGCAAACTCGCCCCACCCATCCCCCGTGGCAGCACGCCGCCCCTCGCCGCCTCGCGCCGAGCGCGCCGCCCGAAGCGTCCACCCGCCCCCGCCGCCTGCGTCGCCCGCCCCCGCCGCCTGCGTCGCCCGCCCCCGCCGCCCGCGTCGCCCGCGCCGCCGTCACCTTTGACCTTTCACGTTCAGTGCGGCGCGGCGGCGCCACCCATTTCCACGCTGCGCGCGCAGATGCCGCTCGCTGCGCGCCGGGCCGCGCCAGGCTGCGCGCTGGACGGTGGGTGGTCGGCGAGCGGTGGGGGGGAAGTGAGTGGAAGGGGGAGTGGGCTTGTGAAGGTTTGTGGCGGGGACTGGGCAGCGGCCATGAGGGAATGTGGCAAGAGCACGCACTTTGCATCTCGTTCTAGAGGGCGTTAATGTATCTTGCTTGAGGGGTTTGGGAGTGGAAACGAATTTGCAACGTTTCGCTGCGATTCATTGCATTTTTAGTGCTTCTTTTCGCAAGCTTTTGCGATATAATATTTTCAGAGTTTTGTTTTTCCGGAAATTGCGACAGGCTTTCCGTAATCTACATTGTACTTAAAAAACGTCGTTATATAAAAAGTATAGAGCACGACAATAATTTAAACATTAAATTTTTGAAGTTTTTTTAACGTTGATTCAAAAGAACTCAATCCGAACATGACTTTGCGAGAATGCTCATGTGTCTCAAGTAAGAAAATCATTAACGCTATCTCCTATAAATAATATCATTAACGCTTTTCTGTGATGTTGCCACACATCGCAGATCACAATCCATTTTAGCCGCAGGCCAAGAATTGGTTTTCTATGTAGGTCCGCTTCTGCAACAACGAATTACTCTGGTCAAAGTAGGTATTTAATTGTTCAAACTTATATATATATATATATATATATATATATATATATATATATATATATATATATATATATATATATATATAAGAGGTGGTTTCGTGCCTCCAGCGTATCCATGAGCTGAATAAAATCACAAGACTAATGAATGGAGGCAGAGAAAACATGCAGTACGAAACGGAGAATGGTTTGAATCTAGGGAGTACTCACGTTGCTACTTACGTAACTGGTTATGAAATAGTTAATCCAGAGGGCACCATTTCAGTGGTTACACAGGTCGTGGTTGGAGGACACGTGCGAATAGAGTTCTATTGAAACTAATAATAACATGTTACTCTACTCACGGAAAAGGAGAGCAAGATCGAATATGAAACACTAGGTAGGATATTATTGGTAATGCCTAAATTAGTGACACAAATATGTGATTTGAGAATAGTGTTTATATTGTTAAAAAGTACTCTTGAAAATATTTTTCAAAATATTTTTCAAAATTAAGCGATTTGGCGGTTTTTCTACACAAGAATCTAATCGAATTTCAGGTAGCACATTATTTTCGTGGCAATATGTACAGAGAGCAATTTACAAAAGAAAACTAAGCGAATCTGCCTACATCTGATGTCGTGTACAAACTATGATTCTTCGCCAGCAGCTAATATGGCCGCAAATAATAAATGGTAACCATTTCGAGATTCAACGCAATGAAACACTAGTCAAAACTATTTTTGAATCAATCAAGAAAATTATTGTTACAGCAGAAGATATCACATCGATACAAATGTTATGAATTTCAGCGTAGATTATTAACTCGTTTTTCGCGTGTTTTAATGCATTTAATTTCTTTTTCACTTTGCTTGTGAACATTAAGAAGATCAAGGCAATAATTGTGTTCTTGCATCTGCGTTCCAAGTAGTGTGAGGTCTTGGCAAAGGATAACAAACATATTTTCCATTACATAATGTGCCCTGAAGCATAACATTATTAGGTGCATAGACATTCCTGACGGGCATAGCAACTAAATAGCAAAAATAATTCTATTTCTGAAAAGAATGTATTCTGGAACTCGGAAATGTGAAAAAATTAAACAATAAAAGTTTTGTCATGAATAACTTACTACGAAGTATGCAACTCGAAATAGTTGAGATGCAAGTCATGAGTTGGCTTACAAAGGAACTTATTTTTCTTGTGAGAATGGAAGAACAGAGAAATTGATTTATTTAATAAAATGGGTCTAATCGTGAACCCACTCCTCTTCGGAAAAAATATTCACCTCAATCTTTTATTTGTTTTATTTCTGACTCCAAAATATTAGCACTCTTTAAAACTTTGTTAAGACGATTTGAGTATTTGAAAGAAAACTTCCTTTGTGTTAGAGTCTTACATTAAAGAAGAAAGTTTTATGTGTTCTCAAATAAAAGTTTCATTGAAGATGATAACTTCGAAGATCTATTAAGTGAGGTTGAAAAGTTAGTCATCGTGGTGATCATGTACAAATATTCTTCACAATTTCTTGAGATATCATGAAACTCCGATCTACTATGAGATTGTTGATGAACCATTACGAATTTTCTAAGACATAATGTGTACTTTGATACTCAAACTGCATCTCTTGGACATTCATTCCGACACTTTTTGAGCTGGAAATTGCCAGGAAACATATCAGTACCATGATATGGTATATCTTCCGTATATAACATATAACACACGCAACTGAATACTTACTTTACCATAAAACACTGTAACGCTTTGTATCAGATACAAAACACCCGGTTTATTGGAACTCATAATGCTGCAGGTCACTGAAATAATACCATAAAAGAGCAAATATCAATTTCTTTATTATTTTTTCGTTGACTACCAAAACGGTGTGTGACATAGTGAAAGGATACGCAATACAAAATTCGTTGAAAAATGTCTTATTGGAGTCAGATTCTCGTGAACAAAAATTAATTTGGATTGTAAAAGAAGGATACAGCTATTTCGACATTTGTTACCAACATTTCGATTAAAAGGGTTTATTGTTATCTTCTATTTCATTTTTAAAAGCTATTAGAGCTAAAAGAAATGGTACGGTGCAGCGATGGATAATGTCAACATCTAAATTCTAATGAAAGCGAATACATAAATGATAGGAAGGAATGAAAATGATAAATATTGTAAAGGATGACAACAGGATATAGTAATGACGTTAAATTATGTTTTTAAAGAATAAAACATGGAAATCAAATGTAGGGGAGGCAAGGAAAAGTAACCAACAGAATGGACTAAAAATAAGTGCTATAAGAAATGTATATAAATTGTAGAGGATAAACGATACTGGAAGTCTATGTGAGGTCTAACAATGTAGAACTGTAAACTCTAAGTAAAAAGAAACCAAAACGGGCGTTATCGAAATTAGGCTGAGCCCCACGAGGAAAGGAAATAAGAACGACAGTACATAGTGACGCAGTAGGGATAGAAAGAACGACGCAGTAGCCGGAAGCAGGTAATGCGTGGGGAGCTCTGGGCACAAGCTGGAGATGCAGACGCCATGGCGAACGAGCTACCGATCGGGCGGAGAGCAGCAGGTCGTGGACGCCGGCCTGGGGAGACCAGCGATTGATTGATTCATTGATTGACGTCAACTACTGTCACGTCAACTACTATAATTGTTTGTCCCGTTTGTGTAGTGAACGTTTTATTTCGGGAGGTGGCTCGTAATTCCCACCCCCCTGGATGATGAGATCCAGCGCCAGCCTACATGTCGCCTTGCGGGGGTATTCCTCCGGGTATATCCACTAGAACCACATGATCCAATCCGGACGAGCCAAGAGGATTCGCGATTGGTCCGCTGACATGCCTGGTAGTTTGATGTATGTAGGTGTTAGTGCGTGTAAGGGAAAAGGGGAGAGGACACAACAAGAAAATGCAAGGAAATTTCGCCCGCGATCCACGGCTTGTTTGTTGGAATATTGCTTCGATATTCCTCTGGTATTGGTCGAAGACACCACGGTCGATCAGAGCAGCCGCCCGCTAGAACTCTCCTCTAGATAGCGTTTGAATTCGTGGAGACGAGCGGCGGCGGTGGGTACGGAGCGGCAAGCAGCCAGTGAGCGCAGAAGGCAGCGGCGAGCAGCGAGCAGCTGGCAGGCAGCCGAGGTGGGCGGCGGAGGGGGCGGCGCTGGTGGGAAGGGAGCGGCGACCGGCGGGCAGAGAGCGGACGGCGAACCGGGAGAAGCAGGCGAGGAGCGGCGTACGAGAGCCGGCGGGCAGTGCGCACGGAGCGAGTGTGAAATGAGAGATGGGCGGCTGGCGAGAAACGGATGGGAAGGGAGAGTCGAGGGGAAGGATCGGAAGGCAGAAATTGGAGGGCAGAGAGCGATGACCAGGGATCGGCAGGAAGTGATCAGTGGGTAAGGGTCGGCTGGCAGGCATCGGCGGGCAGGGCATCGGCGGCAGTGATTGGCGAACTATGACTGTGAAGGGTCAGGGGCAGAGATCTGAGGGTGGAGATGCGATGGCAGGGCTGGTAGGGCCCTTGCCCTACCGGAGGGCAGTGATTGACTAGAAGGGATCGGCAAGTCGGGGTCAGCGGGCAGGAGAGAGAGGTCGGAGAAGTCAACGTCAGAGCAAATAACAAGAGGTTACGGCGGTCTAGTGGCGGATGTAATGAACGTGATTAATTAGTGATTCCGGACGCATCAGTTGGTAACGCCCTTAGTCCCGTAAATGTAATACATGTTTTTATCTAGGGAGGTGTTGGTCATTCTGTCATTCTCTCCTGCTGGCTTGTGAGATCCGGCGCCAACCTACGTCGGCTTGCGGGTATTTTCCCCAATTAAGAATCTCCCATCTGCGGGACACCCCCTCAGCCGGGACAAGCTCTATGCTCCCGGCCGCTCTCCCGACAACTATGATATTGGACTGCATGTGAGTGTATGTGTGTGTGAGCAAGGGGTGAGGATAGGACAAGGAAAGAGGAAGGAACGATCTCGCGCGGTCTGTGGCCCATTTGTGAATGTACGACGTCGGCATTCGTGTGGTGTTGATCAGGGAAACCATAGAAAACTACCGATAAGAGCAGCCGGCCGCTAGAATTCTCCCCCAGACAGTGGCTGAATGCGACATAGCTGTATAGCTGCTATTGAAAATCCTATAATGAAAGATTGTGTGCGTTGAACGACTAAGGAGGGAAGAAGAACAAGCACGAAGCGGATATTCGCTGGTTGTTGCAGAGTGAGATACGGAAACAGCGGGCCTTGCGCTACGAAATTCAAAGTGTGAGGTCTGACCCGGCGACGGACGCCAGAAACTCGGCATTAGAGACTCGGCAAAAGAACCTGCGCATTAGAGACTAAGGATGTTAAAGAAACGTTAGGAGTCTGAGGGAGGCATATTGCGTGTAGGAAATAACTTATTATGCAGCAGAGGGTGGGCGTAAGAGATGAACAGAGGGAGAATAAATCGGAAACGGAACGATCAGTTGTGGTCAAAGCGAGAGGCGAAAAAGGAGCAAACAGGGTGCGGTCGAGCGCGTATGCAAATAAGAGAGAACGGTGCGAGATGTATGGAAAGAAGTAGGCACTGGGAAGTATGAGAGTTAGATGATTAAGGCAGAGAGTTTAGGAGGCGATGGAGATACGTCGGCGAATGGCTGATGTGGGCGGAAAACAGTATAGTGCGGGCGTTGGCGAGCAGATGCCGGGTGCTGGCAGCGAAGCGGAAAGCCGACGAGAGCGAGCGGCAGGCAGGCAATCGTAGAGGACGTTGGAAGTAGCCGGCACGGGCAGGCGGCGGGGATTGGACAGTAAAGCTGGAGGCAGCAGCGGAAGCTGAGAGCTGGTGGTAGGAGCTGTGACGTGGTCCCGAAGCCGGAGGCGGGAGGCGAGATGCTATGGTCGGGACCGGTAGGAGTAGTCGGAGAGTAGTCGGAGAGCGATGAATTGGTAGCGTAGAACTGTGGTTAGGAATCGGTGCGTGGAGTTTAATTGATTGATTGATTAGTAATTCCGGGAGCACATGCTGCTAAGGTCTTGAATACCGTAAGTATAGTTCATGTTTTCATCCCGCAAGGTCGATAAGCTTTCCTTGCTGGATGGCAAGATACGGTGCCGACCTACGTCAGCTTGCGGAGTATTTCCCCTACCAGGTATCTCCCACCACAAGGGCACCGCTCCAACTGGGACAAGCTCTAAGCTTCCCACTGGTTTACGTCTTACGTCTAAGGTGTGTTGTGCATGTTAATGTACGTGTAGTACATGTTAGTGTACGTGCAGATAGGACAAGGAAAGAGAAAGGAAAGATAGCGCGCTGTCAGTGGCCCGTTTGTAAGGGCACTGCTCTGACATTTGTCTGGTGCTGATAGGAGAAGCCACGGAAAATTCTGATCGGAGAGCCAGCCGTTAGAATTCTCACTCTTGCTAGAGTCGAAAATTCTGCCACCGTCCGGACCCGAACCTAGGACTTCCCAGTGAGAGGTACTGCATTGACATCAGTTAAAGCCTAGAGCCACTTTTGCAGGTGGGTAGTAGGGAGTGAGGACTGGTGTGCGGCGAGCGGGTAGCAGTGGGCGGGGAATGGGGAGCGGTCGGACGAGCGGGATATAGTAGGCGGGGAGGGTGAATGGCTAGCGATAGCAGTGGGCGGGGATCGCTGTGCGGGGAGTAGGAAGGGTGGAGAGCGGTCGGGTGACCGGGCAGTGGCGGTGGGGGGAGTGGTGGTAGGAGAGTAATGGTGGTAGGGGAGTGTTGCGGGAATGTTGGCGGGAGTGTTGACGGGCATGTTGGGGGAGTGGAGGTGAAAGGAGTGGTGGTGGGAGGTTGGGAGGAGGAGTAGTGAATGTGGTAGAAGTGGTGGTGGGTGGAGTGGTGGGCTGGGGCAGTGGGCAGTGAGTGAAGTGCAAGGAGCGGGCAGAGGGATATTGCAGAGGGGCGTGAGGCGGCAGAGTGTGGTGGGTGAGCCTGCGGGGGGGAGGGCGGCGGGAGGGCGCGCGGCGGAAGCGCCCGCGTGCGAAATAGGCTGCAGTGGGCGGCGCGATGCCGCGCCTGCGCCGTCCGTGTGGAGCCGCGTGTGCGCGCGTGCTGCAGCGGTGGCGAATGCGGCGCGGATTGCGCGTGTGCGGCACGCGGTGCGGCACCGGCCGTGCACGCAGAATGCCCCGGGGAGGGGGGTATTTCGGCAGTTGGGGTTGCCGCAAGGGCGCGTCGAGGAGACTCCGAGGTGGGAGGATGAGCGTGGCTTTGCTACAACGGTCTGACCCTGGATATGTATCTGGGGGGGGGGGCGTGTACATGCATAGATCGTTTGTTGAAATGATGCAAAATGCAACGCAAAATATTGCTATAAACTAACATCTGTCTAACGTGTGCATAGCTCTTTTAACAGAGAAGTTTCTGTGTCTGTTAAACCTAATCTGAACGCAGAAAACATTTGGATAAACACATAAATAAAACAATAAACACATAAAATTAAGATCTTTTAATGCATATTTAATGCATGATAATTAATACATAATGCTTAATTTTGATCTCAATTGGCAATTTGTAATCTGACATATTATTTCAATTTAATGGATCATTTATTTGCCTTATTAGAGGATATGATAACACAAGCACACAAAATAAGAAAGTTGTGAGACCTAAAAACTTGACCCATGTTTCTCTATGTATATCGACGCGCTGAATCCGAAGCCCGAATTGCGCCACCACTTTCCAGTTCTTTTAAATCACGAAAAACACATGCGAATACTAGATTTTGTTGTCTTGTAGCATTATACACTACAGAAGCCAAACAATGTCAGACCTAAGACTTGACACATGTTTATCTATATATGTCAACGGGATGAATCCAAATCGAAAGCCAGAATGGCAGCAACCTCTTCCAGTTTTTTAAATCGCGAAGAAAACTCGCGAAATTTACAATTTACAACTTCATGGTTGTTTTTCGCAATTACGAAAAACTTGTGGGTGGTACCCCGATTCTGGCTTCAGATTCGGATTTAGCGCATCGACATTCATAGAGAAACATGTGTCAAGTCTTTGTCTGACAACTATTTTGTGTGCCGGTGTAATTAATACGGCTTCTGATGCAATATCATCTGAGTTATACGAACACTGCCATGGGCCAAGTATCCAGTAATGTACTACCATCTCAGAGCAATTTGTGCAACGCCTACTTTTTAAATCACGCACCTGTTCCCGTGGACGCAATGCCCGCGAACTCGGGAAAGCTAGTTACCTCGCCTGCGACTTCCAGATGCATACTCTAAGTAATCATTCCTTGACCGCTTCCGGTGTGATGGGGTGGTTGGCATAGGGAGTCCAAAGGTGGGATGTGATAGAGCACAACTTGGTGAGATAAAGCGAGGCATCGGGTGACAATAAAAATGAGCAATTGCCGATCGGGGGGCCGAGATCGCTAAGGCAATAGTGTCGTAGCGATCTCGAACGGAAGGGTCGTGGGTTCGAGTCCCGCTTCAGGCATGGTTGGATTTGTGTTCGTCCAATCACCTCTTATCATCACCATATCGTTTCATATTTATAGTTATCATACCGTTAGCTCCAATAGTTGTCGCTAATGACCTAGATATTGATGCGACCTTAAATACCCCCACCAAAATAATGCGCAATTACTCTAAGCAAACACTCGAGAGCTAACTTTCGATATTTTGCTCAGTGTGAGCCGCTACTTAGTTTCTTATGAATAAAGTGTTTCTCTCTCGTCAGTTGAGCAGAGTTGAGAAAATACGTCCTCCATAGAGATTTTATATACAAATTGTTGAATGCTCGCTGTTGTTAGAAATGGAGTCACAAAGCTATGTAACTTCGTTGATTTGCTCAAACAATATCTCGAGGTATTAAGTAGACGCCAAGTTCCGAAGTGCAGACCGCGCAAGGTAGAAGCTATCCGATGTATTTGGCCAGCGTGTGGTTAACAGGGCGTTGATTTCACGGAGGAGAAGATTAAAAAATAACACTAGGGAACATGAGTTTTACCTCCAGGAGGGTAGAGTGCACAACGTTATTCGCATATTACGAATATCACAATAAAAATGCCATATCACGTCACAGTTTTTAAATATACCGTATTTTTATATCGTAACATACCGTATTTTTCTATTAATACAAAAACATTTGAATTGCACTTGTAAGATATGCAGAATGAATGGGCATACAATCTGCTTAAAAATAGAATATTTGTTCAGTTCATCTATGCCATTTTTATGGGCAAGCAACAAAATTGCGCTTTCTGATGATGCTGTCTTTTTTACCTTCTGCATTCGACAATTGCAGTCTTTATTCTTGCGTTTGGTAGTCTCGCTCAATTACGAGTACGTCTTAGTGGTCTTAGTGGGTCTTAGTGGATGTTTTGAAAACAGGTCACGTGCACTCTAATATTTCCTACTGCCCATCGTCACCGAAAAGAATTATTTTAGCTCCTTACGTTATCGCAAGTATACAAGTCTCCAAATGTTCTGGTGGTAGATTCTGAGTCAGTCGGTGTCATGCGGAGCAGTACCCGTAGTGCGCGTGAAGTTCATGTCTGGTTTGGATGTGCCTCAAATACATTAATACATCACAGCTCTGTGGTTTTTATAAAGTGAAATTTGCCACATGATCTGTCGACTTGAATTTGTTCCGTAAAATGCAAAGCGACAGTATGCGAATCAACCCCTTAATTTCTGTTACGCTTGCGAAAGATTTACTACCAAACTTCAAAGGAAAGAAATACAAGAAATTACAAACCTTGCGTTTTATTTAAATTATGACTGTCGTGTTTGTGTTTAGGACAAACCATGGGCTGCTCACTAGTATTGTGTCACCTGTACGATAAACCTTCGGTTGTGGTTGTAAGGAAAACTCGAATCATTTTCATTCGCTCTACCAATGTTGTGGAAAATACCAACAAACTATTTTAATGTCTGCATAGTATTGCACGAATGTGCGTATTTCATTTTTAACGTGTTTTTACCTCGTGTGAAGCACACTCATACAATTTTGTAATAATATAACTGGAGTGACAATGCGGAAATTAGTATGGGATATTGCTTATTTCCAACACTAAGTATGATCATATGCGTATGAACCTTGCGTGATAGAAACTTTTTATAATTTTCCAAATCAGCATGATCGTTTCCTTTGAAATTACATATTTTCATACTAGAGGTATGAAATTGTTTTTGTTCCCTAGTGTAATTAATATGAAATCGCCAGTGATGTCAAAAAATGACCTTAGCAAAACACACCCATAATTGTTAAGGAAACAAAAACGAATCTAACACTATTGAAAATCAGAGAAATATTATTTTCATATAATCCAATCTCTTCTTTCACACCTCTTTGAAATCCGGAATCTCCTAAATGTCTAACAAATTTAATTTTTTTATACATTGCTCAAATATAATCCTGAAATCTGAAGTGACTTTTGAAGTTCCTCGGATCAGATGGTCTTCTCTGTATAGTTTCTTAGCTCGAATTTTCAAGAATTCTGCCATTTTAATTTAGTTATAAAAATCTTTGCGTATACACCTATTTTCACACGCCTCTGATCTTTACGAATTTCGGCGAAGAAATAACATAACTTCTCTGTGTACCCTAAGCAAGCTAAGGAAGTCACTCAAGAAATCTTAAGTAATTGCTTCGATGTTACAGCATTGGCTCTCGATTATTTATACGAAACACGGAGTAATTGCTCTCGACAGAGCAAATGCTCGAATCTGTAACAAATGCTCAGGAGGGTGTAAAGCAAAGAGAACGATATTCATACCAAAACAAGAATTTTCTCCAAAATCTTCAGTAATAAGCCATTGCTCGTGTTTATTAACACCACCCATTGTATCGCGAATGTCGCGCGCCCAGCCGGTGCACAGTGATAAGGAAATGCCCAAACGCGCGCACACTGTAGGAAGCCGAAATGCTTTCGTTTTGATTTTGGCGACTACATATTTATTTCAGAATATTTTCTGGAAATAAATATTGAGTTTTAATATTATTGCATCTTTTAAATACAGCAATAAAAATTCGAATAATGGAAACGGGTGTTTTTATATACTCAATAATATGAACTTCAAACGTTTATTTTCAAATAAATAGGTTAGACCAGAAAATATCAACGTAAACGTATTTATCATTGTTCATAATATAACATCCATTGAGGGTATCTATTGAAGGTATCTTTTGAAATATATTTAATTTTTAAATGTATATTCACCATGCGCTCATTGTTTAACCTCTCGTTTCGCCAGTTGAGATAGCAAAAGAGTCAGGGAAATTAGATGCTGTTTTGTTAGCAGTTCCATAAAATGAATTCAGTAGTTCGTTTGCCGATGTAAACAAGCATTATATTACTCGCGAGCGAAAAGTTTTGGATTTCAAATATCGCTAACTTCGCTTTGTTGTCACTTTTATTAATAGTATAATGGTATAAGTATGGTGAAAGGAATATGCGGAGATTTTGGAGCCCAAGAAGCAGACGATACTTATTCGTCACGCACTGTGGCATTGTTTTTTGAATAAAATAAGTTGAATAAGATAGGTTGGTGAAATTTACTTCAGTTAAACAGTTTACAGTGTTGACAAAATGAAATTCTTAATTGCTTCAAAAAGAATAACATGTAATATCTCCTTGAACGTTGAAATATATTTCACATGTTCAAAATGAAATGTCTTATAAATGGAAAATGCGATTAGTACACAAGAACGTATCCAAAGGGAGAATGTGAGAGTGAGAGAAGGTGAGAGAAATAGAGGAAGAGTGAGAGAGAGGACTATGAAATAATGTGAGTGCGAGGGTGTGGAAGAGTGTGAGAGGTGTGCGGTGGGGAGGGAGAGTGTGGGAACAGTGGGAAGTCCCGCGAGTGGCGGTCGTCCGATCGAAAGCCGAACCGAACTACTCACAAACTACAATAAAACAGATTTTGGGTGCCGCAGAACTACCGCGCTTGCGACCTCCAGGATTAAATCGAAAAGAGATGGAGAAAAGAAAAAACGCCGTCTCGAACGGTGAATTCGTTCGTCTTCGCGATTAATAAACATTTTATTGCGGAAATTTCTAGTTCTCCGAAAGCGCAACAATTGATCTCGATACTTAAGTATCCAAAAAAGATATATTATGTATTTTTCTTTACATAGAAAAGACTGGGCTTAGAAATCATTTAACTTTTAAAATCCATTCTACATTTTTGCCATGCACTTGTTTACATTAATTGTACGCTCATGTTTGAATACTTCGGAATGTTTTGATACATACTAGATAATGTCTATCTGCAAATACACATGACTCTAAGTTCACGATTTTTTATCACTTTATAATTGTATCTTTAAATATGAGTACACACACACACACACACACACACACACACACACACACACACACACATATATATATATATATATATATATATATATATATATATATATATATATATATATATATATTGTAATGCTTACAATTCTCAGGAAGCAGGATCTTTCGGGTATGAGAAAGGTCTAAACTCTTAACACAATGAATCAAATAAAAATACGGATAATAATTTCCGTATCTCCGGGTCACGAACCTTCCCTTTCCTTGTTCTATTCTTACCCTTTACATACCCACAACTGCACTAAAATGCACTACGATACCACTACGAGACCAGTCGGGATGGTTGGTTGGTTGGTTAGTGATTCTGGGCGCGTCAGCTTAGGCGCTTCAACAGCTCATTTGTCCCGTAAGTGTAGTGTATGATATTTCCTCGGGAGATTGCGCTGATCTTCCTCTGCAGGATGGCGAGATTCGGTGCCGACCTACCGTCGGCTAACAAGGTTACCCCCTAACCATGACTCTCCCACCAGCGGGGCACCGCCCCAGCCGGGACAAGCTCTAAGCTCCCGACCGGTCTCCCGGAATATGTGGTAGTGTAGTGCATGTTAGTGTAAGTGTGTATGTATGTAAGGGGAGAGAATAGGACAAGTAAGAGGAAGGAAAGATCGCGCGCGGTCCGTGGCCCGTTTGTTAGGGTACTGCTCCGGCATTCGCCTGGTGATCGGAGAAACCACGGAAAACTACCGATCAGAGCAGCCGGCCGCCAGAATTCTCCTCCGGACAGCGACTGAATTTGAAAGCTGAAAAGCTAGTGTCGAAAATCCTGCCGCCGTCAGGACTCGAATGCCGGAGTCCCGTACCGGACATCTCCCGGTCCGAGGTGCTGCAGTGACAGCAGCTGACTGAGATACCGCTCCCGGTACCAGTCAGGAGCTTGAACGGTGCCCCCACTGGTGAGAGATACCTGTTTGGGGAAAATCCACGTAAGCCGACGTGTAGGTCAGCGCCGGATTTCACCAGCCAGCAGGGCCAGGGGATCACCACCATCTCCCGTAATGAAAACACACACTACCTTTTTGGGGCTTATGACCTTCGCAGTTGACAATCTCGGAATAACTAGACAATAAATCTTACTTGAAACATGGACATCTTATCATATAAAATTAAATGCTAATGAAAAATATCTAATAGTTTCTCCCTTTCTGTACATCTGCTCAACAGACTAATTATTTATTTATTTTATTTTATTTCACGTCAAAACAATTCAAAAATATGTGTGATATGGTGAAAGGAGAAGTGTGTTATGTGCACGATTTTTTAATTCTAGACTCTCTACCCGGTCCCTTAGACAAATGAAATTGTGAATACAGGCTGAAACAATTGTTTCTGGCAAGAATTAGTGAAACATAATTCGCTCTAGTCTAATAAAAGTCATTTTCAAAGGCAAATAAGCTCTATATTGTGGCTATTATGGTATCCTTGGTGGAAGAACGCCCTTAATGTCACGAGAACGTGGAGACCGTTAATTTTAAAAACTATATTCCCCACCGAACTCCAGAAACCGTCCACAGATCGTGAAGTAACATTTATGTTCCGAAACAAGGACCATTTTATCATATTTTCTTGCAAACTAATGTTTTCAATATTTCTCTGAGCCGTGGTGTTAAGCATTATGGTTATATGCGATTGGCTATTGTGATGCTGTACATTTAACAGTGCAGAATAATACAGAATATTTGTAATACTAATATACAAATTAATAATGTTCTCAGGTATACTGTCACGAACTGAGAATAGGAACATGGTTGTACGTATTTAATGTTTGAACTGGGAATACATATTTTTTCATTGATTAGTTTAGAAAGGAATGACTTGCGTTAGCTTCAGTTTTTTGCTTTTAGTGGCACTCAATCGTGCACTCATGCATGCACGCACGCACGCACACACACACACACACACACACACACACACACACAAACAAACAAAATACAACACACATGATATACGTTGGTGGAAATTACGTTTACATTTGTTTCAATAGTTTTACCATAACTGTTTAGGGTCTTAGACTCAACAATACCTAGGATATATAAGCATAATTATGTCCCTTATATTTCTTAGTAGATTGCAATAAGAAACAGGATAGAAAATTGAGTGAAAATTGGACACACTGAAAACTCTCACGAGAGGACACTTCTTAGTAGCTGACAATATGCTAGGGCCAACGCGAAATACTGTTTTGTCACATCGCTCATTTGCGGACATTTCTCGTAAGCGAACAGCTTATTCGCTCTCCACCATTTGCGATAGTGGGAGAGATATTTTTTAGAAATAGTTAAAAGCTTACATATCGATATGTGGTTCATATATTTAGGGTTACCGGAATCCATTTAACTTATTCTAGAAAATATCTTTTTCTCTGTGTCCATTTTGTCCATTCAAACTGCCAACATTGGCTGGTGAAGAAAATCTAAATATAAGACTATCATATAAAGTAAACAAAAATGAAGAAATCCGTCGCTTGTCTGTCATCGCCGCAGCCGCGCCAGTTCCGTGCGTGCATGGAATCCTGCCAGAAAATACCAGAACTGACGCACGAAATCAGGAACCGAAACCCACCCCATCTATGTCACATTTGCTCCTCCTGTAACTTTTCGCCATTTGAATTATTTCGATAGGAAGTAAGAAGAAAAATTGTAACCTTTTGTGAGTGAAGGCAATATTCAAAACAATAAAGCTTTCAGGAGAGCATAATACTTGTTTTGGAGTTGTGTATGAAGTTCGGAAAAAGACAGAATGTAAGGTGGTTACGCAAATTTTAGTGATCTTAAAATACACGACATAGAAGTGAAATATTTATCCGTAAGGTTTCTGTTTAACTAGTGGTAAGGAAATTAGAGGATTGTCACCGATATGCCAAGAGATTTTAAATTAAAAATCGGTGGTCATAAGAGACGTATCATTTATGGAACTTTACATTAAAATATTAAAACACGAGTACCTTTCAGTCTGTGATGAACAAAAAGTTCTTGCAATTTGCAATAGCGGATATAAATGGCGCAAGGGAAAAACAATTGGAATCCACTTTCATGCATTTCAATGGAATCGAGTTCAAAACTGTAAATCTCTGTATATTTCTGTGAAAAATGTTTCTTCTCACGCATATTTTGTAGACCATGAGGGTTTTTTATGTTTAAATTTGGTAGAATGTAGTTCCCAGCAATAGGATGATATCAAAATATAAAATGTCATACTGTACACATTGTTTCCATCCGTACATTTCGGATGAAAAAAATATATCTTCGTAATAATAAAATAAATGTTTATGTCAGATTAAACAACACTTTGCAACAGTGATTTATTTATAAATTCTTTTCCCTTTCTTAATCATCTGCAAAAATTTAAAATATCAAATATCTTATAGTATGCTGCTGTGTTTTTCTAATGAGTCCCGTTTAACTTTCACATTCGGCTTCCCGGAGCGCCAGAACATGAGTTTTAGCCATATTTATCAATGCCTTGCGTGTTGTCTCGCTGATTGTAAGAGATTTGCTGAGAACAATAAGGCTCCAAACTTTTTGTTCAGACGATGGAAGAACATTTAGGAAGAACATTAGCTGAGGATATCTGTGAGACACGAAAAGTAATATTCATCAGGTAACAAGTCAGGTTTTGCATTTGAAGAATTGCATTGATTCCAAGAAAATGAATGGTTGATTATTTTAACTGTTCGTGATGTACTTATCTTATTTTCATATGCTAAACATATACTTTTAAATAGAAAGGGGAAATAAAAATTATCAACGTTCCAGATAGCTCGTTACCTGATATGAAATTGTATCTAAGTGTTTATATTTAAAATATCTTAAAATACTAAACATTCATGGGTAATAAAACATTTACTACAGCTCAGAAAAAACAGAAAAATCGTTCGCAATTTACCTCTTGTGAATTCGAGGTCCCGGTTTGCCCCTCTAATTCGATAGACAATACAATGACAATGGGTTCGCTAGAGTGCGTGGTCGCACGTCTGCGACCAATATGACCAGCAGACCGCGTTTGCTGTGGCAGGAATTCTAAAAATGTTTCGATGAGTGGTTCTCTGAACGGATACCATAACTTTACTGGGGACTATTTGTCACAAAGGCAATGGAAAATATAATCACAAATGATATTTCGAAGTGGGAACATAATTAAATGTTGCTGATTGTAATGAATGGTATCTAGGACAACAGACCGCATGGATTCAAAGAGGAAATTTCACAATGAACTCGAACAAATAAAGATATTTGACTACTACTGATATTTGACGTTGCATTACCTACATACATACGTACATCAAACATATTTCTTTCGTGACTTAATTTTACAAAGATTTTTTCTTAACATTAGAAAGAGTCAGTTTCATAGCGTTAACGTTAAATTATTTTTTCAGAAAAATACATCCAAAAAACTCATTCGTATTGATATGAACACTATGGTTCATATATATTTATGTTAGTCACTCTAAATGCGTGCAGAAATTAAGACAACGGCATGTGAAAAGTGTCGATGATTTTCTTAGATACTCTGAAACTCGAGAAAACTAGAAAATCAATGTAACAATTTTGATTTTGACTAAAAATGTAAATATTTGATAGTGTTACTCCAGATATGCTTATACCGGGAGTAACAACTGCATTCTCATTCTCCTGAATCACTGCTTATTACACGATTAACGTCCAGTCCTTGGCGACAGCATGTCGGCAAGAAAGATGCCGCATGCTATTAAATATTTGCTATTCACCTCCTGCGTTACGGAACAGCAATTTTTTTGATATTCTTTGTACGCAAAGAACTCTTGTACTGTTTATCCATCTGTACTATCATGTTATTGTACAATGTTTAAGGTTAATATATGTAATTTATTGCACTGTTACACGAGAGTATTTTATTTGTTGATCTTTACAAATAATTGTTAGTTTTTGAACACCATTTTGTGTGATTTTGTTCTGCAGCATTGTTTTGCAGACCACTAATTTATCACATTATCAATATTTTTTTCAGTATTTCAAAAGTTTATCACATTTTCCCAAAAAAT
Source organism: Teleogryllus occipitalis (assembly GCA_011170035.1). Classification (NCBI taxonomy): domain Eukaryota; kingdom Metazoa; phylum Arthropoda; class Insecta; order Orthoptera; family Gryllidae; genus Teleogryllus; species Teleogryllus occipitalis. The sequence continues at coordinate 132,087 of BLKR01000753.1, read as the reverse complement.
ACGTTAGAATGGTACTTCAGAAATGAGGACTAAAAACTGAAAACATGCCGAATTCCAGATTATTATACGCTATCAATGAATATTTCTTAATGACATCTGAAATCTATTGAACGCTAGTAATGACGTAATGACAATCATATCGTGAATTACCCAAGTGATTCTAATAAGCATATCTTTATTAAGTTAGAAATTCTACCATCTCTTTGCCTCTTGATTTATGAATTGTCAAGAATGACTTAAGTGTTGGAACATATTTTCTAACAATACAATTATAAGTAGAACACTCGTAAGTATTTATAAGTAGAACACTCGATGTAGTAATCACGTTCATCAAGTTGCGGTGAGAAGAGCTCACAATAAATAATACATGCACACTGTTTTACGATACATTGCCAAATGACATTAAACAATTAAAAACAATTCACAAGTGGCAAGTAAAAATTTTCTATTGTTTCTATGCAATTAGTGACTATACCATGCGCCAAAAAAGAAATACGTTATTTAACGTTACCAATTAAACTGTATAATTCTAAATTACTAAATATCCCTATAACAGGTATTGTAGCATAGTTTTGGGGTCAATGACACACATCACAATCAGGGTTTTCGTCTTGTTTCCCTGATCTTTTGAGCAAATGCAGAGATGGGCCTTCCTTTTGCTTCCATGCTAAAATGTAGTTCCACTATTTTTGGTCATTTTCTTGCCTCCAGTCAGAAATGTAATCGTTGTCCATGTTCTCGAGGCAGTACATAGATTCCGCGTGAAAGGACATATCGTGACTATGACTGAGCTTTTGAGGCGCCGGAAAAAAAATACGTTCTCGCTTATCTTGCAGTCACATCCGTTATACGCAATTCAGTTCTCCCTCCAACACTTCTCAATTTAGCTTCCACTTTTCACTTTCCAATCGACTTTAAACTTTTTGCACTCACGCGCATCTGAACACATTTCATTTTTGGCGCGTCTGAACAGAACAACCTTTCCTAATTTGCACACCGCAGCAATTGCGGTGGTATAACGGGTTGCGATCTCGGTTGCGGGTTCGGTGGTATAACGGTTAGCGTATCCGGCTATTGTATCCAAGATAGCGGGTTCAAATCTGTGAATTTTAAGGGCAGAATAATCCTTTGTACCACTTCCTTCGGAGGCAACTGAAACCGACTGTCCCATGTGGTAGACTTACCTCATATAAAGGATCGTCAAGTCTAAAAAAAAAGCCTCTAAGCTAAATTCAAATCGCCTGTTTCGTCGCCCGAATGATTCCTTCTTTCTCCGCTAGATCGGAAAAAGAGCGTAGTGAAATTTGCGTGGTCCGAAGGAAGAGCGGTCCTGACGGCCCAAGTCTCGCCCGTAAGGTAAGACATAAAATTAATTCATTTCAATTTCTTACCTCCTCCCAATGCCAATTACTGATATTTATCTTCTCAATATTTCTCATGTTATTGAAACTCCATCACCCAGCTTTCCTCCGCTCGGGGCCTGGAACAGAACTCGTGTCAGCGTATCCCTTTACCTTCAAATTGTTTTATCTTACTAAAGGCCTACAATTTCTTATTTCCTTCTATTGCTATGTGCATAATACCTAGTTTTTTCTTTCAAGTAAACTCATTTCGTTCCCTTTGAAACCTAATATCTGGTTGTTTCCGAGGTATCTGAAAATCCGTATAAAGCGAACAAAACTCGGGTTCGCTGCTCGGCCCTTCTCCGCCTTGGCGTAGTCATAGAGCGATCCGGCTTTGTTGTGTGAGTGGGTGAGGGGTTGGGGGGTTGGGTGAGTGGGCCGAGTGGGTGAGTTGGTGGGGGCTCCAGAGAAGCCGGTAGAGAGCAAAGGGAAAGAAAGAAAAGGGATAAGAAAGATGAAGAAGGACTACACAGGACGGGGAAAGACGAGCTTGAGTGAGACAGGCGAATGGAGGAAGGATGATCTGAGCAGGGATGAAAAATGAAGTCAACAGAGTCCTCTTCGAGATTGTACGGAACCAGTGGGAACGAAGTGACGATCATCGAAGGGGTTGTGGAATGGGGAGCACAATGTCGAAAGATGTGGTTGGTGCGTAAGAGCAAATACGAGTGTAGTGCGTGCCCTGACAGGTGGTAGATGTGGATGGCTTCTGGACTATTGGCTCGTAGTGCGGGGTGATGTTTAGTGAAAATGGGTGGCGTACGGCAGGGGTAGATTTGTTGAATTGTGTTATCTGGTACCTAGAGTGAGTCAGATTCGCGAATAACTTTTGGATAGTGTCTGGTGGGCCAGAATGGTGTGAAAAGCGGAAAGGAAGCTCAAGAAAGCGTGAAGGAGAGAAGGACCGTGTTGCAGCAGGGAAGATTTTCCCCTCGCAGAGTGAACGGATTGGTGTGATGTGGTGCGAGACGGTGAGTTGTAATGCAGAGCGTTGTGGAATTCCGTGAGGCGGGTGGATTGGGGTGGTTTAACAAGGCACGTGACGGAGTGATATAGTGAGTGCGTATTAACTGCGAGCACGTCAACTACCACTGTCATTACTCCCTTTAGTGAAGTGATGGTATACAGAGAAGGAAACGATGTTCCTTCTCCGCCGATCTAACGTTTTTTCACCTCCAGGTGTCTTGCCAAGCAGGACACCCCCCAGCAAGGACAAGCTTTAAACTTTCGACTGGGCTCCAACATGTGTGGTAACGTAGTCCTTTTTGTACGAGGACAGGAATGAGGGAGGAAAGATCGCCCACGGTCCGTTTGTAAAGGTTCTGCTCCGGCAACCTCTAGGTGTTAATCGAAGAAACCTATGGGAGGAGCCTGTCAGAGAGGAACGGGATGTAGATGAAGGGCGGGGCTGGGAGGAAAAGCGGCCCAGTGCTGGGGGGCACCGCGAGCCAAAGAGAGAGCCAGGCGCTAGCCTCAGGCCTTCGGGCCAGAGTTCACAGACGCCAACCGTCTCAGACAACACAACTTCTTCACACGTTCTGCAACTCTGACGACAAGACACAGAGGAATACGGACGCAGAAACTGTTCGACATTGACCGCTTGGAAGTTCAGTGCTAGTGGCGGGTCGGACCCAAACAAATGTTAAACATGGGGGGAGAGGACTTTTGAAATTCGATTGTGAATTTGGAAGTTTTCGAAAGGGATTCATAGATTCTACAAATTATTTCAACTGTTAACTGAAGTATTTTAAAAAGAAAATTGTTTTGTTTTGGAAATAAATACTTAACCGTGTCCCTTCCAATTATTTTATTGCAAATCTTATTTTAAGTTTTTCCTCAGTGTTGTTTTTTGATAACGTGATTACTAAAGGACATTACTCGCAGTGTTGTCTGTTCTGTTCCATATTATATCCCACTTATGGATTAATGAAACTTTTTATCGTATATTAATATTTATGGTTTTAATAAAAAACTCAATTTAAGGGAGGCTTATATTTTACTAGAACAATCAATATTTTACTAGAAATACAATTTTAAAAGGAAGAAATTTAGTTAAGATTATTTATTTTAAATTCCACATAGTAACTTAAATTAATGTATTTCTACTTTTAAGTGTAAGAATTTAGTTAATGATTTTAGTTTCCTGTCAAATATGAGACTACCAAAAGTGTCAAGGTTTCTCAAAAAAGTTGACTTTTCTGATTGTCCAAAAACACACAAGAACCTAAAATAAATAAATAAATAAATATTTTATAGTCAATCATTTTACACATTAAATTTTGGTGCAAGGTTTTTATTTATGTGGTTGGTTGATGGGCAAAATATCTTAAGAGCCTATTTTCTGAAAATGACACTTTTCTGGATTCAAAACGTCTTACAGTATCACACGACTTAGCAAAATTTCATAATCTTCAATATTAAGGTTGAAGATTGGTAGGAGAATCAATTTTATATTAAGAGATATTAATTGTTTTGTTGACCATTAAAACATCTTACAATCTCAAAGTTTCCAAGTGATGAAAACATAAGTAGTTCTTAATTGGAACGTGAAAGAAATTTGTTCTTAACAGCATAGCTGACAGTATAGACTTCACTTTCTCACCGTACTACGTACTTATATATTAAAGAGAAATTATTATGGCAAAAACGGTGATTCTTCAGCAGAAAAATCCCAATAATGTAGTCCAGATATCGAAGAAGGGGATAAATCTTTCTTCCTCAATTACTTCCTTTAATTCGTTGTGAAGCGAAAATCCACGTTTAGTGGGTATCTGATATCGAAAATTGGTTGACGGCAAAAGTCTGCCTGTCCGTCTCTTCGTCTGACTATCTGCCAGTTGTCAATGCTACAGCCTAGACCGTTCACACTATTTCCTCCAACACTTATATTCCCTCATCTATATGACCGAATTAAAGGCCTTCCGAGTTTAAAACGGATATTTTGACTATTATTTATTTTATTTTTTTACCCTCGAATAGAGCCAGATTGCTAAATATGGCACAGTTTTCATTTTCGTTGAACTCTCTGAAAATTCAATAATTGCAAAATATCTATTTTATTCGGGATAGTAGCAGTAGAATAAATTTAAAATTAAATTTATAATTAATAATTTAATTTTAAATTTAAATATATTTAAAATTAAATGTATCCTACAACTACAATATTGAAAATTGGGATTCTTTTAACAAAATCTGTTACACTATACCAGTGATGCTTCAACACCATGTACTTTCTTCCATTCTTTCTAACTTTTGCAATACCTGAAAATAATGAGCTGAACAAAATCGAGACTCATAACATTTTTTAAACATCCTTTACGCTATCCGATGACTAAGTTAAATCAAAACATTTGGAACCATTTTTCAACAAAAGATTGAAAATTAATTTGAGGATTCGTGTAAAGAACACACAAATATCAAAATACCCAGTTCAAACTTTCGTTCTTGCCTGTTTGAGAGAGAAACAAGCAGCCGTTTTACAGCAGCATTACAATAATTTCTCTTTACAATATATTCGTAGCAAGGCCAGAAACTAAAAATAAATCTTTAAATAAGTTCCTCAAAATTTTCTTAAACTACTAGTTTTCACGTATTTGTTTTGAAATAAAGGAAATTTATTTTTGTCAAAAAGGTCTCGTTTCGTAAGCCAAAGGATGCTTAAAAATGGCGCGGGTGCGATTTTTGTTGAACTCTGAATTCCGAAGTTATGAAATGCGCGAAAAAGCCGCGACTTTCCGGTAGAAAACTCTTATTATAGGGCCCTGATATAGAAAAAGTGGATAAATGCAATTGCTAAATATAGAAAAAAATCTCTAACGCGTGGTGTAGCCAGAATCATGTTTTGTATGTTCTTGATACTGAAAAATCGAATACAGGAAACGTCTGTCTGTCCGTCTGTGAACAACGCTACCGGCTAAACCGTTCTTTTTTTCCAAAACAATTTTCTCCAAAATTGATATTCTCCAATCGATCTGGGGGATGGCGCGGCCCCTTGAATTTAAAACCTTTATTTTAATTGAGGGTGCTTTAAGATAAGTTTACATTTAAGGGAAAGGTGCAGGTGTCATATTCGTTGAAAATGCTGACTGATCGAAAATTGCAAAGGTTCAAAATTTTTTCGGAGTCTTCCTACAACTAAAATATTACAGATAGAGATTCTCTCTTGATGAAATCTTTTCTTTAAAGGTAGATTTTGAAATAAGGTCAAGTACAATTTTTCGAAAATTTGAGTACTTTTCGCGTAATTTTGCAAAATACTGGCGAGAAAGTACGTGTTGTTTTAGCACCATTAATTATTGTTATTATTATTATTATTATTATTATTATTATTATTATTATTATTATTATTTGTTGTTGTTGTTGTTTTTGATGTTGTTGTTTGCTAATGTCACTACGCACGTCGTTCATTTTGACGCGTAAGGAAACGGGATGAAATCGTGTAAATGCGAGTGTTCTGAAGAATGCGAGACGAGGACGGAGCCCGAGCAGTGCGGGGCAAACTTAAGGCCACCGCGTCACTCGAGGCGTAGGAGCCAGCAAACACTCTGCTTTTACTTCACTTTTTCGCGTCGCGAGATGTCGCTGTCTGCCCAGGCGAGAAGATTTTCTCAGATTGCGAATCACCAGATTTCAAGAAAAGTGCCACGGGAAGAAGGGACGGCAAGTAACGGTCTCATTGGGCGACTCGGAACCGGAGGAGACGGTGAAGGGTAGGAAGGACAATACATAATGTAAGGAAGGGAGAGAAGAGATAAGGATATAGGTAAGAGAAAGAATGAGCGGAAAAAAATCAAATAAACCGGAAGTAAATACGAAGATTTGTAACGAAACGGAAAGAAACGCAACGAGATGTAACGAAACATAACGAGACGCACTGAGACGCACTGAGACGCAACGAGACGCAACGAGACGCAACAAGTCAAAAAAACGAGTCACGTGATACAAGACTTAAGGCGACGGTGTGAAACGGATCGAGAGGAAACTGATGAAATAAACAGCTCATAACGAACCTTGATGAAGTGGAACTGATCAGGAAGAACAAATAGGAAACAGGAGGGACCTTAAAAATATTTAGTGGCAGAGGCGGTATTAAAAATTAAATCTGTGAGTCTCCTACTACTTACTGAGTGGCAGCGGTTTGACTCGCAAAGAAGAAGATTTGTACATGGAGATTATGGCAGTTGGTCGTTAGCTTCAGATTACCATTGAGTTTTATATTGTATGACAATTGTTAAGGAGGTGTCGTTTGTGGATGTGTGACACTTCAATTAGTAAGCAATTTCTAATAGGCAACGTCATCTCAAAGGAAACTTAGATTTTTAAACTTTAAACTTTTTCATCGTCAAAACGCAAAAAAAATTAAAAAAATAAAACTGTGACGTATGAGGAGAAATAAAATATGCAGATGTTTCTTTGAGCGCCGAAATCTTCGCCTCTTTCTTTTACTATACATAGTTATATTATCAAAAAGGTATCTACGAACATCGGTAGCAACATTTTAAATCCAGAAATGTTTGCAAACGAGTAACACAAAATGTATCTCTACAATATTTATCCTCTTAGGTGCTAAAAAGAGATGAGATGGTCAGCAAACCCACTCAGTACCTGGAATGTTTCAATACCCCGGTTGTTACCGTGTTTAAATGCATGTTAGCAAGAAAAAAGTGCCTTTTGAATTACTTTAACTAGCCCCTTCGGCCTGTGAGTTACAGGTTCACCGTTACATAGTTTCTTGAGTTATATATCAAGTGCTCCAAAGAGAAGTCAGTCGAAATATTATGAAATGACATTTTAAATGAATATTTTGTAAGAAATGAACTTTTCACAAAAAACATTTAAATGTTTCTGCTAATCTTGTTTTCTACAATTTTTTCTCACACTTAGTAATTGGTTGCTTTAAAAGATAATTTCAAAAATAAACTTTACCTCATACTTTGTGGGTCAAAAAATGATAAAATCGTAGTCAAAAAATTTAAATACAAATAGAATTTGAAATAGACTGATAACAACATGACTGTTTTAACGACGATTTCACTTGCAAATGTCAATAATTTACTACTGTAAATCCATATGGCTTTGTATTCTCTTCACAATCTTCTAGAACACGTAAAATACGATCACTTAAAAATAGCTCGAAACTAAAATTGGCATGAAACTAGAGAAACTGTATGGTGTGTCATTTAAATAGCCACACAATTATTGGAATTTTGTCGTGTCTAAATCAGTGAAGCAAACAATATTAGTTTCGCAAACCGCTCACAATATTTCTTTGCTAAATATCATCACATTCTTAATTCAATATCAGTCCACTTTCTTACGTACATTTCCCTCGTAGTGTTCCTTGTCTACCTCTGTGTATTTACTTTCTCAACTTCTTCTACAGAGTTTTCTTTCCTTTTTTAATTCTATTCTGCGAGTCATCATTATGTCTTTTATTTGATTTTCACCCTCGATACCTCTCAGTGTCTGGCGGTGCTCAACGAACGTTCGCAAGCCCCACAATTTTCTTATTACACCTCTTGTCCGCACTGGAGCGGGCCGCGGGGCTGCAGCTCTCGTGACCCGCACGTAATCCACACAGGCGGAAACACCTTTTTGTCGCTGTGCAGCTCCAGGGCGTTACCGCGTGGGCGGGGCGAGCGGAGAAGAAACGCGCGGAGCGGGGCCGGGCGGGTTGGGACAGAATGCAAAGGGGTGGGTCGTGAAGACGAGGAGAGAGGTGTGACGGTAGAAGCGAGATGAGGAGAGGAGTAGCAGGGAAGGAAGAAGAAAAGAAGGGCGGGAAAGGAAACGGAACCAAGAGGAGAGAGGCGAGACGTGGAAGAGAGAATTTGGTGAAAGAAGGGAGACTGTTGGTGAGGAGAGAATGGGGCAGGAAAGAGAGAAGCGAAGCTGGAAAAAAAGAAACGGAGCGGGTGGAAAGAAGCCAGGTGGGGAGGAGTGAAGCGAGACAGGAAGGCGAGAAACAGAGAGGAAAAGGGAGTAGCGAGGCGGGAAGGAAAGAAAAGACGCGGAGTGAAGAGGAGAGAGGCCAAGCGGCATAGTGATGCGGGGCGGGGAGGAAAGGAGTGGGCTGGGGAGGAGACAAGCGTAGCGGGGATGAAAGAAGCAAAGCCGAGAGGAGGGGGAGTTGACGGAGAGGATAGAAGCATGGCGAGAAGACAGTTGTGGGGTGAGGAAGAGGGAAGCGGCGCGGGGAAGAAAGAAGCGAGGCAGGGAGGAGGGGGAGTGTGACGGAGAGAAGAGACGTGAGACAGAAAGGAGAGAAGCGTGAAGGGGGTTGAAAAGAGCGAGGGCGGGGAGGAACGAAGCAGAGGGAAGCCATGCGCCGAGAAGCGAGTGTTTGGAGAACCAGTGCGGAAGGGAAGGGAGCCAGGCGCTTAGAGTTCGCTCGGGTGCGGGGGCGAGCGGTGCCGGCATCGGAAACTACTTAGACGCACGAGGTGAAATATTCAAGGACTGTCCATCGATTGGCATTGCCAGAGCCACCGCCCTCTTCGCCCTTCCTGGAGGGTACTCCACTGATGGCCAGCTTGCCGTCACGGCAGCAGCAGTAGAAGCTTCTGCCCGTGTGCTACCGTTGCTTCCCCTCCAGCCATAGCTGTTGACGTTCTCGATGTCCTGATCGCTACCCCGCTGCAGCTATCGCCGTTGCCTAATCTCAATCCTTCCCTTCCTGTTGGCGCTGCCATTACCCATTTTATTAGCATTGCGGTAGATATCGTTGCTGATGTTCGCGAATTTTAAGAGTAAAAACATATCTGCCAGATACGGTTTCCACAAAACTTTTGCGCTTTGTATTCTTTCCTGTCTCAAGCATGATTTAACTGTCCATGCCATCCTTGTATTTAATAATCTTTACTTATTTCTCTCAAAATCTATCTTGCTTTTGTTCGCACTGAATTATTATTTACTTGAGACCTATCCAAGCAACTTCTCTGTATTTTATGAATTGGAATTGTTTTCTGACTCAATTTATTAATGATATATTACTTACACTATTTCAAATCTTACATAAAATACTAATAATTTAAGGGTATAAGAGACAGGCCAATTAACTGTTAAGTGACGTGAATATATAAAAAATATTGCCGTTGTAATTTATTATCATCAGAAGGATGATACTGGTGGAAAATAATTACTTTGATAAGAACATAATAAAAATATAAAAATATAATATGATTGCAATAATTAAAATTATGCAATTATTATGCGTCAACACATACTAAGTACGAGTCAATACTTAAGTTTTTACAGTGTGATTCAATAGGTAACCAGATGCACAACTATTCCAATACATATGTATTGGAAGTACACATAAAATAGTGTGAGAGTATATTATATTGAAATATATTTAAATGATACAGAAAATCCAACATTTATGTTTTATAAACTAGAACAAATGAAATGTATATTGATAAAAGAAACAGATGATAAAATTTAAATATGAAATATGAAAATTTTAAAATATAAAAGATGGAAAATATATTAATACTAATGTCGAGTATATATGCATTATGAATGTTCTCAAAAATAAGCACAAAAGGTAAATCAGCAATACTGATTTTCATGCCTATAGAAAATACACTACGAATAATAAGGAAAACTTCTTGGAATAAATAAAAAATATTGTAACAAAATAATCAGTTTAATAAAATATTCTAATCCTCATCTCGATGAAATATGTATAATAAATGCGTTCAAGAATGCATAATGCTGTTCATGTACTTCAACCACGAACTACAAATATTTCAGATCCAAAGAGCTCCTCCTTTCTTCTTCCTACACTATTGAAAATGCTAGAAAAATTAATACATCTCGTGCTTCTCAAATATTTAAATAATATTGATAAATCCCCGCAAATTCGTTTGGTTTAGATCCCATATTTTTCTCTTACGGTGCATAAAGTCTGTAACAAAATCATTTCATCATAGAGAACTCTCAGGAGCAGTGTGTCTTTAGCCAGAAGCAGAGCCTTAGATGTATGTGGCATACAGGCTTGTTATAAAAATTTCACCAACTGAATGTATCCCAACATTTTATTAAGTAATACAGACTTCTCTGTCAAATTGAATGTTTCCAAATGAATAGTACCTCAAATGTTGCCATCAATGCTCGTGCTTACCTTTATTCATAATTCTACTAAGTTTCGTAAAAGATGAAGAGAAAGAATTCTGGAGCTAAAGGAAACATGTGCGACTTTACCCGTCTCCGTCCATAAGTCAAATGCAGTTCTTCTGTATTCTTGACGTAATATAAAATAATAATCGTTATTTGTTTTATTTATTCGAACTTTTTTAACACTCGGTTTTCGAACTTTCTGGTATGCTCAACAAAGATATCTGAACACGCTTTTTGTAACCGCCTTATTTTTTCAGTTTCTTTCGCATCTCGTCTCTTTATTTTCTAAAAATACATTTTATTTTCTCACATTTTTTCATGTGTGTTCCTTTTATCACTCATCACACCTCTTAACTGGGACTGAGCGAGGTGGCTCAAGGAATCAACTGATGTCACTGCATTGACTTTGACCGAGAGATCGTAGGTTGGAGCCGATATGCCGTAGATTACAAAAAAATAATTTTATAATTTGCATTCTGATATTTAATATTTGTTTTTTATGTATTTTATCTAATAATAAAGTTCAACTTAAGTTTTGGACTTCAATATAATTCTCCCGAAAGAAAACAGATTTTTTAAAACTATTAGAATCTGTGTTTTTGCTTCTGAGAACTTGTTTATATTAAAAAATAAAAATGATAAAAGAACAAACAATAATAACGCATAATTAAATATTTTCCACTCTGTAGTTCATTTTCTTTGTTGAAATTATCTTTAAGTAATGTATTTTTCATTATTTGTTCTCAGAATACAAGGTTTGCTGTATTTTATAGAGAAAAAACTAGATGGGTTGATGAAGCAAACCATTACTTTGAAAGGGGTTGATGGCATAAAAAAATTGGAAATCATTTCTCTAAACCCTGTGTCAAGCGTATCGCCAGTCGTTTAGTTCATTTGTGCGTCATTATTTTTTTCAATCAATGCGAAGTTAGCAGTATTTTATAGAGAAAACTTGAAAGGGTTGATGAAGCAAACATTTCTTTTAAAAAGGGGTCGATGTCAGGAAAACGTTGGAAATCCCGGCTCAAAACCCTCTTGGACCAAGCATATCGTCGAATCACCCATTGGCGTCCTTTGTAGAAGGCAAACACCCTTGCACTGAAGTGCTAATCGCCGTTGGAGGATGCCTGCGCACCTCAACTCAGAGAATACAGTGCCAAGTTAATCTGTTCCGCCAACCTTCGGGGCGGCTGAACGGTTTCCGAGTAGAGAGGTTCTGTATTGGAATACAGGCGTGGGACGATTTTCGACGTAGTGTTGGTTAATTAGTGACTCCATTGACGCTGCATTGGGAAGGGGATTCTAGAGACGGAATTACGTGTTCTAGGCGCCCTAACACTCGTGACAAAATGTATGTTCACAATTGTCCATAAATCTCTCTCTTTCTCTCTCTCTCTCTCTCTCTCTCTCTATATATATATATATATATATATATATATATATATATATATATATATATATATATATATATAATATGTGATAAATATACGAATATAATCTATAATAAAGACATAAAATATATTAAATTTGTAATTTTAAAATGAGTTAATGTTCTTTTCTGCTAACAAAATCGTGATTGTAGCGCAAATTTGAAAGGAGTATTTCAAAATATATTAAGGTTTGCAATTCACACATGTCGAAACAGACTCATTAACACTGAAATTTACACTCATTAAATTCTATATTATCCTTCACTGAACATTTCGAATACGGGAACAATTATATATTATGCTTCTCGAAGGCCATTGATAGAAATAATTATTACAGAGACGATTAGGAGTTTTAGTTCTCATAATTCGTATTCAGCGCTCTACTTTTTAGTTTATTTGAGACGTAGAGTTCAATTAACCTTCCAGGAGCGCAATTTTTCGGGAAGCGGTTCGCACTGGGTCTAATACCGCGCCTATAGAAGGTATAGCCCCATGCGATTTTTTTACTTTAGAACAATCTGTGGAGCAATTTGAGGCAATTTTTGTTGTTGTCTGAAAAAGTGATAGCAACGTATTTAATGAGAAATGAATGTCAGTATATATTATCTATTTTAGGGATAACTTAATTTACATAATGTAAAATAATAAAACAGTACTGCGTAAAATAAATTGCTATTAAGAGCAAAGCTTCAAGGAAGTAACTACTTAAAGCAGAGACGAAATTGTAGGTTAGAAGACAAAAATTAATCATTGTATTAACAGCAGCGATCAATCTTCACTTACACAATTATGATTTAGAAGAGACAATCTTATCACAATTTTAAATGGAGGAGAATAAAGTCCTTTGAATAGTGATGAAACTGCTAGAGAAACAAGTAGCAAATTAATCTGTGTATCTCTCACGTTATCGACGTGTAATACCTTGAACTTTCCTGGCGATCGACAGATGAAAGAAAAGTGTATATGATCGTGATTCTTGAACCTGATGTTTCGAAACTGCTTTATCTCGGAATCACAACATACTACTTATAAAGTGGTCTATTTGTGCGTGTTTATTAAAAAATGAATTTTATTTTGTTAAAAACTAACACATTTGTCATATATTTCAACTACATTTTGTTGATATTTGTTTCTTTCTTCTTTGAAATTGAGTTTTTGAAAATTCAATGTAAACTCATCAATAGATGACAGGAATATTGTTTTGTTCGTTCTTGGAAATGTTTCTTAAGGAAAACCGTAACTTAAGATAACTATAGGCGTATTATTTTTGCTGCAGATTTTGGATCTTCTTTTTCATTTCGTTGAAAGGTAATACCTACATTTTCATTTATTTATTTTATCGTTGAGCGGAAATGATCAAGAATCGTTTTATGTCCCTTTAAAACGATTCTTGATAATTTTGTACCTCTTTTAATTGTTAGTATAATTCTGAAACAATCTTAGAAATAATTGCACATTATCATGAAATACTTAGGGCTGATATATTTTGTTCTACTTCAAACAGCATTCTGAAAATTCGTGTATCGAGTAATTGTTCCTTGAAAGGTTCGCTGATAGAAGAAATTTTATTGACTATTGATTCTCTTCCATTTCTCCCCAATCGTGCTATTGCTCATGTGATTATTCCAGGCATTCACCCACCAAAAATGTTTAGCTTATCGAAAACTGAAAAATTCGGACATGGTTTATCAGCATTTCTCTTTCATTGCAGAAAATTATATCACTAATACTCAAATAATATCTGATTATTAATTTTCAAGTAGTATTTCAAATAGTAATTTCATAACCTACGACAATTGATACCAAATCGATATACCTTGGTACTACGAAAAGTTAAAGGAACAGTGTGAAATTGTGGATAATGATTGGAAATACATAATAATTAAAAATATAGCTAATCCTAATACTCATACTTGTGTGTGCATAACAAATTACAGGACCACTTGTATTTGTGTTTAATTTCGCCATTGTTCTGCGTATTTCTTCGCATTATTCAAAAATATTATTTTATACTTTAAAAAATTACCGGATAAGAATAGATGGAATTGTGGAGGAGACGAAGTGAGGGAAGAGATTATTACAGATGCGATGTCTCATTGAACGCGATTGGGTCTGCATGTGAGGAACAGGTCATTCGATTTGTATCATACTGATCTAATTAAAATATCTCAAATTAATAATTTTGAAAACTTTAAAACTGTTTAAAGCTAATTGCATATAATTATTGCTGAAACAATGGCAATGAAATAAGGTAAATATTCGTACACAATTCCATCAAGCAGTGTATTTAATTGCACTCCATCGCTGCTACATCCTAAATATTTGGGCCCCCTCTGACCGGAAAGTCCTAGGTTCGATACCTGACAGCGACAGGGTTTTCGACACTAGCTTTTCAGCTAAGTCGAATTCAGTCGCTATCTTGAGGAGAATTCTAGCGGCCCGCTGCTCTGAACGGTAGTTTTCCGTGGTTTCTCCGATCAACACAAGGCGAATGCAGTACCCTACCAAACGGGCTATGGACCGCGCGCGATCTGTCCTTCCTCTTCCTTGTCCTATCATCTCCCCTTACACACATACTTTCACTAACACGCACTACACTACCACATATTCCGGGAGACCGGTCGGGAGCTTAGAGCTAGTCCCGGCAGGAGCGGTGACCCGCTGGTGGGAGAGTCCTGGTTAGGGGGAAACCCCACTAGCCGACGGTAGTTCGGCACCGGATTTCGCCATCCAGCGAGGGAAGATCACCGATATCTCCCGAGAAAAACATGAACTACACTAACGGGACTAATGTCCACGGCAGTTGACGCGTCCGGAAACACGAAAAAAATCAATCAATCAAGTCAATGAGGAACGGGTCCCAGCACCTCCGCCAGTTACCCTCCTGCCCGCATGGTAGCCCGCAATGCATGCAGCCCGCAAGCCCCCAGTCCAAGGCCTGTGCGCACTGCGTGTTGCCTACGGGACGTTAGGCAGGGGCGTTCGGTGCAGATCTGCAGTGAAGTACACTCCCTTCATTGATTGATTGATTTATTTTTTCGTGTTTCCGGGAGCGTCAACTGCTTTGGTTTTAGTCCCGTTAGCGTATTGCATATTTTTTCCTGAATTCTACCTAGCTGATAAGCTAGTGTCGAAACTCCTGCCGCCGTCAGCTAGCCGAAGCTAGGACCTCCCGGTCAGAGGCGCTGCAGTGACATCCGTTGATGCACTGAGCTACCGCTCCAGGAGAATGATTGATTAGTGATTCTGGACACGTCAACTGTTAAGGTTATTAATCATGTAAGTGTAATGCATGAGTTATCGCGAGAATTGGCTACGATTTTCCCCCGCTGGATGGCGAGATCCGACGTGGACAAACCGTCGGCCTGCGGGGATATTCCCCAACCAGGTATCTCCAACCAGGTGGCACCGCCGCAGCCGGCCGCTCCCAGCTGGTCGCTCGGCAAGAGTGATAGTGTAGTGCATGTGAATGTGTGTGTGTGTGTTTGTGTGTATAAGTAAGGGGTGAGGACAGCTCAAGGAAGAGGGATGAATGATCGCGCGCGGTTCGCGGTCCGTTTGTTAGGGTACTGCTCTGGCATTCTCCTGTTCGGAGTAACCCCAGAAAGCAACCAAACAGAGCAGTCGGCCTCTAGAATTCTCCTCAAATAGTTTTGTTGAAAAAATGAAGAACGAAATCGAAGTTTAGATGCACTTACGTGGCTTTTATCTCAGGATTTTCTATTTACCAGATGGTTGGTCCCGTTAACCTATATGTGATATTGAAAGAGAAATAGAAAATAAATGATGTCTCTTTTATAAGTATATTCCTGATGAGAGAAGTAAACAAGTGTCGAATCAATAATAAAATTAGAATGACGCAATAATACTCAAATTCGAATGTAAAATGAAGTCAATTTTTCTGCACAACAGTTTGTATACAAATTAAAGACTCTATTCAAATACAAATTTGAAAATAGCGTTGATTTTATATTGATTTTGATGCATTTGTAAATATCCTTTTTTCATGGAATAAATACATATGCTCCGTTGGCAGCATTTTCTAATCTCGATTTAAGGGGAGGAAATTAATATATTGTGCAATGATTTATATTAATGGTTTAAAATGGTGTGGTGATTGTCATTAGTATCGTTATAAAAGTAATTACGAGGGTAAATTGTAAAATATATGATTCATTAAGCATAAAGCTTTTTCGATCATATTGCGGTCATCTTCAGTGCTACAAAACAATAAAATATCTAAATTATAAATTATATAATTTGAGATTTTTCATGAAAAAATTGAATTTCCAAACAATTTAAGTTAAGGAAGAACAAATTATGAAATTTCCGAATTAACTTACTTTTATAATTCATATTAATCTCCAAAATTAACTGCTATATTTTAACGGCTATATTTTAGTGTAAAGATATTAGTACATATCTTTAACCAAAAATGGACAAGCAAAAATTATCTCTTAAACTTTTCTTTGCAAATTCATTTTAGGAATTACCCACAGTTACCCGGAATTTTTAATAAAAATATACTTAATACAAGTGTTGAGAAAATCATAAAATTAAATGTATTTTACATAAAGCATTTTCATTGTGTATTTAGTAGATTTGTATACCCATACTTTGAACAACTTTGCACTACAAATATATAACCATTTTATGTAGCGGTACTTCAGTAATATGTACTTAAAGTACATAATTAAAGTATGCATCAATTCATCATGTACATAATTATTTATCATTAATTTAAAATAATTATTTATTAAGTACATAATTAAAGTCTAGATCAATTTCATGAAACTCCAGAAGTTCCTTTTATTCGCCACACCGGACACATTTGCAGTTCTGTTCTAGAGGTGCTACAGAATGGCACAGACTTTCTCGTTGCAAATTTTTCTAATTTCCTTGGTGTGGACTGACTTTAAGGTCTTGCTCCATTCTCTGGCCAGCTGCCGTCTATCGCCGCCTAAAGTACATATTTTTTACTTTTCTTAACTTTTCGGTTTCTTAATAGTAGAACCAAAATATTTTGTTGTAGTAGTTTCTTAATAGAGAACCGAACGTATGAAGATACTGATTTTTCCTTCAAATGAAATTTCTTGTCCATAAACAGTTTTTTCATTAAGAGTCATCAATATTTTTTTGAAAATTTTAGTAGTTTTCGTGCAGAAATGCAATATATGCAATTTTAAAAAAACAACAAAAACAAGATTTTCTCAAAAACTGTTCTAAATATTTTCTTTAAATTTTTGGTAAGAGTAGTGCCAAATGCATTCTATCCGATGACATATACGCAATATTGCTCTATTCTTTTTTCTTCAAAAAGTACAAAAATGTATTTTTTGACTTGTCTCCAACGTCTGGAATATTTACATTAGATGCAATTTCTTTATATTATTAGATTCATAAGTACATTTTCTTTAAATAATGTCAAATAGTTTCTCGAAAACAAAACAGTTTTCTATGAAAATCTGCTCAAAATTCCGCATTTTCAGAAACGCTTAAACGCCATTTTTTAAAAAATGGACCAATTTTTTTCTTCAAATTTTTTCAATATATAGTGCTAATTCCATTGTTTAATGTGACGTAAAATTAATTTTCGGGTATTTTTTTGTTTCTTCAACAATTACACGATTGTAATTTTTAAAAATATGCCTCTCACCGTTAATATGCACATTTCCATCGATTTCTATATATTGTCTTTTATAGTGGATGTGCATTAAATGAGTTCAAATGAGGTTTTTCGAAAACTCAATAGATTCATGTGAAAAGCTTCAAATGTCTCATTCACATGCTTAATCGGCAGTTTCTTAGAAACGGATCCAATTTTTTCAATGAAAATTTGAATTTAGGATGTTTTACTGTTATTTCATATTCTTGAAGTAATATTTCGGTTCTACTATTATGAAACTGAAAAGTTTAGAAAAGTAATATACATACACACACACACACACACACACACACATATATATATATATATATATATATATATATATATATATATATATATATATATATATATATATAAAAATGGGAGACGATAGATGGCAGCTGGCCAGAGAATGGAGCTAGACTTTAAAGCCAGTCCACACCGAGGTAATTAGAAATATTTGCTACGACAAAGTCTGTGCCATTCTGTAGCACCTCTAGTTCTGCTTTATATCCCAGTTCAGGCTTTCACTTACAATTTTTGTCCACGACATTTTGTATACTTCATCTAGGTTTTTGTGAACTTTAATCAGTCTTTGCTGAAAGATTCCCCTTGGTCTCTCGATGCCACAGTTACCATTATGTAGAGCAGTTTAAAGTCTGAGGGCAACAGTTATTGCGTGGGAACAATGAGTGACGTATCATGAATTTTGCCGAACCCCATGTTACCTTTCTTGCGTCTTCCCATCTCTTGAATCGAGGAGGCCTCAATACAATCTTTATTATTCTATCAACGTGGCCGGGTGGCGGAAATTCTCATCGCTGTGTCCTTTCCTTCTTTTATGGAGCGCGGAGGCGACTGGCGTGGTGCCACGCCGGGGGCCGGAACGGGAAAGGGAGGCGAGAGCCGTAGTGGCAACGTAGGTGGGGGCCGGGACGGGAGTGGGGAGGGTGCGGAGGCGGGAACAGGGGTGAGAGTAGAGGCGGGAGTGAGGGCGGGAGAAGATTTGGGGGCGGCGCAAGAGTGGGACACTTTTGCCGCGTGTCGTATTTCATTCGACTACCAACAAGTCGCCGCTTAGGCCAATGTGATCGATGACATTTCCAGTCACGCGAACGTTCGCCAAGGGCGTAGCGGAAAGTTCGTCACGGAGCGTGTTGCATACAAAATTGCTCAGTAGCCTTCGGATCGACACTACTGATTCACTATCTGATGCTTATTTAAATAATGAACTCGTGGTGCTACAGAATGGCACAGAGTTTCTCGTAGCAAATGTTTCTAATTTCCGTGGTGTGGACGGGCTGTAATGTCTTTCTCCATTCATTTGCCACATGCAATCATCTATCGTCACCCAAAGTACATTTTTACATTTTCTCAACTTTTCGGTTTATTAATAGTAGAACCGAAATATTACTTTAAGAATATTAAAGAAGAGTAAAACCTCATCCTAAATACAAATTTTCATTGAAAAAATTGAAGCCGTTTTTAAGAATATGGCGATTAAGCATTACTGTAAATGCGAAATTTGAAGCTTTTTCACAGGAATCTATTGACTTTTAGAAAAACTTCATTTAAAGTCATTTGAAACACTTTCACTGAAAAATGCAATTTTGAGAACAAATCAATGGAAATTGGCATATTAATGGGCTGTGACATATTTTAAAAAATATATTTGTGCAATTTTTGAAAAATAAAAGAATACACCAAAATGAACTTCACGTCATATTAAACAGTGCCATTACCACTATCCTTTGGAACAATTTGAAGAAAAAAATTGGAGTCATTTTTTAAGAAATGGCGTTTGAGCGTTTCAGAAAATGCGGAATTTTCATTTCATTTTAACAGAAAACTGTTGAATTTTCGAGAAGCTTTATATAACATAATTTAAAGCACATGTACTCATAAGTTGAATAATGAGAAGAAATCGCCTCTAATGTAAACATTACCGACGTGGAAATTACAAATTAAATTTTGTAATTTTTGAGAAAACTAAAGAATAGAGCAAAATTTCGTTTATGTTATCGTATAGGATTTGTTTGGCACTACCTCTACCAAACATTTAAAGAAAAAATTTGGAGCCGTTTTTGAGAAAATCTTGTTTTTGTGATTTCATTCGACAGAAAAATCTGTCTTCAATTTTGTATCTGTTGGAAGACGCCGAAAAAATTCAAAGTTTTGCAATATTCAAAAATTCAGTTCGAGTTAACCATGAAAATCGGCCATATCCCACCTTTAGAAGTGCATTTTACACTACTTTTACAAGAACTTTAAAGAAAAAATTTGAAACTGATTTTGAGAAAATTTTGAAAATGTCCGGGGGTCTTGATATAAAGTACCCCCAAATTTTAAAGAAATGCTTTCAAAATTTCAATGCTTCAACTAGAGCCGGATGTACAGGGGTTTATTTAATTTTGGAAAAATCCTACGCGTGGTTTAGGCGCTAGTAGTGTTCACAGATAGACGGAAGGACGTTTTGAAAAAAACACTTTTTCGGTATCAGGGGACCCCAAAACGTGTATTTCCGTTGAAATCTGGAAATCGATTTTCCTCAGCATTACATAATTTTCTCTTTACTACGCATATTACTCCGTATATAAGTATTATACGAGAAAGTAAATATGGATTTCCCTGCAGAATAAAGTACGTTTGTAAACCATCTGTGTTCAAAATTTCACGCAATACCAAGAAATCTAATACATGAACAAGTTGTAGGAAGGCGGTGAAAACATTTTAAACTTTTACAATTTTTGAAACTGTATATATTTTAAAAACAATCGGACGTGAGCATTTTAATTAGTGTTCTTTACTCTATTCGTGAAAAGTTCCAATTATTTTGAGCCACTTTTGGGAAAAAATGGAAAATATTGCTGAAGCTCTATGTAAAGAGCAAGTTGCATCGATTAGGAAAGAACAATTTTCGTGACAATCCTGTGAATGGTTTAGGCGGTAATATTGTTCACAGACGAACAGACGTTTTGCCGCAAACAAATTTTTCTGTATCAGAAATCCACCAAACAAATTTGTGGTGAAATAACCTATTAAAGGAAGTAATTTATTACCTACAAAAGCAAGAATTATCATTCTGGTGACTCTCCCAGCGAGGCAATGCCCTAGCTAGGAGAAGTTGTAAGCTGCACACTGGTCTCCCGACATGTGTGGTAGTGTGGTACATGTAAGTGTTAGTTTGAGTGTGATTGGAGGGGAGGAGAGCAAGGATGAAGAAGGAAAAATCGCGCACGACCCCGTTTGTTTGGGTTCTTGTCCGGTATACACGGACACGGAAGTCGACGTCGATCGCTGTCGAGCGTAGAATGTATCCTGTACAAGACCTGGAGGTGGACCCCGCAGCCAGAAGGTCTGGAGGTGAATTGGCTTGTCCACAAAAGCCCACGTGAGACGAGCAATGGTAGACAAGCGACTGTTGTCGGGCGGCGGACGAGAGGCACGCGGGTGACAGAGTGACGAACTGACGGAGTGACAAAGTGACGGAGGAGGGTGTGACTAGAGAGAGTCAGGGATCTGTGGGTCACAGGTTACGGGAGACGGGCGATCCATTGACGAGTGACGGGAACCGGATGTTGGGGACGTCTGGCAATCGGCCGATGCAAGATGAGATTGAGGCGACGGGCTAGAGGGGTAGAGCGTGATCAGTGAACAGGTAAATAGGCAGTTTTAGCGCCACCCGTAAATTAGCGACGTTATGCACGAACAGTCACGTGAGGAACCTTGAACCATGAACCTTGAAGGACCAGGGGTTTCCAAGTTGCAGGACCTCAAGGGGCCACAACTAGTACCTTTAATATGGCTGCGGGCCATATTTTCTGAACTCGGGCGATCCACACATGACTTCCCCGTATTGATGACCTGGATGGTTCACCCGGTTGCTCTAAAGCGGGAGCAGGAGGGCATTCATGTGTAATATCAGACCGTATCATGCATAACGCAGGGAAACATATTGGGATGATTTTGAATTTCTGAATATATTAGAAAAAAATATTAAATTTTAAGTTAACCTATTTTTATATTAAGAGGGTGGGGTTGACCCCAACAGAGCGTGTGCGCTAGACGCGCAATATTCTCGCCTGACATGGCAAGAATGGACTTTCACGTTTGACTAATCACCTTTCGCGGGTCACAATAAATATCGCCGGTGGCTGTATGCGGCGCGTGGGGTTCAAGTTGTACAACTCTGCCTTAAGTCTTAGGTACGGCCTTATACCTTCATACACAGTGCACGCCTGTAGGAATCCTACGGCCTAAAAACAGGAAACATTGCATTTCTCTTACTCTGAGAAACTTATTCTCGTATGAGAGGCAGTTACAAATATTCCTTACCAACTCCACAAAGCTGGTAAAAATTAACGGAAAACGTTGAAAAGGTAACAGATACGGAATTCGCGAAAAAAAGTTCATCTTCGGGTTAGATTATGTCTTAATCTATTCAAAACGTTCGTCGTGTAATCCGCTGCCTAAGATTTTGTGCTACTGAAGGATATGAGTATGGATGAAATGGCTTTGTGATGTGTATCAAATTATATTTCTTGAATCGTATATACGGTTCCTTCCGAGACTTACCAATAGTATTAAACGCTCTTAAATAGAAAAGAGCGTACTTGACATCACAAGCAATAGAATTTCTTAACCCGCATTCGTGATGGAGGAAGTTAAAGAAATATCATATATGTGAATTACACGTAGCCGCATCTAAAATAAATCTTTAATGACCTGTGAGGTCTTTGTTTGCACTTAACAACTTTATTTTCGTATACTGCGTAAGTGCCAGCGCGTTAAAATTCTTTTTGAACTCCGGCATTATGAGATTTTAATGTCCAATTTCATCACGTGATTTAAAGTTCATGAGGTCAAGACGTTACAAATTGACTCAACCTAATAAAAGCTAGGAATTGCAGACCGTAGACCACCTCGTTTGTGTGACGAACGGCGAATAGTGTTTCTTTCCCAATATGCCGAGCACTAGACGTGCACTAGTGGAGAGTGATACAGACGCGTGACGAGTGTCGAACAACGAACTTGCGTGATGCCCACACACCTCATTAGAGTTCAGGGGCGATTAGAATCCGAATAGCGCAGAGGGTTGAAAAAGCAGTTCATCGGGGTCCTTTCCAATGGGCGGCCGGTAAAGGAGTACCACGTAATATCACTGCATCTGACAGGAGATACTATGGTTCGAATCCCGACGGTGGCAGGACTTTTCACACTAGCTTGTCAGCTAGGTCGAATTCAGCTGCTGTCTAGAGGAGAATTCTAGCGGTCGGGTGCTCTATCGGCCGCCCTCTGTTGTTTCTTCTATCAACACCAGTCGAATGCCGGAGCAGTATCCTAACAATAGACCACGAACCGCGCGCTATCTTTCTCTCTCTTTCCCTCCTCTTCCTTTTCCTTTCCTCCTCCTTACCTACACACTTACACTCACATGCACTACACTACCACACATTTCGGGAGCTTAGAGCTTGTTCCGGTGTCAGGCTGGTGGGATATACCTGGTTGTGGAAAATCTCTGTTAGCCTACGTAGGTCGGCGCCGGATCTCGACATGCAGCGTGAAAAATCACCGCCAACGACCAGGATAAAATGTGCATTACACTTACGGGACAATTGACCTTAGAAGTTGACGCACCCGGAATCAGTAGTAAATTTATCAATAAATCCGAATGGCGATCCCGATTAGAATCGACGGTCGGCGAGGGACAGATGATAGACGGCGAACGACAGGGACACGAGTGAGAGAGTGTGACCGCTGAGCGGTCAAAGTGTAACAGGAGACACAAGATGGGTTACGGGTGACCAGTGACGAAAGTCGGAAATCGAATGGTGGGTGGAGACAGAATTTTATGACATGCGAAATGGAAATAGGAGGGTGACGGGAGAATCCAGACAGCCACGTCGAGGGTGTAAAACGTAGAATAGGCATGGGCATGAAAATTCAGCATGGGAGAGACTAGGAGAATGAGTGCCTAGCAATTGAATAGAAGCCGAAGTGGGCCGGGCTCAGAGCGAAGAGGTCGAGTGGTGGGGGCGAACGCGCAGCATCCGGGTCCGCGTGGTGGTAGGGTGGTGGTAGACACCGCAGTGCACGTTGGGCGAGGCTGTGTGGGAATCGTTGAGGAAGGGCCTGAATGGGTAGGGATTGGCGGAGGTGGACGCCTACGAGCGGCGATGATCGGGCACGGGCGGACCGTACAGGATGGGATGGACGCGCACGAGCGGAATCGAGCGGCGTCAGACGAGGGGGAGCGTGGATGGTCAGGAATGGGCGGGGATGAGGGAGAAGGACAGGGATGGGCGGCGACAGCAGGTTTGACTAAAGTCGGGCGGGGATGAACGGGGACGGGAGGCAATGAATGCGGTCGGGTGGGGATGGGCGGGGCTGGGCGGGGTGGGCAGGTTTGAGCGGGGATGGGCAGGGAAGGGCGGGGATGGGTGGGGTGGGCGGGGATAGGCGGGGATGGGAGAGGATGGGTGAGGGTGGGCGGGGATGGGATGGAATAAGGAAAACGGGCCTGTATTGAAGAGGTAGGGCGGGAATGGACTGACGGGGTTGAATCGCGGGAGAGGGGGGTGTGACGGGCCAGATCGATGAGAGCGCGAACGCCCGAGGAGCGCCGCCGCCGCCTCCGCCACCAGCACCGCTCGCGCGCTGAGCTCTCGAAGCAACGACTCCGAGCGATGAGTGCTCTTCCGTGTGCTTTTTAGTGAATCAAGATGCTGTTTGACGAGCAAAACAAGTTCTCCAGTTGTAAAGGGAGTATTTCAAAGACAATGGACTTCTCGATATTAGAGCTTACTAAAACCTTCTAAGTATTGAAAATGTAATAAAAAATATTTTTACACATATTTTTTAAGCATTTTTTCTGCCAGAATTTATTGGCAATGATCTCTACTCTTTAGCGTTTCAGAATACAAAACTTCCAAAATGAAAAAAGAAGTTGAATATATCTTTCGTGATTAACAACCGCTTTTAATTTTTCCGCAGATGCTGCGGTACTTGAATTGGATAGTTCCATAACGAATTGAAATCAGATTTCAAAATTAGTTTATGACTTGGAATGTCTTGTAATTTACGCATCCAGTAATTAGTATGTTATCTTATAAAATTCAATATATATTTTAATGTTTCAATTGTACGAATTTTATGAGAATTTAAAGTCGCTTACGATTACTAATTTAGTGATTCCTATTATTGAGGAACTATCTAGGGTCCACTAAATTTCCCTTTTCAGGAATAAATAATAATGAAATCAACGAGTAGTGGTAGCCACGGTCACGAAACGAAAGGGTGTAGTACTGTAACCTAGTATTTTGAGTTCATTATTAAGGAAATATAGTCTATTAACCGGAAGGAACACTTATATAACCACTTTCATAAATCATACCACTTTGATAAATCTACTCCACTTTGATTAATTATAGACCACTATATTGCATTTGTTGTGTGTTTAGCCATCACCTTTTTGACTTGATTTTTTATTGGTTTGGAAAGTAATAAATTTATAAATATTTATCACAAACTTACACTGAAGTATATACTCATTTGACGTCACCATTAAATATTTGAAATATTCACGAAATTATTAAAGACATTTGATACGGTCCCTCTTTCCAAATCTTACGTCTTGTGCCAAGCAATATTTTTGTGGAACGCGAATTTTCATGTCTACTTTTCAGTGGCAGGTTTTTGATGCAATTCTATCAAATTTTGCGAATCAAATATTGTAGAAAAATTATTTACTTATCAAAAAGAAATACCAAAATCTGTGTTTGATACATGAGAAAACTGCTTGCGCATTGTCTTTGAACACTGGCATCCCTACTTTATCTCTTTTACTGTAGAGTATAGTTCCATTATCAATAAAGAAAGCAAAGAGTGTTGTTAACATCTGATTAAAAGTGTTCTCTTCGGTTTAAAGAAGTTATTGGTATCTGTTAAATAATACTTCATCTTATATTTCTCCGAAAATAATTCAACACGCTTCGCCTTGATTATTCGTTTGGCTCACATTTCACTTTTCATAAACAAACAATGAGTTCATTTTGAAAGGTTTGATATCAATCTTCTACCCTTTTAGAAGTTGCAGTCTCATTAAAAAACTGCGTGAATATTATTTGACAGTAATAAGAAAAATATTCTGCAAGTAAGAGAAAAGGTTCGATATACTCACAAATAGTTGAAATTCTACAAAAAAATCGGATTATTTTAGAACGGTAATAGCATTAGACATCTCATTTTTGAAATGAAATTCAGTGCGGTTCTGCCTTTACGCACGAATACCAGAAAAAAACGTATATTTTATCTGTGAACATCTTCATGAAGTTCAGCTCCAACGAGAGCTCGGGCGAAGAAACGGTCTGCAAGCTGACAGCGTAAATCTGCGAATCCGGAGACAAAGATCAGCGCCTCGAATACCTCGCTAAACGTAGCGTGTAGCGGTTGGGGGCGCGCTGCGGGGCGGCAGGGGAGGGGACGGCGGCGGGCTGGGGTGTGGGGGTGTACCGCGTGCGAGAGGGACGCTGCGGGTGCGGCGGCGGCCTCCGGAAAGTGCGGGCGGCGGGAGGGGAGAGGGGGAGGGGTGGTAGGGGCAGGGGAGCACTTCCCGGCGCTGGCAGCGAGACTCCGCCGCCGCCGCTGCTGCCGCCGCCGCCGCCCCGGAGAGCCGCGCAGCTGGTCAAACGTGCCGCAAGCAAAATATACGACTGCGCCCGCGTGGCGCCCTGGCGGCGCGCCAGAAATCGCCCGACCGTCGCCTCCAGACGACACGCCTCGTTGCGCCGCGCGATGCCTCGCCGCCCTCGCCGCCCTCGCCGCCCTCGCCGCCCTCGCCGCCCTCGCCGCCCTCGCCGCCCTCGCCGCCCTCGCCGCCCTCGCCGCCCTCGCCGCCCTCGCCGCCCTCGCCGCCCTCGCCGCCCTCGCCGCCTTCGCCGATATGGATGTCAGAAGCATTTACATACAATTCACCACATTTTACTCATACTGCTTTATGAACGAATTTCTTTAGATTAAACTAAGTTGACTGTTACAAACAATTTTTGTGAGCAAAGTGCGTTTTAGCAAAAAAAAATTCTAGAAAGAAAGTATCTCCAAATAAATGTAAGCATATACAACGCTAAACAATATAAAAATATGCTGCAGCGCATTATAAGAATGTGGTTACAGCCCCCTCCCCGCAGCATAATACACATAAAAATATATCTTTTACTAATATTCTATACTTACGAAATCATTAATTGTTTACGTTGTAATTAGTAATTATAAGATATCAAATAAAAATACATTTCAAATTCAGCATACATGAACAAATTTCACAAGAAAACATCAAGGCGGCCGGTCACTACGCCAATTTAAAAACTAATATATTTATTAGAAACCGGAATATTATTTTTTTACATTATATTTAGTAAAGAAATACTTTTCGATCACTCGCCATGCACTTCTCTGCTTTAACGTAAGAAAAACGCCATCTGGACTGCCCTGCGATCAAGGGATCCTGAATTGGGAGATGAGGGGGACATTTTATTTTGAAACACCCTCACAAATATTTTTGAAATATTTTATTTTAAATTGTTATCTTGAAATAAAGAATGTATATTCATAATATTCAAATTGAATATTCACAATATAATCAATATTTTGAAATTGTTTCGAATAAATATAGAAAAAATCACAAAAATTATAGGGGAGACACGACCCTTAAGGTCTCTCTCAAATCCGTCACTGCCTCACATGCTCTTTTCTCAGTCAATGCTCTCACTGGGGTATTTCGCATGCAAAAGCATTACCCAAGGCAGCACGGCAGAGTTATCAATCTCAATTCATTCTTCCGCTTTGAGTTTTTCTACCAAGTAATTCGGGCGAGGTGGTTCAGTGCATCAACTGATGTCACTGCAGTGCCTGTGACGTTTAGCGAACGAATTATCAATTTCTTTGCACGCGGCACGTGGGGACATACTTGCCACAGTTCGAGAACGACTTTTGTGGCTCTGAGAATGAATATTGATTTAGGAAATCAGCTTTCCGCGGATTACGTGTGCATTTTAGCTGCGGTGATGCATTTGAAGAACTCAATACTGGGGAAAACACGCAGCTTAGATTGGTTTTCGTCGTGTACTCCTGTTCTTGACACAGTAGAATATACATAAAAACTCAATTCAGAAGAAAAATACTATTGCTAACGGAAAATAACATGTGAATATACATTTTATTTGATGACACGCTGTTTGAAACGAAGTATTTTAGAATTCATAGAAACTGTAAAAACTCTATTGTAAAGGCCAGAATATTTTTGGTATGAATATGATAAACGAAAATAAGATAAATATGATATGATAAACGAAAATAACATTAACAATACAATGATATGATTATGATAAACGAAAATAACATTAACAATACAATTTTTTTAATATTTATTACTACATGATTTATTTACTGGACAGTGTTTTTCCTCACGCATTCGCAGATACACAACAAACCGAAACAAAGACTCGTCATCCTTGCATGTCCATCTTACTGGCCCCAATATGTCTAACCAAAAGTATAACCAACGATAAAAATAAAAAATAATAATAATTTATTATTGTAAATGAGCGTACGCTTGGTGGCACTTATTCGACAGAGAAAGTACAAAAATTAAAATTGAAAGAAACAATTCTTACAAATATTAAAAGAGATGAGTAATACAAATAAACAAACGAAAATAAAATAAAAACAGAGATAGACAAGTACAAAAAATATATAAAATGCTTTGAGCAACACTGGTGGTACACCTTACGATTTAAATATAGCTATGATTGGGAGGTTGCGGGTTCGTAGGCGAGGAGTCTGAAATTTAATTGATTGATGTTCTCGGGCTCGTCGTTAGTCGTTAGTGCCGTTAGTGTTGTCGAAGTCTTATTACTGGGGAGTGACGGCTTTCCCCTCACACAATGTGACCACCTCACACAAGTCGCCATATCCCCAACTTCCACGTTGGCTTGCGCCAAAGGCGGCAACTTACACGCCGGTTTGCGGGAACTTGCGATGGAATTCCCCATACAGATATCTACCTGAGCAGGTCACGGCTCCAGCCGTGGCAAGCTTTAACCACCTGACAGGTCACCCGTCACGTGTAATAGTGTAATGCATGTCAGGGCGTGAAACGAGATAGAATAGGACAAGGAGTAAGAAATATTACGCACGGTCCGCTGTTCGTTTGTTAGGATACTACTTTTGCATTCACCGTTATTGATCGGAAAAATCGCATAAAACTATCAGAGCAGCCGGTCGCTAGAATTCTCCAAACTGCGACTAAATTTGGCCTAGCTATACACCTAGTTGCGAAAATCAGCCACCGTCGGAACTCCAACCTAGGATCTCTCAGTCCGAATCGCAGCAGAGACAGCCGCAATGCTGGTGGCAATACTCAGCCGGTGAAATTTAATTGCGTTTAACATTTATGAGTTGGTGGCGCTCGACGGTAACGAATTTACTGGCCAACTGAATTTTCGTCTTGTTGCGATACGTATCACTTGCATGTCCTTATTGCAGATGCGCTGGGATTCGTCGCGAAGGATTTTGCTTGTCTTACTTGCCATCACGAAACTCAATTTTCATTGGTATATTCAAACTGTTTCTCTTTATCTTCTCTACTCTGCGGCAATTTCTACTATTATGTTCAAACTTGTGTCGTGCAGTTCCAACATTTATCTAATTGCATTAAATGCTTTATTTACGAAAATAAAGGAGGTGGTTAAAATGTAGTTTCCTTCCCGAACATTTTGGTGCTAAACTGCAGATTCTAACAACAGCTAGATCAGTTCACCATTCAGTACATCTGGTTTATGCCCAAGAGTTTACCTCTATTTCAACCATTACATATACATCAGTTAGCTAGATGGTTGCTTCAGTGACGTTTGTCACACTCCATACTTACTGTACAGAGCATGCTGTCTTCAATGCATATTCTCCCAACCAACCTCACCGAAACTTAAATATACTCCTATCTAAGCCAAGCATCGCAGGGAAAAAATGTTTTACGGGCAATTCAAATTGAATATATGCACTGATAAGTCAATATTTCTAACACAAACGGAGTGTGTATAATGATCTTGGATTTGAGATTGTATGAGAAATGAAATTATGTACTTTATAGGCAGATTATCTTGTAATATTGAATCTTCCGATGTCATAACGTTTCCAATGCTCTCACAGTAAGTAGGCCATAAGTTGTTTCAAATGAAATTCAGTAGAAGCTCTGTTAGAAAATGTTTACTTTCCTGTCATAGTCACACGGCCGTTCGTCGTAAAAATACTGAATAAAATATTGCATTCTCTCTCCCTCTCCCTCTCACCCTGCTTTCCTCTTTCCATCTCTTTCTCTCTCTTTCTCTCTCTTTCACTCTCTCTCTCTCTTTCACTCTCTCTTTCTCTCTCTTTCACTCTCTCTTTCTCTCTCTTTCTCTCTCTTTCTCTCTCTTTCTCTCTTTCTCTCTCTCTCTCTTTCTCTCTCTTTCTCTCTCTCTCTTTCCCTCTCTCTTTCTCTCTCACACACATACAAAAAAACAAAAATTGTGATTGTAGTAAAACTTGACGCTTCTGCCTCCTTTATTTTCACACAAACTTACCACAACTTCAAGTCCATTGTGACTAAAGCAAATTTTAGAAGTAGTTAAACATTCGGGAAATCATGGGTAAGAATACCGTCTCCCCAAATAAATGTTACCTCTTACAGTATTGCACAGCTGAAACCAAATATTTTCAATATTTGGTATGAGTGTGGGTCATATTACAGAATAAGCTCACGTCTAGTTCAATGTGTGAAGATGTAAAATGTGTTAATACGTACTGCGTTTGCTACTTCCTTCATTTCTACATGCGACAGAAACACCCTCGCTAAACTCAAATAAGAACGTATATCTTCACGTATATGGAGTTAATTTCTTGCCATGGTTACACGTATTTAAATGTTTGCGAAGAACTCAAATGTTAACATTTCCGAAACTTTTATTGGCTCAACAATTGTTATCATTGTTTGTCCTCGACTGCTTTTGACTGTGAAGGACAATGAAAAAATCGAAAACAATAAAAATTTATTAAAACCCTTCTCAGAATAAATATCCTCTCTTTGATCCGCCAGAGCTTTGATTATAACATAATTAGTTAAATTAGATTAATTGTTTGAAACATATCTAGCGCTGCGACCAATATAATACATTTAAAATTCATAAAATTACGTTATATTAATGCAATATCAACTTATTGAGTACACGGTATTAATTTAGTTGCCAACACACAATAAATTAATTTACCTGTAATAATATATTATTTCATGTATTTCCTGTGATAATAAAGTTTCGTTTCGGCGCATTTGGAAAATGCATCGACCTTGTGAACGTATTCGTTGAATCTCTGTAGTCCTGGTACTTCTAGATTCGAATTACAATGGTGATGTACTTCAGAATAAATAATGAGACCCATAAGCAACCGTTTGGAGGAGTATTGTAGTGGCTGTTCCTATGATCCCATTTGTCAATGGTTTCCTCGTTTCAAAGATGTGGGAAGAGTATCATAATTAATGAACCTCAGATTGCTCGCTATACTTTCTTATCCATGTTCGCCTTTTTCCCTTTGAAACACACTACATACTAACGTACAACACAACACACACTTTCACACAGTACAATATGCAATATACTAAAGTATATAACAAGAAATTAGGCTTAATGGTCAGGTTTAGGCGAGTTCATTGATGAAGGTCTTGCCATATTTCAGGAGAACTATAAGGGAGATGACACTCGCCGCCACCCCACACTGTAGTTCCTACCAAGGTACAACACAGTGTATTACGAGGATACGTAGTAACATAATACGTCAATATTGCGTAATATAGGCACAGCCGTAACATACATATCTTCTTTCGAAAACCCAAAATAAATTTTAAAGATCGCACAGGCAAAATAATGAAAATGATCCGAATATTTTGAACACATGTAACAAAAGTAATGCAATTTGCAACTACGAACACGTCATCTCTATATTATACAAGGAATGTTGTTTTAAAGGATGATGACGAATCATCTTTTAGAAGTAAGCATATACCAATAAAAGTTGCAAATCACTTCGACCAACACTTTTCTAGAATTACGACTGACCTTACAAAGGGACTAAAACCACTAAAGTTGATATTATACGCTTCCCATATAGTTTCTTTCTAAAAATGGAAACTTAACCTTTCGATCAAATCTACTAGCTTGGTTTAATGCCCATGTAATTTCAATTGTTTCTCAGCATGATGAATAATTGAATATTACCAACAGCATGGAACAAACACTCAGAAGGGTAGGGAATTATCCTAGAACCGGATATCTCATTCAATCTGTTCCACAGAGTTCACGAACGGGCAACTCTGTGATCTCTCGAATTGAGAGCAGTTGTTCCCTCAGTGGGTTGCACAAGACAGGACATGTTGCCACTCCCTCCACTCGCAGACCATATTATTAGTAGCACCAAGAGCTCCATGTGCGTCCCCTACCCTTCGCAAGCACTGGGATGTGAGAATTCTGGGTCAACTAAAGTCATAAGGTTGCGACAAAACTCAAAGGGAAAGGGACAGGAGTATGTGAAGGGAACTGCGTATGAATCGCGACTCCAGTTTACTGAACGTTTATGGAGATGCAACACAAATAGATGCAGAAATACCCTACTCCAAGTAATGAGCCTTCTAAAAATATTATGTTAAAATAATTTAATCGGTAGGCAAAAATATTATTATTATTATTATTATTATTATTATTATTATTATTATTATTATTATTATTAATAATAATAATAATAATTATTATTATTATAATTATTATTATTATTATTATTAATAATAATAATAATAATAATAATAATAATAATAATAATAATAATAATAATAATAATAATAATAATAATAATAATAATAATAATAATAATAAAAGCAGTATGATATTAATAAGAATGATATCTGCAAGATTGACCTTACGGTAACGTATTATTTTGTTTCCAGTGTAATTAAATCAGTAAAACACACTTTAAAAAAATATTCCCGAATTAAACGAGTGTAAACAACGAAACGTTTTGTATTAAGTGATGGTATTAAAGAACTAATGGTGCTACTGAATGGCACAGACTTTCTCGTAGCAATGTGTTCTAATTTCCTTGGTGCGGACTTGCTTTATGGTCTTGCCCCATTCTCTTGCCAGCAGCCATCTATCGCCGCCCAAAGAGCATTTTTTGAATGTTTTCAACTTTT
The DNA here is from genome assembly GCA_011170035.1 of Teleogryllus occipitalis. NCBI lineage: Eukaryota > Metazoa > Arthropoda > Insecta > Orthoptera > Gryllidae > Teleogryllus > Teleogryllus occipitalis. The sequence goes on along the minus strand of BLKR01000753.1, from coordinate 99,219 downwards.
CGGTTTCCTAATAGTGGAACTGAAATATTACTTTAAGAATATTAAAGAAGAGTAAAATCTCGTTTTGAATTGCAATTTTCATTGAACAATTTAGCGCCTTTTTTAGGAAAATGGCGTTTAAGCGTTACTGTAAATGCGAAATTTGAAGCTCTTTTTCACAGGAATCTTGAGTTTTCGAAAAGCGTCATTTAAAATCATTTAAACCACTTTCACTTACAAATGCAGTAGTGTTTACAAATCACTGGAAATGGGTATATTCACGGCGTGAGAAATATTCTAAAAAATGCGTTTGTGTAACTTTTGTAAACGAAAAGAATACACCAAAATGAACTTTACGTCATATTAAACAATGCAATTGGAAAAGTGCCGTTGGAAAAGTTTAAAGAAAAAATTCGCTTTCACAGAAAAATGTTGAGTTTTCAGTAATTTTATATGACATTGTTGAAAGCACACGTACTCATAAATACCATAATGTGAACAAATTTTCTGTAATGTAAATATTAACGACGTGAGAGACGCGACAAAATATTACATTGATATTATTTTTGAAAAAACAAATGAATAGAGTGCTATGGCGTTTATGTCGTCTTATACAGTGCATTTAGCATTATCCATACCAAAAATTTAAAGAAAAAATTTGGAGCCGTTTTTGAGAAAACCTTGTTTATGTACTTTTTTAAAATTGCAAATATTGCACTCAATGTTGCGCGAAAACTACTAAAATATTAAAATAAACATGGCCTTATTCAAAGAACTGATTATAAGCAAATAATTTTAGTGGAAGGAAAAATCTCTATCTTTAATTTTGTAAATTCAGAAAGACGTCGGAAATAATTCAAACTTTTAAAATTTTTGAAAATTTACAGATAACTGTTAAAATCGAACCTATGAAACCTTTATAAGTGTATTTTACTCTATTCTAACAAGAAATTTAAAAAATTTCTGTAAGGAGAACCGTTTTTGAGAAATTTTGAAAATGCCCGGGGGTCTCCTTGTAAAATACCCCCAAATTTTAAGGAATGTTTTTCAAAATCTCAAAGCGTGAACTAGATGGACAGGAGTTTATTCAATTTGGGAAAACTCCTATGCAGGGTTTAGGCGCTAGTAGTGTTCACATACGGACAAACGGACGGACGTTTTCCTTTCAATTGGTTTTTCGGCATCAAGGACCCACAAAATAGGGATTCTGGCGACACCACGTTTTAGAAGATTTTTCCTTAAATTAACAACTGTATTTATCCACTTTTTTGCTGTCAGGACCCAGCAATGAATTTTTTTGTGGTGAAAATCCGCCGTGGTAATATGGTGCAAAATTTGATTAAATTGGTTTTAACAATAATGTTTCCCACTCTCTTCTTTTCGATGAAAATAATCGAACTTCAGATTATTTGATTCATCGAAAACATTCCCCTCATATTTCAGAAGAACTTAACTTTCACTCCCGATAACTGAATCTGTTTGTTGTTCGTAGGTTTCAACTCATTTTTACACTTTGGTTTGGAACAATTATTATTGTCCTGTAAAATTGCACCGCATAGTCCTACTCTTATAAAATCTGTCCCAGAATAAATGTTACAAACTTCTAGGCTTTGTAGAGAGGTAAAAAATTATTTTTGACAATGAACTTACAGTAAGAAATTGCATATAACTGAGTTGAATGCATTTGTACATGTGGAATTTGCCCTTAATTTTAGACAACCGTGACTATGCAGATAATGGGCAGGTACCTAAAATTTTCTTGGCTATATCAGAACGTGACATGTCGAACATTTGAGTGTAAGGTATTGTCTAAAAATGAAGGAAAATGTCACATGCTTATCTTCTTTATATAGAATTTCCTTCTACTTATTCATTGCCAAAAGGGCAACATAATCGCAGCCCTATAATCTATAGACGTTGGTAACGTTTATTCTGAGACATCCTGCTTTTATATATTTGATGTTATTTTTATTCTGATTTTTGGCTTACTAATAGTTATCTGCTATTAAATTTCTTCTTCTTCTTTACCTATTCTTCTTCTTTACCTCTAATATTTTTCTGTTGTTTTTTTTCGTACATTTATTCCCGCTAATTAACCCTTCCAAAAACGATACGACCGCATGTTACTTACTTAACTTACTTTTCTCGCCTTAAACACGATTTCTCCCATTGCCCTTATATTTTAAGATCAAGGAATCGTTCATTCTTCTAATAGTTTCTTTCACATTCTTTCCTTTCTTCCTATTTTACTCCGTCTTCCTTTTATACGCAGTTTCTCTTCTGTAAACCAAACTTGGATTAAAAGTTTTCCGTGATTTATCCGATCAACCCCAGGCAAATGTTGGAGCAGTACCCTAAAAAATGGGCCACGAACCGCGCGCGGTCTTTTCTTCCCCTTCCTTTTCCTCTCCTCACCCTTTACTTACACATACACACAACACACTTACACTACCACATATGCCGGAAGACCGGACGGAAGCTTAAAGAATGTCCCGGCTGCGGTGATGCCCCGCTGGTGTAAGAAATCTTGTTGGGGAAATCCCCGGTAGCCGAGGTTAGATCGGTGCCGGATCTCGCCATCCAGCGGGTAAAGATCCCGCCACCTCCCGAGAGAAAACGTGCCCTACACTAATGACCTTAGCAGTTGACTAATGACAATTAATGACAAACGGTCTTAGCAGTTGAAGCTCCCAGAATCACTAACAATCCGTCAATCAACCGAATCAGCAAGGTGCATCACTTCGGCATCGCCTAAACGCGAGCGCAGCGCCTGTTGGAGAGATGCGAAGGAAAAGGTCTCACATGTCTCTGCACGCGAGCGGCAACGTGAGCGACGCGTCCACCGAGCGGTGCCGAGCGCCGGCAGCCCTCTCCGCCTCCGCCGCCGCCGCCGCCGCCGCCGCCGCTAACAAGGCCGGCAAAGTGGCGGCGTGCCTTATCGACGCATCGGCAGGCGGCTGACATGGGCTGAAAATAGCCAGCGACTGGCATACGCTTAGGCGGCGGGCGAGCGGGAGGGTTGGGAGTGGCGGGATAGGGTGGCGAGTGAGCCCGCGGGGGTGGGAGCGGGGGCGGGGCCGATAAATTTGCGCGTCGACGCGTGTCCGGGCGAGCGCGAGGGCGCGCGCGCGCGAGCGAGCGAGAGAGACGGAGCGATGGAGGGGGCGGGGCGGTCAGGCGGTCGCCGTCGGTAGCGGCCCGCAGGAGCCGCAGGCAACCAGGCGTCCGGAGGCGCACACCGCGCTGCCTCAACCTGAGGGAGACCGCGGGAACACAGTGTGACGTCATTACGAAACACTGCCGACAATTCACAGAATATAAGAATTTATTTAGCCATAAGAAACATTTTACTATCTATGGATGAATTTATAGCCACAGGAAACATTTTACAATATATTATGATCAGCATTGACGCTGCCTCTGCAGCGACTCTGTTGGAGAGGTCATAGGGTTGGTGACCCGACAGCCGGCGGATTTTGATTTTCGTTTTATTTTTTTAAATATTTTTTCAAGGTTTCTCTGATCAATACCAGGTGAATGCACGAGCAGTACTCTAAATAACGAGTCTGGAACATACACTACCATGCATGTTGGGAAACTAGTCGGGAGCTTCGAGATTTTCCCGAGTTGAGCGGTGCCCCGCAGGGAAGGTCAGGTTGTGAAGGGTGAAGGGTGGCAGGTGAAGTTCAGGTTCGATTTTCGTTGAAACGTCTGTATCTGTAACGTAAAAACGAACAAGAAGTGAAGAAAAGCGTCAGAGATGGACTCGTGACACAATCTGTAAGTACATTTAGGGGACCTAGGTGCTTAATTTTAGCACCCAGACCCGCCAAATATTTTTTGCATATTTGCAATATTTCTTGCAATCACTTTTTCGGGAGCAACTGGTATTATAATATTACGTAAAATTTATGAATAAATACGAGAAAGTATGTGCTGTTGAGCGGCACTCGTGTATGAATTTTCTATAGTAGTCACTGATTATCTCACATGAATGCGTTATATATAAATCAACAAATTTAACTATACATTTTATTTATAATAATTATAACTGTATATTATAAATTTATAAAACTCGTAAAATAATCATTTTTCTAATTTGCTGAAAATGAAATTATTTACAAGAAAACACCAAGTCAGTTGAATATTACGCCTACAGTGCCCCTCCTCGAAATAATTCTGGCTGCGCCACTGGTGGAGGATAAACTACACCTTGTGTACGCGTACACTAAAGAGATGCCTGTTCTTCCACCTCGCAAAACAGATGTGACCCCAGTAAAGGAGCAAGGAGCGCTGGACGCACCGCTGTCGCGTTTGGTTCGCAGTCCTATATTGAGAGGCTCTGCGGTAAAGGACATCTGACAAAGCAGCTCCAAGCACGCGTGTTATCTGCGCCAACTCTGGCACAAAATGCGTTCTCCTCTCGTTCCCAGTCACCATTTGGATTTGCGGGGATTGCCAGTTCTGAGCTGCTTGCGAGATACACGGTGCGATTTGTGCAATGCGATTGGAAGCAAACAATTACAAATAAATGAACATACAAAAAATTAAAGGATTTTGTGTCATACCTCGACGTTTGTTTGATAGAAAACTTGCATAGAAAAAGGCACGTAAAATGTTTAGCGACGAATAAAATATAAATATTCGATATGCTCTAGACCGATAGCAACATACTCAGTAGCTTCGTGGTACAAAGTCCCACACTATATAATGATCAATCTTCAGTACTGGAAAAATTGTTAACAAAAATGATACTGAAACTACCACCGAAATACTCGTATAAATTACATAAACACCCTTTGCTTAGGATTTGTTCCAGCTTACTTTAATTTTACTTTCTCTCTTTTACAGAAGTATTTTACAGAAGTACAGAAAGTATTATAATCGTGCACCGGCAAACGGCAAATTTTCGCGTGAAAAACTCTTATTGCCGGGCCCTGGTAACGAAAAAATATATAAATCGGGTTTCTGTATTTAGTAAATTACATTCTTTACCACCTGTCAGAATCTGTTTTGTGGGTCCTTGATACCGAAAAATAGATTGACAGCAAAACGTCTGTCTGTCGAGCTGTTAGTCCGTCAATGCGTCTGTCTGTCCGTCCGTACGTCTGTGGTTAACGCTAGTGCCTAAACCTTCAGGGAATGCAGAGAGTTCCCCTTGCTTCTGGACATTGTAAATGTATCTTCACTATGTACACGTTTGTTGAGTTCTCCTTTTGCTAGTAGTGGTATGAGGAGAGACGTGGGTGAGTTACTATTTTGTTAGCAGTATAAAACATCAAACCCGCAATGAGTTTACCGAAGCAAATACGATATAATTCTCTTACATTGTTTCCTAATTTAGTCGCGATCTTTGCATCTAAAGAGTACTGTGTGACCGTCCGTATCTCTGAAGAAATGTTCACAAAAATAAACCGAATGGCACATTTAAACGCGAAAAAATAAACGAAACATTGAATTTACTTGTTTGTTATCTTTTATAACCTATTTTTGTATTAAGCGATTTAGCTTTTAACATAGAAATGACCATATTTTCAATTACAAAAGTTAAGGTGTCAAGTTGAAAGTATTAAGGTAAAGTATACGTAATATTCAAAATTATATATTTGACAACTTAATTGCATATTAATAATAAAGCATAATTAATTATTTTAAATCAATGTATATTTTAGTTTAAAATAACTTCAAAATAATATGATTACTATTTGTCACAACTTCTCTCCAATGTGGAAATGGATCCTTTTTTTGTGTAAGACAGCAAATTTTAAAAAAATACTTTGGGTTAAATCCCAAAGTTGATATTTTTACAGAAGTTTGGTGTCATTGTGATCTAGAATGTGTGCAAATTTCAGACCCAACAGAAATATTACAGTTCAAAATTTGGAGACATCCAAAATTCCAATTTTTAAGAGGGTGTAATTTTCAAGTGGTCCGTTACTTACTATTGATATTTTAAAAAACGTAACTGTTTTGTTATGTGTAAAAGTACAGAAAAAATTAAAGTTGTAATTATGTTCCCTCTTTTATAAATTACTATATTTAAATCGAATATGGTTCACTAGCGTTCAATAGATTTGGTTGAAAATATTTCTCAAATAAAATAGCATAAGGGTAATAAATAATATTTTGATTTGTAGGCCAGAATATACTTAATCCAACGCCTTTTAATCTAAAATGCTGGAACAATTCAGCACTGAGTAATTTAGAAAATAGTAAATGTTTACAAACGCGAAAAATGCGCACGGCGCAAAATAAAAACGGCCGCCAATTTTAAACTAGGTATAATAAAAAATTAATTTTTTTAACACCCCAAACAAGGAAATGTATATACAAAGTATTTATTGCGACATCATCGAGCGACCAATTTATTAAATTCTGGACCACTTAAAATTGATTGACCCGGTCGCATAAAGCAGATCAAACGGTCACCAACGAATGAAATTAATAATGGGATGATTCACCGTTACGAGGTAGGAGAACGGGAAGTAAAGGAAGGAGGATCCTATGTGTATCATGTGGCTAAAGTATGATGCGACATAATGAATAAAATGTGACACAGAGACTAATACGTTTTATATACCGGGTGTCCCACCAACTGTGGGCCACCCTCATATCTTCTAAACAGTTCACGTTATCGAAATGCAGTTACCGCTCAACAATGTGGAATCATGGGGCAAGTAATATTCCGTAAAGATATTGCTCGCAATGGTTTTAGTTTCCGAGAAATTCAATTATATTTCATGTTTTAAATGGAACTGTTGATTTTTCTCACTAACAATGGGTAGATCATAAAAAGAGGAATACAATGATGTATCATTTGTTAATGCTTTGACAGTAGTTTAACTATAAAATAATACTTTCTGACACGTGACGTTAAAGTAAATCGACATTTCCTTTAGTAGCCCTTGCAAGTGCCGACCTGGATGGTTGAGGTGACTAAGAGCGAATACCGACTCAGCGCTTCGATCCGAAGGGTCGCGTGTTCGAGTCCCGCCTTGGGCATGGCTGTTTGTCCCTTGTCTTTGTGTGTGTGTTGTCGCGGAGGACCTCGCGTTCTGCTGACCCCAGATCAGAGGAGCCCGCAAGTGTTTGTCTAGTGTATGGTCGAATATGCGTCCCTTCGGGACGTAGGGGGCAACCGGCTGTCGGCTGGATAAAAGCCCTAGGAAAAGAAAGCCCTTGCAGGTGTCGTATGCGGGGAAGGCTTCGCTTCGCGGCGCCGCCGCCCGAATCAGCCTCAGCGCCGCGAAGGCCACCTAAATGCGATACTTGCAAGGGCTGCTTCAGGAAATATTGTCTCTTTAAATTAAAATCACATGTCAAAAACTCAATGTTTGTACACAAATTTCTATTAAAATATTAACACGTGATTCATCATTGCATTCCTCTTTTTATGTTCTATCCCTTACTGATGAGAAAAATGCATGGTTCCATTTAAAAGCTAAGATAATTAAATTTCTCAAAAAATGAAAATATTACGATCACTATCTATGCAGCCTATCACTTGCTCCATGATTCTGCATTGTTGAGCGAAAACTGCATGTCGATATCATGAACCGTTAAGAAGATATGGGGGGGGGAGGTCCATAGTTGGAGGAAAACCTGTATATAATATCTCTGCTTTCACAAAATGTCTCTTGCTTGAAAAACCTTATTTGAAATAAACCTTGGTATCTTTTTAATGCGTTCTAGGTGTAAAATAGTTTTGGGCTACTGACTTAATGCTATCTTACAATCATTTGTGATTAGGACGTGTGTTGGTGGTATATTTAATTATGTGGTTGTGCTTGTTATTCGTCTTTCGTGTACACATCAAACTCCAGTGATACAGGATTGTTATACGTACTGATTTTAATTTCATTTTATCTGGCATTTATTCAAAGTTATTGTTGATATTACAATTGAAAGGAAAAATTCTAGTGGAAAATAATCCAATCCCGTACGCCATTTTGTCACCTGCATTCTGCTACGCTCTACGTGGAATTCACCAGGAGCTGTAGTCAGCAGTTCCACCCATGCAACCGCCCCTGCGCTCGCTCCTGGAAAAACCTACGAGGCAGGTGGCGGACGTGTAGAACGTAGGAACTAAACTATATTGGAGTCTTCCTTAACATCCGGGCGCTCGCGAGATTTAGTGTCACATGCGCGATCGCGAGGCGGTATTTTTGCTGCCGCCCAACATCCTTCCGTTTTCCCAATATTACAGCTTCTTTTGATCGCCAGTCTTGGAGAATTTATTAAATAATATAAACTGGGAATAGCAGTAGATTAAAAATTTATTGAAGCAATTTTAATTATTTTGCAGAATTTTCGGAATGAGTCAATCTGCAAAATCGGTCTTCTACTTTGGCTTCACAAAACACTGATGAGAAATACATACAATATCATGACAATAAAAAACTGAATTAAAATGCAGTGATGTAGAAAGGTAAAAGTCTAATAAGGGAGATGAAAATTTAAAGAGGAGAGAGTGAATATGTAGGTAGCTAAATATGTTATAATAAAACGAGAATAGTAAATATTAGGAATCTAGATTACTAAAATCTGATGAAACATCTACAAATTACACGTAATGAATAACCAATTCATTTAATTTACACAATAATTATCATAGATGGATTATTATGACATTTTTATTTCAAAAAATGTGTGAAAAATATACTTACGTATTCATCCTTCTGAAAAGAAAAAAAAACTGGAACAGGAGTGATCGCGTGGCGAAGTATATGCCGCCTATAGCGAAGACTCAGGAATCATTTGTCCGAATTTGGCGTAAATGTGAGTGGGTCTTGTAGAAGACGTTACCGCTATTTTGTGTCTCAATGGACAACTAGAAAATACCTGGCTTTCCGCTATGCCTTGTTCAATCATCATCGCGCAGCGCCGTTTTATTTTCAAAGGCGGCATTTATACCGCCCGCGCGATTGCTCGGAGGGTAAACTACTGCATTGACGTGACAATTGTATTAAAGTAAACATCATGTAATATTGAAGGTACTTGTTAAACTTTGCTTTGGAAAATCTTAGAATAAAAATTATCAAAGCGTTTAACGCTGTATCTACTAATACCATTGCAGTAACCTTGATAGAATACTTTAAAAATGATATGTACTTGAAGATGGAGAAGAACGTCTCCGATACGTTGTGCTACAATCAATTTTAAAGTGTATAGTGAGAAAAAGTGAAGTTAAATTAATGTGCAATATGTATAATTAAAACGTACCTGATGTTCTTGCTGTCAGTTTTAAAAGTAGAAACATTAAACCTCAAATTAAACTGTGTAATACGTCCGCAGCTGTTCTCTAGACTCCTCAAAGCCCTGCACTGCTTGTAGAGATCACTGGCTCCCTCCGCCTAACAAGGTTTTTTTCTACATCTGCAAATGGTGAAACCTTCGGAAACATCACACTAACTACCGTATTAAAAAAGCTATTAGTTCTTGTTTTACATATATTACTTAACCCACCTTTGAATTCAGCATGTGTAGTCTTATTAACAATATTAATTCATTGTTTCAGCAATAAATTAGACAATATAAATTCTGATTACAAAGAGTAATTCTAATTACTCTTGATCTTTCTTATTTGACAAATAATTAATAACATAACTATAGTCTATCGAATTGGTAGTTTAACCAACAGAGGCTTCCTCCCATTCCTTCAAAGTGCGTTCTCCTATCCCTGACGTACGAAATCATCAATCCGACTGGAGGTGATATTTTTTTACTTTCTCGCCCTACGAATGCTTCTTATTTCTTTTGTCGCGCAGCACCCTTAATCCCAGCGTTTCATTTCTGGCCATCTCTTCGAAGTAACTCCTGCCCCACCACCTACTCTTCCACGTTTCCGAACCTTATCTCAGGAAGATTATTATCCAGCATTTTACCTCGCCATAGAAAACACACACTCCGCTTCCTCTGTGCTTCCAAATTGCCCTAAGACTCCCATGTGCGCAGTGTTCACGCAACACGCAAGATGCCGTTTCTACTCGCACGAATGATTTGCACACTTCTGCCTCACAGCTAAGAGCAGGAATCACCTCACTTTTAAACGCCGTATCGTTTAACATAATCGAAACCTCGTTGATAATAGCGCGCTTTTTTTCAGGGCAACCCTCCCTTTTATCACAATCGCCTGTATTTGTCAATTTTATTTTTGATTATTGAAAATATATGTCCTAAATACATTACAAAAATTCACTCATTCTGATTTCTGGAACGGCAATGGGGGCTCATAGCATTAATTGATGTGACCGTTGTGCTTCAGACCGGTAAGTCCTCGAGTTCGAGTCCCGGCAGTATCAGGCTTTTCGACACTGGCTAGGTAGCTAGGTCGAATTCAGCCGCTGTCCGGAAGAGAATTCTAGCGGCCGGCTCCTCTGATACGTAGTTTTCCGTGTTTTCTTCGACCAACACCAAGCGAACGCAACATCCTAACAAACCCTTTATTTACACTCACATGCACTCCACTACCACATTTGACGGGAAACAAGTCGGGAGCATAGAGCTTGTCCCGGTTAAGGGAATTCCCGCTAGTGGGAGATACCGCTTGGGAAAATGCTCGTAAGCCTACGTAGGTCGGCGCCGGATCTCGCCAGCCAGCTGAGGAAAATCACTGCCACCTCCTGCGATAAAACCTTAGCAGATGGCGCACCCGGCATCACTCATCAATCAATCAAATTTTTTTGTGACATGCAAATGTCTGTTATTTCGTCCTTCGCGAACACCGAATCGTTTTTGAAATCCGTAACTTTAGTCTTTGCAATGTTAACCGTTAGTGACCAATCTTCACAAAAGTGTGTAGATCCTTTAAGGCTTTCAACAGACCTAGAATTGTCGAGAAACAGATAATTAAGTCGTCAGAGTACAAAAGTTTCGGTACAAACACACGTTTATCCGCAATTAGCAGTGCACACCCTTTTCGCTGTTTTAATCTTCCGATCTGATCAACAGTATATAGTATAAACAAGTTCCGTGATATCGAGCATCCCTGTCTTACTTCTACAATAGATACTAATACTAATTCTATGCAGTTTCGTTATTTTTTACTTTCTTGCACAATCCGCATGCGCTTTACTTCGAAAGAAGAGAAAGTGTTAGGAGACGGAAAACGGCGAATTTGCGGCAGAAAAACTTTTATTGCCGAGCCCTGGTAACGAAAAAAGGGATACATCTTGTTCCGATTGATAGTAAATTACTTCCTCTAACACATTTACGTTTCATAATGCATGCTTTGTGGGATCTTAATACAAAAAATCGATTGACGGCAAAATGTCTTTCTGTCCGCCATCCATCTGTCTGTGGGCACTGCTATTGCTTAAACCGTTCAAATGATTTTCTCTAAAATTGATATACTCCGATCGATCTGTACGAACTCGAGGCTTGGGGAGTATCAGAAGGATTTTTGATTTTTGATGGTAATTTTCATGAAAAACATTCTCAAAATTTTCTCAAAAATGACACCAATTTTTATTAAACTTTGAGATTCGATAGCCTAAATTACGCTTAAGAGAATGATGTATGTCACATTTTCATTGAAATCTCGGATTTTTCGAAAATTCCAGAAGTGCAATTTCTTTGGACGTCTTCCTACAACTATAATATTAAATATAAGCTTTTCTCTTAATGAAATGTGAGTTTTAAAGACAGATCTTGAAATAAGGTCATATTCTATTTTTGAAAATGTGAGTAGTTTTAAATAATTTTTCTTACATTTTTTCCTCATATGTTCAATAGACGGTAAAAAGATAGTGCTAGTCTCGTTTTCGGCACTCTCCATTTTTTTCGAAAATTGCAAAAAGTTAACATTTAAAAACTACAAAATTCAAGATAGAGATTTTTGTCTGTGACAAAGCCAGTTGTAAAAACAATAGCTCTTTAAAAAAGGCCATGTACATTTTTCGAAAAAATAAGTAGTTTTCGCATGATTTGTGCTTGAAATTTTTGCAATTTCTAAGAGAAATACTTTCTCAAAACCAACTCAAAATTTTTCATTTATATTTTTACACGGATAGAAGAAGTGTCGCTCAAAAGAATGGCGCGGGTCTCGTTTTCTTGAACTCTTTATGTTTTCTAAAATTACAAATATATCAATATCAGAGAAAGTATGTGATGCTTTAGAACAACTTTTTTAATTAAATCTGCTCTATAAATACAGATCTTGAAATATGGTGATGTACAATGTTTTGAGAATGAGTAGTTTTCTCGTAATTTGGGGTAAAATATTGGAAATTTTAATTTTTTCAAACTATTTTTATTCTCCAAAACTGATTCAAATTTGTCTATAAATTTTTTCATTGTATGTATCAAAGGACGGTAAAAGAAATTGGTGCTAGTCTCATTTCCGGCGAACTAAGTGTTTCCCAGTATTTTAGAAAATTGCAAAAATTTGAATATTTCAAAACCACAAAACTGAAGATAGAGATTTTTGCCTTAAACAAAATGTTCTAAAAATGAGCTCTTTAAAATAAATCGTGCAGTTTGAACTAGTTTCCACAGAAAACTGTTGTTTGACTTTGTTTTTGAGAAACTTTAAAAGACCTTATTTAAAGCACGTGTACTCATAAATATAATAATGTGAAAAAAAAGTCCTCTAATGTAAATATTACCGACGAGAGAGAAGTCAAAAAATTACATTTTTGTAACTTTTGAAAAACAAACAGAATAGAGCAATATGGCGTTTATGTCATCGTGTAGGGTACATTTGGCACTATCTCTGCAAAAGAATTAAAGAAAAACTTTGGAGCCGTTTTTGAGAAAATCTTGTTTTTGTTATTTTTTAAAATTCCAAATATTGCACACAATATTGCACGAAAACTACTACTTAAATTTTCAAAAAATCTACATAACCTTTATTAAAGAACTATCTATAGACAACAAATTTCATTTGAAGGAAAAATCTCTATCTTCAATTTTGTAGTTGTAGGAAGACGCCAAAAAAATCAAACTTTTGCAATTTTCGAAAATTCAGAGTTAACTGTGAAAATCGGCCTAAGGCCACTTTTATAAGTGCATTTCACTCTGTTTTCACAAGAAATTTAAAGAAAAAAATTTGATGCCATTTTTGAGAAAATTTTGAAAATGTCCGAGGGGCTTCATGTAAAGTAACCCCAAATTTTAAAGAATGTTTTTCAAAATTTCAAAGCTTCAACAAGAGCCAGATCGACAGGGAATTCTTCAGTTTGGAAAAGATCGTACCTGTGGTTTAGGTGGTAGTAGTGTTCACACAGGGACGGACAGACGGACAGACGGACAGACAGACAAACAGACAGAAGACGGACAAACGGAAGACGGACAGACGGAAGTCGGAAAGACGGAAGACGGAAAAGCAGACAGACTAACAGACAGGCGGATAGACAGGCGGACAGACAGGCGGACAGACAGGCGGACAGACAGGCGGACAGACAGAAGGATAAACAGACAGACGGACAGACAGGCAGTCGGACAGACAGACGGACAAACAAACGGACAGACAGAAGACGGACAGACGGACAGACGGTAGATGGACAGACGGAAGTCAGAAAGACGGAAGAGGGACAAGAAGACAGACTAACAGACAGCCGGACAGCCGGACAGACAACCGGACAGATAGATAGATAGATAGATAGATAGACAGACAGACGAACGGACGATTAAAAAAACACTTTTTCGGTATCACCAAAGCAATTGAAAAATGTGTAGTCATTTTTCAGTTTGAAAATGTGAGAAAATTGCCAAAATAGGGCTTGTCTAAAGTAAATCTAAAATAATATCCATTGGTAATGATATCAGCCAGGTCGATCGAGGTATTTCAAATTTCGGGAAATTCCTATATACGGTTTAGGTGCTTAGCGTTGATCACAGTTGAACATTCATTGAAAACACCTTTTACGGTATCAAGACCCACAAAACGAGTTGTTGAGTGAAAAAAGGACTCTTTTTGCTTCAGCATTACTTAACGTTCCTAAAATACTATGCAGTAGCTGAGAATGTAATATACAGTGTGTAAAATGCCCGTGGTCCTGACACCAGATTCATATTAGCTGAACCCCAAACCCCAAACATCTGAGGCCGAATTCATGCGTTCACAATCTAAGCTTGAAGGGTCGTAGTTCACATGCACCCAGTCTGGAGGAGAATTCTAGAGTATGCCTGCTCTGATCTGTAGCTTTAAGTGTATCTTTCTGATCACATTTTTGGTACCAGGCGAATTCCAGAGCAATCCCTAACAAAAGGGCTGCGCAATGCTCACTCCTTCCTCATTTTTGTCCTCACTTCTTCCCTTGTACACATTTGCATTTCCATATCGTTTACTACCTCGCATGCCGGAGGATCAGTCGGGTGCTTAAGACTTTTCCTGTTTGGCGAGGTGCTTCGCTTGAGAGAGAGATCTGAAGTGGGAAACCTACAAATAAATGAGTAGGCAAGTACCGGATCTCGCGTTCGAGCGGGTGAGAAATGGATCGTGACGAAGTAGCTGGTGCAATTTTTTCCATTCCTGGAACCCGGGTTCGATCGCCATTAATCCGTATGAAATTTGTTGCAGGTTTCCTAGAGAAGCTCCTATTTCTCCCGAGTCTTATTCTACTTCTTTCTATTACTATTTACATTATTGCCATGACCGTTATTCGGGGCAGGGAGTTGCGTTAGATTATCTGTCGGAAGTCACGATGACCTCAGCATTTGGAGGGACCATAAACCTCAATAAATAAACAAATAAACAAAGAAACAAACAAAGAAGTAAATAAATAAGTAAATAGATAATTAAATAAGTGCATAAATAAATAAATCAGAAGCTAAATGACTATGATGGCACTGTCGGTACCACAGCTGTTCTTCAGGGACTAGTGATGCAGACGTGGGGACACATTGAACGCCAACCTGTTGCATGTTTTAAGAAGAGTGCGAAGCGGAGACGAGAGGCCAGTAGTCTGAGATATGTTGCGACTAAATAATAGGCATGCTGGAAAGATACAAGTTAGGAATAAGGTGAGAATGTGAGAGCCTGAAGTGTGATTGGATGAACTGCAGTCTTGAATTGATAGTTGTGAATGAGTTTGGCATAGAATCGTTAGTGAATCGCATTCGGTTCGTGGTTAAGCTTCGCTCTTTTTTGTCACATGAGCTCATCAGGTAGCAATTTCACCTCCCCTATTTATCGTCCATTTTGTTTAAGTAGCCCCTGTTTATGTACTCGAATGTCAAAACGGCACCTTCGTATCTTACACGGTTGAGGAGATACAAAAGTGTTTTCACTTAGTTGTTCCATCCTCTATAATATCACAGCACTTCGTGTGCTATTTAGTGTGACTATTTCACAAATTAAGACATTACATGAAATGAATGGATAATTAAAACCACAGGAATTACGAAAAAGAGTGATATTTATAAAAATTGCTACCGGAATAGTGTAACTTCAATTCGGCTCTGAGTTATCACTGCCTCCTGGAATAACTTATATTCAAATAAAATTTGAATAACAGTTTAATGCAGAAAATGATTTCAAATAGGTTTTGATTTTATGATAATAAATCTTTCAAAAACAATTATAACAAAGCTACTAACAAGAACATTTATTAAATACACAATTATTAAAGTGGTACGTAGTTGAGTTTTCTATGTCTTGATATTCCGCGGAAGTTTTTGAAATGGAAAAATGAACAAATTGAATTGGCAGCGGGATTCTTCAATTTCGAAGGGATTGAACACACGTGTACACGTTTTAAAGTATTTTTATGAATACTATTTTAATAGTATATTGATGCTCACAAGCTATTATGGACCTAAAACAATTGCTATCTTTATCTTAAAAAGGTAAACAAAGTTATAAGAGCGGAGTGCAAAAGGTAAATAAAGTGAAAATCATATAGCGATAGACATTTTGGATTGGTTTAATTTGAATATATTCGTGCTTATCATTGGTTACGACACGGACACACATGAGTGATATATGTGTGTGTTTTCACTAAAAGGAAAAAAATATTTTATGTATCATAAAACTTTCCACTAAGATTGTCATAAAATCAGTCTTTTAGAAATCACGAGTAACACGTAAATGAAACCCTTTATTACCGTGCAAAAACTTCAATAATTTTTAGAATGATTGGTTACGTTAGTGAATACATAAATTTCGAAATGAGCATTTTCCAAGGGTGACAGTCATCATTTAATATACCACTCGTTAGTCAATTGTTGGCTTGTTGGTCATTTCACAAACGACTAAACCAATCGTCTTCTTTGCCCTCTACCTCCTGAAGGTCCTGCTCAAAAAATGACGTGAGTGGATCATCTCATAGAACTTAATGAATCGGTCCTTGTAAAAACAAATTAAACATTTTGAATTTTGAGTTGCATTTGTTATTTTGGAAACTAAAGAAAGGAATTCTCTCAAATTAGGAGACAATTAATTGGAAATATACAAACAAATGTACTTAACACTTTCGATACACATATGATTGCGGGACGGTTAAATGGCCTCCGGACAGTTTTGTACCTTCAAGAGTTACTTTGTCACTGAAACAAAAGCAAAACGACCCAGGTAATTGATTTGGATCACCATTGTCTAATCGCCGGAACAATAACTTGAGAATATGTTGCGGCTCGATCAATTGGTTGATTTTTATGTAGAAAAAGAGCAGGATTTTTAAATGGGAAGCCACTCGCGCGCCTGCTTGCAAGTTACGTCGCTGGGTGAGTCCAAAATGAGTTTCACGAGATGTTTCCAAAAGATTTCGGAGGGTCTTGAGAAATTTGTTGAATGGGTGGCGGAAAATCGCAGGTGGGTTTCAAAAGCCTGGCGATTCAGAGGAGGAAAAATCAAAGAGTGGTGATTCAGTTTCGAGACATCGCTATTTTGAGGAAGTATCAAATCATGTAAACAAGCGAAGAGTGTGGGCGAAAAGAGAAACGGAAAGCTCGGCGTATCTCTAGCCTTAGCTCGGCGTTGCCGAAGAAGCAGACCAAAAGCCGGGACGAGATCGAGAGCGATGAAGAGGATGCAAAGAATTGCAAGACCAATAAACACGCGAGGCGCGAGGCGCCGAGCTGGTGGGGCGGGGGTTGAGGCAGCGGCCAATATGATTCGTCGTGGTGCGAGCCAGGACAAAACGAAGGCAACGCGAACTTTTGAACGTACCGCGAAGCGGAGCCGGCGCAGGGGCGGGGCTGCGTGGGTTCTGGCGCAGGGGCGGAGGCGCGAAACAGGCGGAGCGACACGACGCCGGCCGGAGACGTGTTGCCAGGAGACGCGGGGCGGAGATTGAGGCCAGCGGTGGGCGGCGTGGTACGGCGCGGAGCGGCGTGGCTGCGGGTTGGCGGGGCTGCGCGCAGGCGAGGCCGCAGAACGGCGCGGCGACGGGGCGGCGCAGCGGCGGAGTGGCTGGGCGGCGGGGCGCGGAGCGGTGGGGCCGCGCGGCGGCGGGGCAGCGCGGAGGCGGGTTGGCGGGGCGACGCGGAGGCGGGATGGCTGCGCGTCGGGGCGTCGGGGCGGTGGGGCGTCGGGGCGGCGGGGCGGCGGGGCGGTAGAGCGGCGGGGCGGCGGGGTGGCTGCGCAGCGGAGTGGCTGCGCGGCGGGGCGGCGGGGCGGTGGGGCGGCGGGGCGGTAGAGCGGCGGGGCGGCGGGGTGGCTGCGCGGCGGGGCGGCGGGACGGCAGGCGGTGTGGCGGGGCGGCGGGGCAGCGGGCCGGTGGGGCGGCGGAGTGGCAGGACAGCGGGGCAGCGTGGCAGCGGGGTGCGGGGTGGCGGGACGCCGGGACGGCGGCGTGTCGGGGCATGGGAGCGGCGGGGCTGTGAGGCGGCGGGGCGGGGCGTGACGGGGCGTGGAGGGCGGGGAGAGCTGGCGCGGGGGGGTGCGGGGTTGTGCGGGGGCAGCGCAGTGGAGAGGGTTGAGTGGAGTGGGGCGGAGCGACGCCGGGGTGTATGAGCGGAAGCGGTAGCGGAGGGCCGCGTGGTGGTAGCGAGGCGGAGTGGGGCGGCGCGGAGTCGCGCGCGGAGCAGACCGGGCCGGCCGGTGCGTTTTATCCGCGGCCGTCCTTCGAGCGGTTGGGTACCTGGGGAGAGCCGGCGGTGCCGCGCAACCGGTGGCAGAAGCAGTAGCGCGTGCTCGGCGCAGAGCACGCGGAGAGGCGCAGGCGTGGGCGCAGACGAAGACACCGTCGAAGGCATAGGCGGAGGCGCAGACAAGGCGCAGACGAAGGCGTAGACGAAGACGAAGACGAAGGCGAAGGCGAAGGCGACGTGACGCGCGGGACTTGGTGAAGTGGAGATACCGCTCGCGGCGCAGCCGCCAACACCACCACGATGGAATGCAGGTTAGGAGAGCGGCGTTCGCTGAGTCAGGCGCTGATTTTCTGTGAGCGCGTATAGGCCCTCTTAGTAATAAAGGCATCGTGGACATACTGAGGGAATTTTCAGGTGCTTTTTAGCATCATGGTCTTCTAGAAAATATTTTGTGTACAGGATAGCGTTAACATGACTCTTGTGACTATGGTGACTAATCAGCAAAATTGTATCTCAAATTTGTGTTACGTGTCCTGCTGCCTATCATGAATGTCTCGCACACGACACTATGTCTTAGCTATTTGAATATGGAGCATGTTTGCATACTTTGTTATTGCATGACGTAAATTCATTGCTGATGTAATAGATGTAAATACATAGAGAAAACTGTTAGTTACTTAATAATTTTTGTTGCCCCTTGGAAGAAAGTGATACGTTCGGGGAAGAAAGGAAAGTTTAAAAACACGCGCTTGGCCGCAAAATGCGCGCACTCAGTAGAGACCGAGTAGCTCCGTAATTATCTTTCAGTGAGAATTAGTGGAATGTACCTACTGTCCCAACTGTCAACTATGACAACTGTTAATCCTGACGTTATTCTATATAAGTGATGAGTGACCACGCATTGTTTGAGACATTTCCAAGTGATCAGCTACTCGTTTATTGTTTTTTGTCTGCCCGTTAACAGTCAGATTTGGCGTGTGTAATGTACCGTTGTCGGGTTCGGGTTACTACACAGTGATTTGTAAATAAATAGTTGTATTAAAACAGTATTTCCCTATTTGTTATATCGTAAACTGTAGAAGTACTGCTCCGTCATTGCTCATGTACTTTGCATATGTAATACATCATATTTGTTGTTGGGGAAATATAATCTTCATATTTGTAGGCAGTGAACATAAACGGATCTTTACTGTGTTCTTTAACGCTCGCACTACCAAAAAGTATTTAAGCTGATTTCATTAAAACAACACCTTGAACAATTCAGACACTATCAAAGCATCAATGTGTAGCTGAATATACCAGTGAGCATAGTAATATAAAAGTGCAATATTATCAAGCAACGCGGTGAATAATTCAATGTCTTTTGAAGTTTATTTAATTTATTATAAGTTAATTATTTAATTATTAATTGATTCACCACCGGCACGGCATCCCAACACAAAATTTGAGTTAACGTAGGAAATGTGAATATTTTAAATTCTATTTACAAAAGATTTTCAGGAACTCTACTGCGTACAAATTAACACGCATTGAATATCTTTTGTGTGTAAATTTAACGAAAAAATAATAAAACTACTCCCATAAATTTTCAAAAGGCGAATGAAACATTCTCGAGACACTTCGTATGTTGAAACTTTCAACTTCATTAACAGATGTCAGTATGGTGAAACATTTTTGAAGTGGTGTGATAACAACGAACTTGCTGGAAATAATTACACCATCTACATATACTTCCAGACGTAAAGCGGAAAGTTCTGGCTAATTCATAACACCATACTGTGTGAAAGGCAATGATAACTACATTATTTTTATCAATTATAATGAAACAAATATGAACTAAATTATGTTACATAGTAATGCCATGAAGCTCAGTCCCAAATGTAACCAAAATAACTTTATATGGATTATTACCCATTTTGGAATTATAGATTACTGACATATATTTCCATTTTTCGTCTTCCAATAAATCCGCTTTCTATTGATTTCTGTTTGCCAAAATTAGCTAGCATGGATTGATGCTTTCTTCAATTGTGATACACAATGCCTCTATTATTAGAGTCCCTGAATCAAGGATTCCACTGATACATTGAATATTTTGAATTTCTAATTAATGCCTCTGAATAATACGCATATTCTGACGCCACTTATCCTGGTGATGTTGCACATTGCAGAGAAAGTCTTTTAATTCACCTTTTCGAAGCTCTACAGTAATTTATATGTCAGCTACATATTGTTGAAGATATTTACGGTTTATTTATGCAAATTATACGGCATTTGTCAATTTGTAATGAACAATTTGACTTAACAACGAAACATCTTCCGCTCCTCATCGTTTAAATTAAATTTACTTTTTCAGGTCTTACATTACGTAAACTCAAACATCGGAAAAACGTTTGTAATTTTCAAACTTCGCTTTTGTTTACGTATTTCATTCACATATATAGAGAGAGAGAGAGGGAGAGAGACAGACAGAGAGAGAGAGAGATGTTTAATTAGCAATAATAATAAAATATATTTCAACCTCAGAGAGAAAAAAGCATAGAGAAAAATATCCCACATAGTAAACAGGATAAAATGACATACAACTTAATAATAATTGTAGTCAAATATGATACTTTTTCATTCCTTGTATAGTGTGAACATTTTATTTAATTCTCTTTTGAATTATCATTGCACATTTTTTGGCAGGGCATTTTTGTGGTTTTCGCGTCAAAATAAGAGAAGATTATAATTTTACCCACCGCATGCCTGAAAAATTTGGCGACATTCTACTACGAACATCAGAGGAATTACAGTGACTGCATCTCGTGAACATTTGCTGATAATTCAACGATTGAGTTTTGTTGGGAAATATACGAGGAATTTTACGCTCAATAGCAATTGATAGCAACGATTTCATGAGGATTCTTCTTTTCCGCGTTTACAATAGCTCTTTGTTATTAAAACTTCATAAGCGAAGGGAATAAAAAAGTAGCCATATATTTGCTGACCAGTTTTCCAGAGGGATATTGTACACTTTTGCATGCAGTTTTATTGGTATTGCAAATTACAAAGATCAGTACTTTAGTACTTTTACATATGTATTTTTGGCGACTTAAATTAACCATAAAAGCTAACTTAATTCTAAAAATAAATATTCAAAATAAGGGAGCTCATGAAGCGCCTTTCTTATTCTTCAACTCGGTCTGTATGTTCAAAAAAGCTTGAATTGGGAACCTGTTTTTAATTCTTGTACGAGTATCTGGAATTTGAACGAAGTTGAAATGGTTGCTTCATTGCTTGAGTTTGCGTTGAGTGGTTGCTTTGGTTGATGTATGAGTAGAATTTGCCAGAGATGTTGGTAATAAATGTGATTATGTATGGAATATTTAATTCTTTGTTCAACTGTAAATATGAAACGCACCATGGGACTTGAGTAATTGTTCTGAGGTATTTGTTTTGAACGATTTGGATTTTGACTAAATTGGTTCTTGAGGCATTTAACCAGATGGGACACGCAAAGGTCATAACAGATCGAATAATATATATGTATAGGGCTATAGCATTGTTTAGAGAGATTTTAATTTTGTAATTAATAAGTGGCTTTTATTGGAGGATCTTAAAGTTTCATTGATGCATTTTTGCATTATATGGTATTTTCATTGAAGCTTCGTACCAAGATTTAGTCCTAGATATTTCAAGTTTTGATTGGGTGTGGTGCAAAGAATTAGCGAATTTCTGATTTGGAGAGAGGAGGGGTATTTGTTTGAGTGTAAAAATTTTTACATTAGATTTTTCGGCAATGAGTTTCCATTTTATGGACAATTTATCTATTTTGTCTAGGTGCCTTTGCATCTTATTTCTTAAGATATTGCATGAATACCTGGACCTGTATATAATGATATCGTCAGCGAATTGACCGATTTTGTTGTTGGGTGCTACTGAGATGTCAGCTTCGTGGAGATTGAAATGTATGGGAGATAACGGAGATAACTCCTTGGGGGAGGCCAGCTTGTATATTTCTGGGGTTTGGTGTGTGATTATCAATGGTAATATCAAAACTTGTCTGATAGGAACTAGTTATTGTGTTGAGTCGATTTTATAGATTTTAATTTTTGAATGAGGCCGATGTGCCTCTGCCCAATGTCTGTGTTAGATCTAGACACGTGACAAATGCATAAGTATGATGCTTTTTCTGGAACGTTTCTTGAATTAATTCATTGAA
This sequence comes from Teleogryllus occipitalis, assembly GCA_011170035.1. Lineage (NCBI taxonomy): Eukaryota > Metazoa > Arthropoda > Insecta > Orthoptera > Gryllidae > Teleogryllus > Teleogryllus occipitalis. The sequence goes on along the minus strand of BLKR01000753.1, from coordinate 77,063 downwards.
CCCTAGTAATTGATGGGAGGTTGACATGGTGTTGATGAATCCAAATTGATGGTGGGGGATAGACTTAGCGTTATTTGTGTAGTGTTTTAATCTTTTAAGGATAATTTCATTTAGTAATTCAGCTCATGTGGGTAGGAGACTGATCAGTCTGAAGGTTTCGAGATTGTTGAGATTTTTGTTGGCTTTGGATATCGGAATAATAATAGAGAACTTTCAGTTTAGCGGATAGTAACCTAATCTGAAAATTGAATTGTATATGTCGTTTATGAAAGCTATAGTGTTTCTAGCTATAGATTTTGGAGGATGATGTTAAAAAAAATTGCCGTGTACCGGGGCCTTTTATTGGGTAGCAATCTAATTAGGGACTTGATTTCTTCAGGAGTGGAAAATTTGATTCGGTACGGAACATTAAAATTTGGGACGAAGGCTGATTGTTTTATGGAGTTGTGCTCGATTGGTTGAATTAGTGATTCTGGGCGCGTCGACTACTAGGTTCATTAGTCCCGTAAGCGTAGTGCATAATTTTACGGAGGAGTTTATGTTCTCCAGCTGGATGGTGAGATATCGTCGGCTAGAGGTGCCACGTATATCCCACCAGCGAGGCACCGCCCAAGCCGGGACAAGCTCTAAGCTCCCGACCGGTCTCCCGGCATGTATGGTAGTGTAGTGAATGTTAATATGTGGGTGAAAGGGGAGAGGATAGGATAAGGAAGGGGTAGGAAAAATCGCGCACGGTTCGTGGCCCGTTTGTTAGGATACTGCTCCGGCATTCGTCTGGTGTTGATAGAAGAAACCACAGAAATCTACCGATCAGTGCCACCGATCGCTAGATTTCTTTTCTAGACAGCGACTGAATTCGATCTAGCTGAGAAGCTAGTGTCCAAAATCCTGCCGCCGTCGGGACTCCAACCTAGGATCTCCAGGCCAGAGGGACTGCAGTGCCATCAGTTGATGCCCTTAGCCATCACTTCCGATAGTTGTGGTCGAAGTCATTGAGAGCCGAATGCAGTGAGAACGATTGAGCCAAGTGATCTGCTAATATTTCGGCTTTTTCTAATGGGAAGTCGCACTTGCCTGTAAGCGTATTTAATGGAGGTATTATTCATCATTCTTTTAGAATTCGTTTGGAAAATTTTCAGAGTGTATTTATATGGGTGTTAAACGATTCGATCATTTTATCGTAGGAAGTGTAAAAATAATTTTCAGCATTCAATATATGACACTCAGCATTCAAAAGTGTCATATATTTTATTTTTCCCTCTTTACTTTGTAAGAGGAGAAAGTATTCTGATCTGCGCCGGAAAGCGACTGCCGAAAATCTCTTATTCTCTGATCCTGGTAATGAAACAGTGGATAAATCATGTTCATTTATATTGTCAATCACTTCCTCTAGAACATTGAGTCGTCAGAATCCATTTGAACGGCCGCTGCAAATTTTGTCTTCAATTTTTTCTCCTCGGATTGAATAGGGATGCTTAAAAGAATGACGCAAATCACACTGAATCTGTATTATTCACATCTGTATTTTATCTTCACAATGTGTGTGTACTATAGCTGTAGTACATGTGTTTGCAAACAATTCAATGAGTTAAGGAGGTTAGGAGACACCGTGGCTTCTTGACCATCGGTCTCATTTGTACTCAGGCTCATATATCCACCACTTAGCTTCCATCCGCTCTAAATTTATGCCTCGTATCCTTCACAACATAACGAATTTTCCACAGAAGTCTCAGTGTAATCAGTACAACGATGATCTCAAATGTGTTTCAGAGTTTATAGAGTAATATTTTAGTAGTTAATTTTTTTCTTCTGTAATATTGGTAAGGAAATACCGTGCGCCATACTGTGGAAAATTCGTTATGTTGTGAAGGATACGAGGCATAAATTTAGAGCGGATGGAAGCTAAGTGGTGGATATATGAGCCTGAGTACAAATGAGACCGATGGTCAAGAAGCCACGGTGTCTCCTAACCTCCTTAACTCATTGAATTGTTTGCAAACACATGTACTACAGCTATAGTACACACACATTGTGAAGATAAAATACAGATGTGAATAATACAGATTCAGTGTGATTTGCGTCATTCTTTTAAGCATCCCTATTCAATCCGAGGAGAAAAAATTGAAGACAAAATTTGCAGCGGATTTCGAGAAAATGTGTTTTTGTTTAGTTTGCGTTAATTTTAAAAAGAAATTGCGCGAAAACTAGTCATTTTTTAAAATAATTGTAGGTGATCTATTTTAAGAAGCTGAATTTATAGAATATATTTCATTTAAGACAAAAATCTCTCCCTTTAAAATTGTAGTTTTGGAAACTTACCTTTCTGTAATTTTCTAAAATACAGATTTCGCCGGAATTAGTACTAGCTTCAGCTTTTTAATGTCCTTTGATAAATGCGAGGAGAAAATTTAAAGAAAAAAATTGGAGCCGTGTTTGAAATAATAAATGCTTAAAAACTGTCTAAATTTCACGCAAAATTGTGCGATAACTATTCATATTTTTGAAAAATGCACCTGATCGTATTTCAAGATGCCTTTAAACAACAGATTTCATTCAAGAAAAATCTCCATCTTCTATATTGTAGTTGTAGGAAGGCGCGTAAGAAAGTTTCAACTTATGCAATTTTTGGTAAAATCATGGAATTCCACAAAAAGAAGATCTATACAATTTTTTAAAACTTTTATACACTATCCGAGATCAAATTTTAATCAATTTAGAGCCATATTTGAAAAATTTTGAAAATATTGAGATATCGACTTTGAAAATGTAAAAAAAATGCTCAAAAATTAATACATCCGTTTCAAACTCAGAGGACCTCGAGTTCCTTTAAAACGGTCGAGGAGTATCAATTTTGGAGAAAAATGAACCGTTTTGGCGGCTGGTGGGGGACACAGACAGACAGACTGAGGGACACATGGACAGACAGACGAAGGGACGGATGGAGAGACGAACGGAGAGACAGACATATTGCCGTCAGTCGATTTTTCGTATCAAAGGCCGTTCAAATGGATTCTGACGACTCAATGTGCTAGAGGAAGTGATTGACTATATAAATGAACATGATTTATTCACTGTTTCATTACCAGGATCAGACAATAAGAGATTTTCGGCAGTCGCTTTCTGGCGCAGATCAGAATACTTTCTCCTCTTACAAAGTAAAGAGGGGAAAAGAAAATATATGACACTTTTGAATGCTGAGTGTTTAATAGACTCCATGCGCTGGTATTTTTTCAACGTCTTGTGGGTTGTTGTTGTTGTTGTTGTTATTATTATTATTATTATTATTATTATTATTATTATTATTATTATTATTATTATTATTATTATTATTATTATATTATCAATTATCCGATATCACTTCACATCCTCTATTGGAACCCTTGTATCGCATTCTAAGCTTGTAAATATTGTCTTGTGCTTATTTGTGTCGATATGTCAAGAAAGCAAAGTTGTTCTTCTTCATCATTGATACTTATCTCTCTTTTGTGTATCTTTTATGAAGTGAATGCCTCTACGATTGCAAAACCAAAGTGCATTGAATAGGAGATGGTTGTTAAGTGACTTTTCCTCTCCCGGTAGTAACCAGTTAGGCCAATATTGCAATCCTTGCCTTAAAAATGTGTGAAGCATATTTAGAAAGCTTAGAAATTAAAAATTGCCAGTAGATGTTCCACTTGGTAGTTCACAATGACCACGATTTATGTGTATGTGCTCTGATAGTAATTTCAATAAAAGCAAGACTCTAGCTGATAGTAGAACGGTAGAAGCATTTAATGTTTGCTTAAAAATCGTACATTACGGACCTATATGAAACATTTCTTCCTAAAGAGTAATATTATTTGAAAATATTCAGCATGGATATCTTAAAAATGTGTACTAAAATAGGTACTACAAAAAAATTGATCACAATTAAATCAACATTATATGTGATTTAATTATGACATATTATTTCATGAATTATTATAGATTGGAATTAACCTTTACAATATTTCATTCTACGGCTACATGCAACATAAAAACGAGTTTTCGAACCGTTTCTATGCGTACCTCTCAAGCATTCCTGGAAGATTTCATTTGGCAGAGTTATTGCCAAGTGCATGTATTAATTTAATTATAATATTCGTAATTATAAAATGAATATGACACCGTAAATTTTATTGTTTATAATTCTATTTTAAATGTGATGACATTCTAGAAAGCAAATTCCATTTAAAGTGTCGTGAAATGCAAAAAAAAATTTAATAATTATGTTTTAGTTTTCTAATAGCATCCTGAGACGCTAGGGAACGGAATTTCATGTAAATGCATATTTTGCCAGCTCCAGATTCCAGCATCCAATATTTTCTTTTAATTTGTAAGATATTCTGAGTGAATTAAAAGCTTTTTTATTTTACACTCTTTTAAATAATTTAGTATAATTACCTATGATGAGACATTTTACATTTCACTACATGCTTTTACCTATTTCTTTTATTTAGGGGTTACGCACACGTTTGTAAGTATTATGTTCCTGGAATCGTCTTTGTGCGAAACAATGCAAAATAATTCTGTTTGTCCTCCGTATCCTCGCTGTCAATAATTGACGAGACAATTATTGCCCAATTCTTACCCCTTGCTTCTTGGAATGCTCGTACTCGAAATCAAATAATATTACTGCAACCACTTGCTTACGCATGTTTTGTAAAGTCCATGTGCAATTCCACTGATATCTGACAAATATTTCTGATACCATCTTCTCACCGCGCTTTCATCATCCTTGCGAGAACTATACACCTCTTTCAGGGACAGCGAATTCGCAACGTCATCAAATCCAGCACGCTTGTGCCTAACGGAAATACTCATTTGGCATGTAATGCGATCGATATACGGTACTAATTTTCAGAAAACTGCATTCAGTTACAAACAATATTGTATTTTTGAAGGTATAGTCTCTATTTCTCCGCCGCAAGACTTCACGATCGCATCACCTTCTCATCAACATCAATAATATTTACTCTATTATATTTCTTATAAAACTGATATTGTATGGCGAAGGTTAGTGTTCAATTATTTCTGAAGAGGTAGGAAGTTCGTTCTCCCACTCCGAACTATCTGATGGGTGACTTTTTGTATTTGAAAATTTATAAACGCTTGAATGTGGCAATTTTAAACACTATCATGAACTTAGTACTTTAGATGTTTTTAATTTTTATTATATATTTATGAACAAATAAACACGCGCGTGTGTAAATATTTTGCTTTTTATGACAATAAATTCCGTTCCCTACGCAAAGTAGTACATGATAATTTATATATTCTCATCACGGAAAAATACCGACTGTGATTCTAATTACAGTACGCAAAATGAATTGTTTGGAAAATGACATTGACAAAATAGTTTTATCCCCTTTTCTATTAAATGTTGCCTGTCATTGTGCGCATGAAATCATCACTGCCTGAAGATAATTGCCCACTTTCTTTATGATAGTACTAACTTGCATTCACATTATATTTTGTAGAACATCTCGCTGCAAAGGGACCATTTGTAAAAACTCGCATCCATCTTCGCACCGTAACGTTTCACCGTAACGTACTTCTCAAATGTGTCACTAAATTTTGGTAGGCTTAAATTTTTCACATTCACAAAAACGCATCATTTAGCACGCGGAGAGCTACTTGAGTCTTTTAATGACTTCGTACTACGAAGCACCTAGAAGAATGTCTCAAAGATAACACTACTGCCTGTGCAATAAGTGAACATATTTCGGTGTACTTATGAACAGTTCGGAACGCAGCACGGCTACAACTGCCAACGGAACTTCTTCTGTAGACATATTTGTTTATTGCTATTGATTTCCCAGATGATAGGCCGAGGTCAAATCGTTGTAATTCGTCCAGATATTTCGTCTGCACTTATCGCAGTCTTAAGTCTGTAAGGCGTGGCAACGTCTTGGTCGATTTCCGGAGCGTGTTACGCCTAGCAGCACTATCAATATCCATATTGATCCATGCGGTGAAAGCCTACATTGCTTTATAGTTTGTTTATTTCAACATTTTTAATTTGTCTTGTAAATGAAACCGTATTATACTGTGGGTTAATAAAAACCTTCATTTATTCTAAAACGTACTTTTGAAAATGTTCACGTGCAAGTGAAAATGTAATACCCAAGACATACCAACGTTTATTTTTCAGTTTCATGTTGTGTTTCCTCTGTTCAACACATTTCCCATTTTAACGTACTTTTTCTGTTGCAACACGTTGTTTGACGTGGCGTGCACCTGCTGTGTTGCAGGTCGGGAAATTGCTGCTGCCCGAGAACCTTCCTCCGGCCGGCCAGCGAATGGGCTGGACGCTGCGAGCCTCGTCACCCGCCCGGACGCGGCGGCCGTCGTGACGACCCCGTCTCCCCGCCTCCGACCCCAACTTCGACTGAGTCGCGGACTCAGACCAGGTCTCCTTCTTCGTCGCCGTCCCCGCGTGGGACTCCCCTCTCGCCTTCCTCTCCCGTCTTCTTCCGAGCCCGAGACCGGCCGCCGACTCCCGTGCCCAGCAAGCGCTGGCAACTGAGCGGGCTGTTCTCCTCGCTTGAGGAGCTCGAGCCAACCGCGCCCGGCGCCTCGCCCGCCCCGGGCCCGGGCCCGGCCCCGGCCCCGGCCGCGGCCGCGGCTCCCGCCTCTTCGGCCGGCCTCGTCGTCTCCGCCACCGCCTGGGTCAGGTGCTGCGTGAGGCGCCCCGGCGCCGCCGACGACGACGTCCCCTCCGACGCCTACGGCGTGCGCTCGCCCGCCCGCTCTCCCTATCCCTCGCCGCCTCCGCCGTCGGCCGCCTGTCTCGTCGCGGTGCACGCCGGCCCGCACGCCGCCGCGGAGCTGCACCCGCTCTCGTGGCTCGGCCGCGCCCCGGGCCGCGACCCGGGGGCTCGCGCCGCCGGCGTGACCACGCCCCCGCCCTCGCCGCTGGCCTCACCCTCCGGCAGCCCGCCGCCTCAGTATTGAGGCCGGCCGGCCACCCCAGGAGCAGCCATGTCCTTGCTCCACTGGGACAAGTTGTCCCCTGGCGAATTTGAACAATTACAAGACTTGGCGGCATGTGAGTACCGGCTCGTCTGCTGGCGTAAACGCGCGACCCTCGAGACTGGAGGCAGCAAAAAATCTGATGAGACCAGTGGCGGATCCAGGGACACTCGGAATCCTTCAAAGAAATTTGTAGATCTTTACTCAATTTATTCTCAGAAAACATATTATTTTGCAAACATATACAAAGGATTACACAAATTATGAATATAATAATAAATATTTTTAATTTTAAACAATTTTTTAAGTTTAGATTTCAAAAAATAATTGTAGTAAGTTTTCTAGCGGAAATTATTCTACCTTCCTAAATACATTCTGATTCCGCACCTGCATATGACAGCTACCATAACGAATCTTTTGGGGTAAATACTTTCATTTCATGTTTAATGCATAATCATGTATATTGCTCACAAACGTGAACTGCCGTTGTCGTAGTGAAAGCAGAAAACGAAGCCTCTTCGTCATAATTATGGGTAATCGGAGTCAATGAATTAGTATGATGTGTTTGTATTCACTGCCAAGAAAGTTCAATTTTAGCTTTTCAGGAAATCAATTCGTGAACCTCATTGACGTCGCCTAAGATGAAACGACCCGTACTCGTCCATAGGGCGTGCCGTTGGCGACACTGCTTTCGTACGTCGTATACTAATCGTGTACTGATTCACCCCAAATATAGCAGTATGTATGTAACAAAATTATTTGCGTAACAAAATTTGTTATCCTGTTAATTCAGTCAAAACCTTAAACACAAAAATTCTTGTAATACTTTTACACGTTTTAAGTTAAATATCCAAAAGAAATAAGACATTTTCTTCATATATATATATATATATATATATATATATATATATATATATATATATATATATATATTCTTATAAAATTAGCGACTGTAATAAACATCAAAAAAGAAAATAATATTTATTTTATTTTCATACTAATATATGAGTTACTTTTTGAGTTTTATACTTGTAAAAGACTGAATATATCAGTAAGAATTTTAGTACACAGCATCTGCTCCATGTAACCATCTCGGTTGAGTTTTTCGTTGTTTCCATTGATCCGTTCAGTAAATGGTTGTCTGTCTCCGAAATGTTAATTTTTTTTGTTTCGGGTTAAATGTTTTTATATATAATATAAAACAAGAATAAGATTGTTACTATGTGCCTTCAGAAGCATAGATTTAACAAATTAATTAACAAATTATTCTGCTCAAAGGCTACTGGTTCAAACCCTGTTCTTTTCCATGTTCCACATTATATGCCTATTAAACCGCCAATGTTTCGCCTTGAAACCTATCATATGTGATTTTTTGCTGGTTCACTAAATATATATTTTTAAGGACATTTTTTTCGGATGAACATAAAGGAAATATCAGGGGTTCTGCGTTTTTTATCAGTATTTGGCCACTTACCGTAACATTTTCAGGATGCGTATGTTCCCCTATGGTTATTAGAAACTTGCTATTGTTGGGTCCCCCTAACCTATAATTTAATGTAGTTAATACATACTTATTTTCGTCACATAATATGATTTCAAATGTGTTACCTTGTAAATTGGTAAGTGAACAAGCTAGTCATGAACTTATGGACCGGGAGCGGTAGCTCAGTGCATCAACTGATGTCACTGCAGCGCCTCTGACCGGGAGGTCCTAGGTTGGAGTCCTGATGGCGGCAGGAATTTCGACACTAGCTATTCAGCTAGGTCGAATTCAGTCGCTGTCTGGAGGAGAATTCTAGCGGCCGTCTGCTCTGATCGATAGTTTTCCGTGATTTCTCCGATCAACACTAGGCGAATGAAGGAGCACTACCCTACCAAACGGGCCACGGACCGCGTGCGATCTGTCCTTCCTCTTCCTTGTCCTATCCTCTCCCCTTACACACTCACACTAACAAGCACTACACTACCACATATTCCGGGAGACCGGTCGGGAGCTGGGGTGCCCCGCTGGTGTGCCCCGCTGGGGGGAGAGTCCTGGTTAGGGGATACCCCACTAGCTCGGCGCCGGATCTCGCCATCCAGTGAGGGAAGATCACCGCCATCTCCCGAGAAAAAACATCCACTACACTAACGGGACTAATGACCGATGCAGTTGATGCGCCCGGGAACAGGAAAAAATCAATCAATCAATGAACTTAAGTTGAACAACTAAAACAAATATCGGCTCCCCATTACGAACAAATAATTAAGCATTCGAGTTTTAAATGAAAATGCTTCCTTTAAGTGCATTGTTGGTTTACAGCTGCCGGACTTTGATAACGTTTTAGTATTAACCATATCGCTCTTTGAAACTTATTTGCTTGTTTAGTATGATCATCTGAACATCATTCAAATTCAGCATCATATAAACCGAGTTTGATCTTTATTTTTGTAGCGAATATACGTCTTTAATACGTATGCAATGATAACTGATTTGCCTTCAATACAATCGAGTTTATTTTTGTTCTGTTGGACACTTCTTCTTTATTGCTACAACGAATGATTCATCAATTATTTTGATTTTATCTACGTTTACTATCGCTTCAGGGATGCTTTTAGCGGAGTAACATGACCATGAAATTTTAATCTCATCTCACGTGTAAGTCATTACAGCTCTACTTTAGACATGATCGGTTGCACGTTTGCATATTTACCTCTCAAGCACAAAAAACCTTCTAATTTTAATTAAAACGATGCTCACTTAGGATTGGTACAAATTTCGAAAATTTCCTGAAAAAAAAACTTGTTCTTTTTCGGAGTACGAAACAACTTTTAATTCCTGCTTATCTGCCGAGAAGAGATAAAAATTAAATATATTGTTTTCTCTAACTGCGAATAGTATAATTCAATCCTTACTAACAGAGAACTCTAATATCCAATAGGTTAATGAAAATCAGTTCTTACAACACGTTATTATTTTGGAGTAAGAACATATACCTACCTAACATTTTATAAATCTTCGTTTTCACAAATCACAAATTAAATCAATACTACCCGTACATCAATAGCTAAGATTTCCGTTATAAATGCTCAACTACCTCGTTAAAAGTCAGAGTTTGTTAATTGCACCCATTTTAGACTATTTTTCGAATATTACAATGTTTTTAATTAATTTGGACCATATTTCCAATTCCCTATCCTCAAATCTAGACCTAAATCGTCATCCACGTATATGATATCCAAAGCAAACGTTTGACAAGGACCTATAAATATGTGTGACTAACGGTTTCAAATCTGGGGAAACAGACAACGAAGCGATGAAGGGCCCGAGCCAGCGTTGACTGCGCAGCAGGCTGTCATCGCTCTTAATTAGTCCCGCTCGAGCACAGCCCTTCATGTCTCGGCGGAGAAGTGAACAATGGCCCCGAGAGACTCCCTGGAGGAGATGTGAATGGACCCGCGAAATCTCGCTGAATGAACAACAAACCGCTCCGCTAGGCCGCGAACTCCGCCGCTGCCGTCGCCGCCGCTGCTCGCACGCGAGCGCCGAGTTCAGGCGGCGGCGGGCGCGGCGCGGCGCGGCGCGGCGCGGCGCGGCCTCTCAATGAGCTCGCGGGGACGACGGCGGCACCAACACCACACACCTGCCTAGCTACTCGCAGAACGCAGATCGATCCAGAAGAGAGTGGAGGCGGCCGGCGGGAGTGGGAAGAGGTGTGGGGGCGTGGAAAAGGGGGGTGGGGGGAGCGGGCACACAGGGCCGCAGTGGTCTTCTTCCACGTGAGCGCTTCTGAAGGCGTGCGCGAGGTATTTTTGCACAAGCGGCGGCGGCAGCGGCAGTGGCGGAGGGGCGGTAGTTTCCGTCCCGGTGGTTGCATCGTGCCGGGGATCCGGCGGGGCCGACGGCTGGCCGGGAGGCGGTGGTGTGGCGGGGGCGGTGGCGGGCCGGCAGGCAGACGGGACGACCGATCAACCGAGTTCGAAGCACCGGCCGCCGCGCGTTTCAGTGCCCAGGGAGGACGGGACGTGGGCGAGGAGGGCAGGGGAAGCATAGTGTTCGCCTCTCGCCCCGCCCCCATCTCCCCTCCACTCTCGTCCCCGCCCCTCCCCTCCCCGTCCGCCCCGCCCCTCCCCGTCAGCCCCGCCCCGCCCCGCCCCACCCCGCCCGCCCCGCCCCCGCGGGCGCAGTGCACTGGGCGCAGGCGTCCGCGCGCGCAGCTACCGTTGGCCTCGAGCGTCCGGAGTCGCCTGCGCCCCCCCTCCACATGTCCCGCGCCGGCCCCTGCGCTGCCGACGCCGCCGCCTAGCAACGGGCTCCCCGGGCCCTGCGCCCGCCGTTTCACTGTGTCCTATTCCCGCGCTCGCCCGTCGAACCAGCTTCGAATGCCCAAAGCTGAACCACCCTCACAATGCACGAACCTTGCTATCTCCGTTGCTCCGCGTTCGCTGTTGCCGAAGCAATGAAATCTTACAACTCCATTCAAACACTGAATTTATAAAATACACTATTTCTCTCAGTCTTTGCGTCCTCAATCATGACCGACTTTCTGAACCGACAATTTATTACACGATTTTGCCATTCTTTTCAAATTTCCTAACATTAATATCCCTGCAGTGCCCTCAATGATATTAATTTCTACTATATCGAATGACAGGATAAACAAATTCATTTGGAAATTTGCTGGAATGAAAAAAAAGTTTTGAAATGGGCGGTGAAGGATACAACTGATAATTTGATTTTAGCAGTTATTGTTTTTATTGAAGTGTGCTCAACAAAATTCCTTCATATCCAATGAAATGAAATTTTAATTTTCAGAATATCAAACAGATTGAAGATAATATGTTTGCTGCAGCAGTATTCATCCAACGTCTAATGCATGTGATTCGTGCGATGTCTTGCGCATAACATAGTCTCACTACGTAAACGAAACTATCCCGCTATTTTCTTTTAATTATTTCAAGGTGAGCAATAAAGTTCGCTCCCACATATCCCATCGAGCTTAATTTTCCATGAAATTTGTTTCAAAGTAGAAGGAAAATGAAATAAGATTGTTGCATCTTACGGACCTAAGACTATTAGCTTCCTTATTCCTTGGAAAGCGAGAAATAACAAAAATAAAATATTGTCAACATTTAAATGTCACATTGCCGATTCAGTTATTGACCTATTATGTTTGACGTAGTAGGATTCAATAAGTTGATATGAGTCGATTTTCCTAGATCTAAGAATACCAATGTATAAGACCGAATAGTTTGCTTGAGAGATTTAAACGGAAATATAAAACGGAAAATTGCGGCTTGATGTTATTACATTTTATTTCGTGTTAATATCATTATACTTTGAAATAATTTCTTGATCACATTTTAATAGAGACGCAGTCGGCATTTTATAGAACGCATAAGTAGTCTCATAGAGATCGATAATCGTATTCAAATCTGATGCGTTAACGCAAATACAGATTGGCAGCCCGAGTGCTGTAGGCGTTCGGACCGGGCATTGCCTAACACTCCCTTCGCTCTGTCACGAAGTCGAATCCCGCAACGGACGTGGATGTTTCGCCATTGACAAACGTGCTGTATGACGCGCTGGCCTTCAATGACAGTGTCTTTGCATGTACTGGAAGCACAAGTAGAGTTTTTGCAACCGTGGACCACCTACGCTCCGTGAAGGCGAGATAAGTGGTAACCACGTTTGAGTTGACAACTATTTAGTTTTACGTACGTTTCAGGATGTTCAATATTTAATTAGTTGTCACAATAGCGGAAATATTAATGTTTAATATATCTTCACTTCTTTCTTCAGTTAATTAATTTTATTTTTTATAATGAACGTTTTTAGGGCATTAAAACTTATTTGCCGTGCTGTAGGTTTACCGTAGATTAACGTAGGTTATTCGTAGAAAAATAACCACCTGGAACGTAATAGTCTACTGAAATCTTTGAAGTTTCCAATTTCCGCTCCATATAAAAAGTTTCATTCTGGCTGCTTCAGTATTTCTTATAATATTCCTTGGTCAGCCGACCTGGATGGCCGAGGTGGCTGAGAGCGAGTACCGACTCAGCGCTTCGGTCCGAAAGGTCCCGGGTTCGAGTCCCGCCTTGGGCATGGCTGTTTGTCCCTTGACTGTGTGTGTGTGTGTTGTCGCGGAGGGCCTCGCGTTCTGCTGACCCCAGATCAGAGGAGACCGCAAGAGTGTTTGTCTAGTGTTTGTCTAGTGTTTGGTCGAATATGCGTCCCTTCGGGACGCAAAGGGCAACCGGCTGTCGGCTGGATAAAAGCCCTAGGAAAAAAAATTCCTTGGTCACCTGGAGTTTTGTGGTACAGTGTTAAAAGTCAGTACTACATTCATGTTCCATTTCTGGATATGGAAGTTCAAATTATTGATTGTATGACTGTATCGTATTGTTTATTCATTTTTCCAATTTCTGTTTTTATTCCAAAACTTATGCTTTCTCATCCTATCCTTGTCTTTGATGCAATCTTCGCATAGACATTATCGCATATCCTTACATTCATAACCGTCTTTCCATAGAGCTTCCTAAACTAACTGACTGAAATTAAATAACCATATCCTCTCTTCTTCTATTAAAATTTGGTTCATTTGGATTTCTTCTTTGCGTTTGTTTTCTTATTAAGTTTTTTCTGCGGGATGTGCTAATAAGCAATCTCCTTCTCAGTAGAGTTCTTTGTAACTGTTCAATTCCTCTTGTGAAACGTCTTAAGACTGAAACATATATTCTTTACAAAACCATACAAATAACAATAAAAAGGATACGACTGGAAACACCACGGTTATGAAACATGATAAAGTATTAATGAATTCACAGGAAATGAAACACCTGTGGCAGGCTTACACCCAAAACTCCATAGTTACTAATTGGATGTTTGCCGAGTACGACTGCGAAGTTTCGCAGAAAACATTCGTGTATTTTTTTCGCGACTAATTATTTAATAATTTCGTAGGGTTGCGAGTGAAGAGTGAAAGACGAAGGGTGAAGGGTGAAGGGACGTGACCCCGGCCTGCCTGGTGCGAATATTCGAGGCGCAGGAGCGTGGAGGCAGCGGCGTCACGGTTCGCTGCACATGAAGGGACAGGATGTCGACGGCGTAACAATCCGGGACTGGGAGGGAAAACTTCTCAAGTGAGCCGCGAAACAATAGCGACGGGGTTACACGAAACGAGCTAACTGCTTCAGAGAGAGTTTGTGGCCATTTGTGGCACGTAGAACAAACATGTTTTTGGATTCATGACTCAAATTTAGATTTATAATTCGTAAATGACCAATAAAGGTATGAGCGCTCTAAAAAAATCACATTTCACATTTTCAAAGTGATTTTACTGAGTTTTGTTGAGAAAATAAAATTCTACTCAGTTTTAAAGCAAATAATATTTATTGGAGTGATTATTTCGTCTTTCCGGGTGCGTCAACCCTTATGGTCATTACACTTGTAAGTGTAGTGCATATTTGGATCACTGGTGATGTCTGTGATCGTCCTCCGCTAGTTGGTGAGATTTGACGCCGATCTATTCGTCGACTTGCGAGGTTTTCCTCAACAATGTATCATCCACTAGCGGGGTACCATCCAAGCTAGGACATGCTCTAAGGTCCTGACTGGTCTTCTGACAAGTGTGGTACTGTAGTGCATGTAAGTGTAAATGTGTATAAATAAGGAGTGAGGATAAGACAAGAAAGAGTAAGGAAAGACCGCGAGCGATTCGTGGCGCATTTGTTAGGGTATTGCTCCGGAACTCGCCTAGTGTTGATCGATAAAACTACAGAAAACTATCCATCAGAGTAACTGGCCGCTAGAATTCTCCTCCAGACAGCGGTTGAATTCGACATAGCTCTTTAGCTAGCTAGTGTCGAAAGTCCTGCCACCGCCGGGACTTAAACACTATGACATGCCGGTCAGAGGCATTGCAGTGACATCAGTTGATGCCCTGAGCTATCTAAGCCGATGTTTACTTCATAATCATGGTATTGGAGCATTAGTAATTTTTTATTGTATAATTTTAAACGCTCACTGACGAATAAAGTTGCTCTAATGGATTTCTCCTAGATAAATTCTAATTGGTCAAGAAGATCGCTTGCTTTTAGTAAGGTCTGCCTAAATCACTGAGTCTAGAACAAGTGCGGGCCCTGCCGCAAACGCTGGGCGAGGTCAACAGATTTTCTGCGGGGCAAATCAACAGACATAACCACGGGCACCAACGACGAGAGACCCGATACCTCGCGACACTTGGCTAACTAATCGAAGTCTTTTCAAGTACAGTCGACTCCGGTTATAGTGAACTCGGATATAGTGAACCCTCGGTTTTAGTGAACTTAAGGCACTGGTTCCGTTTCACTCACATTACAAATAAGCATAAGAAGATTAGATTATAATGAACCTGAACCTCGGCTATAGTGAACGTACGAAATACAACGTCCTGGAAGTTAATAGGGTCTCGGATGTTATTAGGCGAGTAAAAGGGCCTTTAGAGAGTAGGGCGGTGTTCCAACAGTATAAGAGGCATTGAAAGGTGTCAAGACTGTCTTGCATTACTAAGAAACAGAGGACAATGCAGAATCAAGTATCGAGAGAACTCGAAATCTGGCTGGAGAAGGATCTAGAGAAAGTACAAATGAAAAATATACGAAGCAAATAATTGAAAATAATTGATTTTTTAAGGACAAATGTACTGAAATTTTTCCGTTCGTGCTGATAATGAACTTTGATGTATCTCTATATTAATAAAATCAATCATTGTGGAGAAATTCTATTTAATATTGACCTCATCGGATATAGTGAACCAAACACGTGAGTCCCAGGAAGTTCACCATAACCGGAGTCGAATGTATGTCTCGGCCTCTCGAACGCTTCATAGAGACGTCCTGCCAACACGACGGTAAAATGAATGATGTGGTATCTAAATAGTAATATTTCACTCCCACATGGGAAGAGTTATTTTTGTACGAATACTTCTCACTTTCCAATGTTGGTTAAACATGATTAAAAACAGAAGCGAACAAAGACATTCAGTACATTCGTGACATTTTCCTTTTAAAATTTTATTTTTAATAAATAGAATCTCGCATTCAATGTTTTGCAATGTTGGAGATGGAATTTCGTATATTTGCTACTGCGTATTCAGTAGCATTAAAATATTAGGACGAAAAATATTCTATCCATATAAGAAATTCAACCATACATAATTTTTAAGAGAGCTCAGGAGTCCTGAAAAGATTCCCCTGGTCTGAGATTATCTCCGTTAATTGGTAGACGAAGGTAATGAAGTAAACAAAGTTGATCTTTCTCAAATAAGAAGGAACTTGATTGCGTCCCCTTCCATCACCTCCGTCGTAAATTAGACCAATTAAGATGGAGAAATCGAGTAGGCGAGTCCTATTCCGAAGCAGAGGCTATGAAATCACCAATACTACAAGAGCAACCAGTTTACTTAGCAGCTTTACTCACATCGAATAGTAAACGAACATGATAGTCCACGAATCTGGAGACTCCTGATGGCATGTCTCTCTCCACGATCAACCTAAAACATTCCAATTATCGCAGACAAAAGAGACACTAAAGCAAATAATATCCGCACTGTAAAATGTAATTTATATTGGCCTAAGTGAGTCATATTAAAATTTATAGAATCCAATGTATAACATTTCATATCTTAAGTCTTCACTGAATGTGTATTAGTAAATTTTACATTAATGCTCCTTGAAATTGACGTCATTTATATGGACTCACATTACGTACAATGAAAGGTTTTTAGTGGTTAGGGCTCTCGAATTTTTGAATCATCAAATTTTGAGGAAGGTTCTTCATTTGAATACTCAAATCTTCTCACTTTTTCTTTATTCGAGTTGCCTTCAATTTATGAATATACTAGACATACCGCAAAGGCATGACTTTTTTCTGTGATATGCGGGTCTCCCAAGAACTTTTAAAATATGCGAAGGAAACTCACGATACATGGTAAGATCAATGTAAGAATTTTCAATAAAAAAGAGATCTGTAACAAAATTGACAAGATTTTTCCGCTTTTTCATTCCTGGAGCTCGGCAATAAAAGACTTGCTGTCGAAAAATCGTTGTTTTGTCGCACGAAGTAAGAAGAAATAAAAAGACTTGTAACATCAATCATATATTCATTCATCATCATAATGAAAAAAAATTATAAACTCAAGTTCTATATCCAAACAGTGTCTTCAGTAGTATCTATCCCACCCAATGGCTTCTTCATTTCTTGTATAAGGTCAAAATTATTTAGAGAAAGATTTGTAATTTGGATCAAAATTCGAGATTTTGGATTTGCATCATTCTCAGTATTTTCACTAATCATCTGCCCGAAGGCAAACCCCTACGTATATTATGTAGAAATCATTTACAAGTCCGTAATTGTCCCAAAAGGCTAGTGACATACTTCATTGTTTGGTTGGTATATTTTCTGTTAGTGAAGCGACCCTCGAAAAATAATCTTCGAACGAATCCGGCCGAGTATTGGCGAGGCGACACGCGACCGCACTAACACGTAGTAAGGCGAATGAGGCCAAATGAGGACGCCAGGGGGCGATTGGAGGTCGTGAGAGGATGTCGGGAGGGCGGCAGGAGGTCGTCGGCGGCGTGGGCGTGGGCGGGGGCGGCGGGCCAGCGCGTGAGCACGAGCGACCACCAGTCATAGTCGGCCGCCGTCTGGCTGAAAGAGCGCCGATCGAGTTTCGAAGGCGAAGGCGGAGACGGCGGCGGGCGAAGGACATTCAGACACAGCGGGAGGCGCTGGCCACCGGGGTGGAGGGGAGGGGGAGGAGTGGGCGGAAACAA
Source organism: Teleogryllus occipitalis (assembly GCA_011170035.1). Classification (NCBI taxonomy): domain Eukaryota; kingdom Metazoa; phylum Arthropoda; class Insecta; order Orthoptera; family Gryllidae; genus Teleogryllus; species Teleogryllus occipitalis. Next base: position 59,276 of record BLKR01000753.1, on the reverse strand, counting down.
AAGACGCGCGGAGGCAGCCGCGTCCGGACGAGCCACTCACCGACGCCGCCGACGCAACCCGATGCCGCTGGGCGCCGCCGCCGCCACATTGGGCGCCGTGCGATCGGCTGGCCGGGCGGCCGGGAAGCCGCCGTCGCGACGCCCACAGTCGGGCCGCCTCCGTGTCGCGCCGCTGGCGTTGCCGCGCGACGGAGTTGAACAGCCGCCACCGTCGGGACTCGACCCCGAGAATTTAGTTTTCTGCGTAAGCACGGGTAGCCTGGCGATCGAGACAAGGCCCTTTAGAACAAACTTTATTTTAAACAAAAATAAATGCAGATTTAGATAAGTCGCTCGTAGGCTGCAAAAGTGGCTCCACTCAAAAAATACAAATTTTGAGTTATTGTATTCTCCAGAATTGCTGATTGATCTACTTTCCAGCAGCAGCAACGTATGTTACATTTGAGTATTCCACCAACAAAGGGCAGAAGTGTGAATCGAATGTGTGTGTGCATCGGAATGCATTATTCTTGCATCCACACTTCTGCCGTTTACAAGGTAAAAACTTGTAGACGAAAACAAACTCTATTATCTCAACACCCGATTTTTTGAGTTGTACCACTATAGCAGCCCACGAACGAAATAATAACCAGTGGTATTACAGAATGACACAGACTTTCTCGTACTTGTTAGTTTTCTAAACTTTTCAGGCGAAGTTAGCTTTTCTGTATTCCTCTACCTTCGTCTCGCCTTCGTGCTACCTATCGGCGCCCAAACGACATTGTTTCCACATTTTCACAATCTTTTCAGTTCTCTAGTAGTGGAATTGAAATGTATTTAATAATGTTACAGAATAGTAAAACATTCCTTTGTACCAATTTTCATACAAAAATTTCGAGTCATTATTGAAAAAACGACGTTTGAGCGTGACTAATGCACAATTCTGAGCCCATTCTCACAGAGAAATTTCACGTATTTAAGAAACGTCTTAAGGAATCATTTTACAGAACTTTTGTTCACAAATGGAATAATGTATAGAAAATGCACGTAAAATAACTATTAACAGCGTGAGAGATATTTTTAAGAATTATAATTGTGCAGTTTTTGAAAAATCAAAAGAATACATGAATAATCTATAATTGCAGAAGACGTGTACGTTTACATTGTTACAACCAGCATTCTTGAGAAGATTAATATTGACTGTTTGCCGTTAAAAAAATATATGTATTGAAAAAACAGGTTTCCAAAATCCCATCTCGTGGGGAGTCAAGTGAAAATTTTTCAAGGAAGTGAGAATCGACCATACTTGTAAATGCCTCTTGCGCTTACTCCTCAGACTGCAAGGAATGTGAAGTGAAGCGATATGGTTTTAAGGAGTTGGACCGTTTGCACTACACTCCAGATTGACCACCTTGCGACGTCACTTATCAAAATTGAAGAAAAACCCTAGTGAGGGGAAAGAAGCAGTTTTTTCAAAGCCTAGAAATGTTAATATATGGATGTGAAGCGTGGATTGGGGTAAAAGATGATTAAGTTGAAAAGTGACGTTTTTCCTTTTTTTTTAAATTTATTTCCACAGACCAGCATAACTGCTTTACAGGGATTGTTTACATTTAAATCTCAAATCAAAACACTTACAAAAATAAATAAACAACAAATAGATTAACTTCATTCAGCACTGACACAAAAGGTAGCATTCATAAAATACATTCATTCTTTTATAAATAGAAATAAGGGAAGCCCAACAGGTTCATTCAACAGCCTCATTATTGTATGTTGTTCTAAGTAAAGTCGAATTTTGTTTCTTGTATTGTTTATTTTAATTCATAGGATTTATGGGGGGTCAGCAAATTGGATTAGATATTTGTCATATGGAAATCTATTTCTGATTCGGGATGTTGTTGCTGATGACCCAAGGTTGTAATGGTCACTTGTAGGTATTTTATGTAGATTTGTGAAGAAGGAATGTGAACGTTTAAGCATTATTTGATGGATAGTTTCTATTTTTAATTCTGAATGTAGTTGAGTGTTTCTAATAAACCAGGGAGCATTTACTGCTATCCGTAGGATTTTATTTTGGAAGGTTTGTATTTTCTTTATGTTAGTAGCAGAGGTGTTGTACCATATTGGGCATGCGTACATTATAATGGGAAGAACTATTGCTTTATAAAGCACTAGAGTACATTCTGTTTTGAGGGCGGATTTTCTGTTGATTAATGGATACAATGTATGTAGTCTTCTGTTTGCTTGTATAAGTTTTTCATTTATATGATTAGTCCATGTTAGTCTTGTATCTATTAATACTCCAAGATATTTAATTGGTTTGTTTTTTGGTAACCAGTCAAGTGTTTTATTAAATATCTTTAGAGGTTTGGGAGTAGTGTTTATTGGGCATAGTGTGAATATCTTTGCTACACATTTGTTGGGGTTTAATTTTATCTTCCATTTGTCTGCCCATAGTGATACTTTGTTTAGTTCTTCTTGTAGATTTTCTGTAGCTGTATTTAAACATTTGTTAGAGGTTAGTATTGCACTATTGTCAGCAAATAACGCTATTGTAGTGTTTTGGGTTGTTGGGAAATCTGCTGTAAATATGTTGAACAAAGTTGCTGATAACGGGCTGCCTTGTGGTACACCTGCTGTGATTCCTTTTTGTTTGGAGTAGGTTGAGTTTATTCTTACTGAAAAGACTCTTTCTTTTAAGAAGCTTTGTATTATTTTTACTAGGTAAAGAGGTAGGCCTGATTCCTGTAATTTAAATATCAATCCTTCGTGCCAAACTCTGTCAAATGCTTGGCTTACGTCCAAGAATACTGCTAGAGAGTGCTGTTTTTCTTCAAAATTTTTATATATTAGTTCTGTTATTCTTAAAAGTTGATGTGTTGTGGAGTGTTTTTCTTTGAAACCAAATTGGAAAAGTGGTATGTATGATGTTTCATTTATGTATTTTAGAAGTCGTTTTAGTATTAGTTTCTCCATTACTTTGGCTATGATGGGGATCAAACTTATAGGTCTATAGTTTTCTGTGAATGTTGGGTTTTTACCTGGTTTTGGTATTGGTATTACTATGGAGTGTTTCCATTTCGTGGGATAGTATCCAATTCTTAACATTGAGTTGAATATTGCAGTTAAGTAGCTAATTGCTTTCCTATTTAGTTTTTGTAATAGAATAGTTGGTATTTGGTCTATTCCAGCTGATTTTTTCCTATTTAGGTTTTTAATTGTTTGATAGGTTTCATTTGGTGAGATATATTTTACTGGATGTGGAACTGTTGTTAGTTCACAATTATTGATTTGATTTGTAGTGATATTATTTGAATTTGTGTTTAGGGCAAAAGTTTCTTGAAAGTGTTCAGCCAATATTTCACATTTTTCTTTTGTTGTTGCAGCTGTTTTATCTAATTTCTTTAGTTCTGGTATGACTGTTGGTTCTTTTAATATTTGTTTTGTAGCCTGCCATAAGTTGCTGTCTTTAGGATTTATCTTTTTAATGTAATTTTTATATTGTTGGATTCTGTGTTCGTCTAATGCTGTTTTTACTTGGTGAGTTAGTTTATTTAGAATTTTCTTTAATTCTGAGCTTCTCGATTGTTGCCATTGGCGTCGAATTTTGTGTTTCTTTTGAATTAATTTTTCAATGTAAGTAGGTATATTTTGCTGTGATAATTTTGGTTTATGATTAGGGTTGGTATTTGCTTCTTTTGCTGCTTTTCGTATAATTTTAGTGATAGAGTCTACGGCAGAATCAATTTCTTCTTTATTTCTCATGAACCGGTCTGTGGGAAGAGTGTTATCTATATTTGTTTGGAATTTTATCCAATCTATGTTTTTTGTGTCTATGCCATAAGGCAATTCTGTTTTAATATAGTTTATGTCTGATGTGATTATTACGGGACAGTGGTCAGAGTCCAATTCAGGTAATGAGTGAGCATAGAGGGTATGTGTTAAGTTTTTAATGATGGCAATGTCAAGGATATCTGGTTGAGCATTACGGTTTTTGGGGTAGTGAGTAGGATTTGTTGGTGCTAAGATTTGAAAGTTTAAAGTTGTTGATGCTTTCAGTAATTTCCTCCCGTTAGGAGTATTCACTTTGCAGCCCCAATTGATATGTTTGCTATTCAGGTCTCCCATTATAATGGTAGGTTCTGTACTGTGTAATATTTGTTTTAAATCATTTATATTAATTTGATTTTTAGGTGGTTTATATGCTGTTATGATATTTAAGAATAAATTTTTTAATGTTATTTTTACTGCAATCAGTTCAAGATCATTCGATTTTGCAATAGAAATTAATGAGTGCTCCAGTTTCTTTTTGATTAGGATAGCTACTCCTCCTGCTGCATGTTGGCATATTCTATCTTCTCTATGGCAGATATATCCAGGTATTTTAAGTGTTTGTCCGGGTACAAGGTGTGTCTCTGTTATGCATGCAATCGTTATTGCGTGATTTTTTAGGAAGTAGATGAGTGTGTTTCTTTTATTTAGTAATCCATTAGCATTCCAGTTTAAGAATGTTATTGATTTTAAGTTGGGATTTTTATCCATTTCTTATTATATTTGATATTTGGTTTGATATCATGTTTTGTATTTGTGGAATTATTGTTGATATTGTTTGATTGATTATTGTTGGAAACATCTGCATTATAATGTGTGTAATGTTTGACTGTATGTTGTTTTGTGTAGCTGTTTGTGCATATGTGGGTTTGGGTATGTTTTGTTTGTTATTAAATGCCATTTGTCTATATAATGAGTTGTGATTTATATTTGTTTGTTGTGAGTTTATTTGTGTGTGAGATTCATTTCCATATATGTTTTGTGTTTGTGAGGTTTGGTAAGAGTTATTGTGTTGGTTTGATTCTTGAATTCTCTTACTTTTTGGAAAGTATTTACATTGTCTAGAAGTCGCCATATGATTTTCTTTACATAGAGTACAAATTGGGGGTGGAGGGTTTGTTGTCTGCAATAATTCACAGTCTTTAGTCCAATGTTGTTCCGCACAATATCCACATTTTGGGGTCATTGTGCAATAATTTTTTGTGTGGCCATAAATAAAACATTTTTTACATTGAGGTGGGCCTTGTGGTTTCCTTCTTAATTCTACTTTTACAATACAGTGCAGTAGTTTGTCCAATTTAAATATTTCTCTACCTTCAATTGAGTTAGTTAATTCTAGTGCAACTACTCTAAAGGGTAATTGTTCTATGTTAGTCAATCTAGTTACTTTTTTTATCGGATAATTTAGACTTTCTAATTCATTATAAATCTCTTCCTCTGTGAATATTATGGGAACGTTTTTTATTACTACTGATAAGTTTTTTTCTGATTGTACACAGTATGTATAATAAGGGACATTTTTCTCTTCACAATATTTTCTGACTTTTCGGTAGTCGGTAACATTTTTCAGTAATATTTTTACCGAATCCCCTGTTGTTTTAAGAGAAAACCCATTTCCTATTAATTGCGATAGGTCTTTAGATAGGAGTGTTACGTTTCCTGCGTTTCTAATGCATATGGGAGGTATTTTTATGTTTTCTGGTTGTACTTCTATATTGTTTACATTTTCATCTGATTCTTCTACTGTTTCTAAAATTGATTATCTATTTAGTAAATTATAGTCTTTTACTACACTATTGTTTAGCATTCTGCACTTTGCGTCACTTTTTTTTTTTTTACACACATTTATTCATTTTGAAGGATTTACATCGTTCAGTACAACTACTTTACAGATGTATTTTTTCAGACTTATTCTAGTTAAAATATCTAAGCTAACTTAATCTATGCATTGGAGAGGATACTCTAGTGGAGAACCTCGGTGTTATGAATTGTCGTTGGCTAAAATTTTGAGGAATGCTTCAAAAGGGAATCTGTTTTTTATTCGTGTGTGGGTTGGATTTTTCGGAAGTTTGTAATGGGATGCTGCTGGTATGTCTGTTAGGTTTTGGTAGAAGTTGTGTGATATTTGTGCTATTTGGTTTATTATTGTATTGATGTTTAATTCTGAATGAAGTTGTTTATTACTTATGAACCAGGGGGCATTTGTGATTAATCTTAAAAATTTGTTTTGCATAACTTGAATTTTATTGACATTTGTGGGGGCTGCGTTTGTCCATATGGGGCATGCATAAAGGAGTAGTGGTCTGATTATTGTTTTGTATAGTGTTGTACTGTTTGTGTATGACAGAGATTTATGTTTGTTGATTAGTGACCGGAGTTGGAATAATTTATTTCTTGCTTGTTTAATTTTGATATCTATGTGGGTTTTCCAGGTTAGTTTTGTGTCCAGATGAAGTCCTAGGTATTTTATGGGTTGCGATGGTGGGGTCCAGGTGATGGGGGAGTTGTTTATTACTAGCGGAGTGGGGGAGGTGAACTTTCTGAGTGAGAAGATTTTTGCTATTGTTTTGTCGGGATTGAGTTGAATTTTCCAGAGGTTTGCCCAGGTTTCAATGTTGTGTAAGTGATTTTGAATTTGTGATCGTAGGTTACTTAGTGAGTATCCTGAGGCGAATAGGGCTGTATCGTCTGCGAATTGAGCTATATTAGATTTTGATGATGATGGAATGTCTGCTATGTATATGTTGAATAATGTTGGAGATAAAGGGGAGCCTTGCGGGACGCCTGCTTTAATTATGTGTGGGGTGGAGTGGTGATTGTTGACTATTACTGAGAATGTGCGATCTGATAGGAAACTTTTGATGATGTGAATAATGTAGGTTGGAGTTCCAGCTTTTATTAGTTTGTAGATTAGTCCCGGGTGCCAAATTCTGTCAAATGCTTGAGTGATGTCGAGGAATGTAGATATTGTGTGTTGTTTTTTCTGAAATGCAGAGTGGATGTGTTCTGTTAATCTAAGTAGTTGGTGTGCAGTTGAGTGGTGAGCAATGAAACCGAATTGATGTTTGGGAATTAAGTTAATGTTTTTGAGATGCTGGTTTAATCTGGCAAGGATTAGTTTCTCGAATATTTTGGCAATAACAGGTAGTAAACTGATGGGCCGGTAACTGTCTACTTTGGAATGATTTTTGTTGGGTTTCGGAATGGGGTGAATGATTGAATGTTTCCAAGTTTGGGGGAAGTATCCTGTTCTTAAAATTGAATTGAAAATATTGTTTAGGAAGGCTAAGGCTGACGGTGGGAGATTTTTTAAGATTATTGAACTGATTTTATCGTGTCCGGGGGCTTTCTTATTTGGAAGTTTCTGAATTAGAGTTTTTATTTCGCGTGGAGAGATGTATTTTATTCTGTGGGGTATATTAAAGATGGGGGAAGAGGCTATTTGTAAGATTTCGTGGTGTTTAGTGTGAAAAGGAGAATTATTGGGCGTAAACGTATTTTGGAAATGTTCTGCTAATGCTTCTGCTTTGGCGCTAGGAGAGTGTATTTTGCCTGTGTTTGTTGATAGAGGTGGAATTGAATTATTTTTTTCAGAATTTTTTTTTGTAAATTGCCATAGAGAGTTGTTTCTTACGTTTAGAGATTGTAATAAGGTTGAGTATTGCTGCTGTCTGTATGTGTACAAGACGTGTTTGCAAGTGTTATTTAAATGATTGTATTCTTTTTTTATTGATGGTATTCTTAATGAGTCCCAGAGTCTTCTGGTTTTATTTTTTAATTTAATTAGTTGAATTATTTTAGCAGGTAGAGGTTTGCTTAGTTTAGTGTAAGGATCTGGAATTTTGTTTTTTTGTACTTTGTTTATTTCATTAATTATTGTATTATTGAATATTGATATTGCGTCGTCAATATCTGTTGGAGATTTTAAGGTTTTAAATGAGGGGATTGAGAGGTTGATATTTCTGTTAAATGCTTTCCAATTTATATTAAGTGTGTTTAGGGATGTCGAAGAGGGGGGAGTTGGAGGGGGAACGGGGAAACGGGTAGAGATAATGACTGGGATATGATCAGAATCCAATTCATGGTACGTAAGCGACTTTAATTGGGAAGTGAAATTTGTGAGTGCTATGTCGAGGATATCTGGATTTTTCTGGGAATCGAAGGGATAGTATGTGGGATCTGGGGGAGCTATAATAAAGAAGGGTATTTGATGTTGTAAGTTACGTATGAAGTTGCCTGCCGGGTTGGTGATTCGGCATCCCCATGAGTGGTGCTTAGCATTGAGATCTCCTATTATGATTGTTGGGGTGGGTAATTGCAACAATGTAGATAAATTGTTATTGTTTATTTTAATTTTGGGAGGTTTGTATGCTGTTATTATGTTTAGATCACTGTTATTATTAAATGGAATTTTAATTGCTACAGTTTCGAGGCCGGGGGTGGGTGGTGGGATGAACTGATAGTGTGGAACGTTTTGTTTAATTAAGATTAGAACTCCTCCCCCTTGATCATTTTCTGTCAGATCTGTAAGTTTTGAAACCTGGGATTGAAAAGTTCATTGAACTATTGAGGTGAGTTTCTGTTATGCAAGCTATATCAACTGATTTTTGTTGGATGAAATGGATTAGTTCATTTTTTTTGTTTGAAATACTGTTTGAGTTCCAATTGAGAATGATAAAGTTTTTAAGGGGATGGTTGGCCGTAATTGTTGCTTAAATATGAGGTTATTGAGTTCTGTATGCTTTGTATTATGGGTGGAATTATTGAGGATATAATACTTGATATGTAGTTAGTGATTGAGTGGATTATATTCTGTAGAGTTGGAGTGAAGGTGTTATTGTTGTTCGTAGGGTGATTGTTGTTGGTTGAATTAAATGTTTGGTTTGTGGTAGTGTTAGGATGGGGTGATTGTGTTTGATTGTTGTAGTTTGCTTGAGTGAAGTTTGGGATTTCTGTTACTTGTGGGAGTGAAGGGAAGTTTGTAAGATTTAATGGGGGTGATGGCATTGGTAACGGATTTTCTATGATTCTCTTAGACAAAATATTTTGTCTTTTTTCGATTAGTTTACTATAGTATGAGCATTCATGAGATCGAAGGTCTCCCCTATGTGCTCCATTACAGAGTTTACATTTTAGATTATTATTGTTTTTGGTAGGGCATTGCGCAGTGAAGTGTTCTCCGGCACAAAACGCGCACGACATTATGTAATTACAATGGTTACGGGTATGACCAAAATCTAAGCATCTCATGCATTGAATTGGACCTTTTGATTTTTTTCTTTTCTCTGGTTTAACTATTGAGTTGCAAACGTTGTTGATTTGGAGGACTGATTCTATTTTGTCTTTACCATTAAAATCTATTGCGACCACTGGAATTGGTACATTGTTTTTCATTAATCTAGTTACTTTAGTGACTGACTGAAACTGGGATTTTATGTCTGCTAATATTTCTTCTTCGGTGATTGTTGGGTGTATATTTTTTATCACTATTGAAAACTTTTTACAAGAGGGATCACTGTAGGTATGAAATTGTTTGTTAGTTTCAATAAAATACTTCACAGCACTACGGAAATCTTGTACGGTTCGGAATAGAATTTTAATTTTGTTGGTCTTGAATTCTGTTGTAAAGTTATTGGATATTTTATTTTTAATTTCACAAATAAGTTCGGCGTGACTACTTGTGGCGGTAACAAAAATTGGTGGAATTGTCTTTGGCTCGGGTGGTTCTTCAGGCAATTGTTCGTTGAGAAAGCTAAATCTATTGGAAACTATTACGTTATACTGTTTCTGTAGGTCTGCATTACTATTATGATGGGTGTTACCTTGCGTTGCCGCGCGTTTGCTGTCACCTTCATCGCAGGTCTCTATCGATCTTTTACCGGAAAGAGTCCCGGCGGCCGCTTGGTTGAAGGTTGGTGGGACGCCTGATGATGGAGCCGGGGGGCTAACGTCCATCGGTGACGTTGTGGGGGGCGTGAAATTCCCGCCCGTTTGGAAGTTGCTGGAGTGACCTGCTGAGTAAGATTCCATGTTGCTGGCTGACGATGATGGTGCTTCACCGTTCAATGTGGTTAGGGCGGCACTGATTAACTCCCGTGTGATGGCATTGTTTTCGTTGCTCATGAATGAGAGTAACGAGCGATTGATGGACGCACTGCACTCACTGGTTTAAAGTAACTTTGGTGCGCAGATTGTGTAGCACTTTGAACAGTTTTGATAGAATTTATACAACACTGGACGGACAAAACACTAAACAAATACTGAAGTCAGACCGAGACTGGTCGGCCTCACTCGGCACGGAACGCTAGTAGCTGCTGATAACGGAGCGACTGCTCTGGCCCGCAACTGAAGCGAGAGTGCTTTGCGTCACTATAATCACTTACTTTTGTAGGTCCTCTTTTTTTTTGTCATTTGTTGATGTGAACTTGTTTGGTGATGGTCACTGGTGCTTTCTGCTGATCTATCTTCTGTGGGCTGATGGTTTCCGGGGGGCTGGCCAAGTTCCGGATGTGTTTGAGGAGCATGTTGTGCTGCTGCCTCCGTGCTGCTTGTTGGGTCGAACCGTGATTGTTGAAGCTGTTGTTGTAGTAATTGGTTTTGTTGCTCTAATTTTTGAAGATGTTCTTGTAGAAGGTGATTTTGATGTAAGAGATGTTGGTATTGCTGTTGTAGATTTTCCATTTGATTTTCGTGTGTGAATTGTGAATTGATTAGTGTCGTGTAAGTGTCACTAGATCCTTCATTGTTCAGTAGTTCCATGGATCTGCTGATATGTCCCCCTAGGGGGACATCTTCTGATAGCATTTTTGATACTTTATAGCACTATTAATTGTCATTCACTTTTGCACTTACTGGTTTCAACACTGTATTGCCACAATTGTAGTTAAATGCACTTGTCCATGTGGCGTTGCACCAATGTTGATATACAATTGTTCGTATTGTAGTTTTGCCGCAATGCGGCAAAACGGTCGTGAGCTACGCCTATGCAAAAGAATTTATCGATTGCACCGGCACTGTAAAATTTGGACTTTGGCACTGATAACGGCGCAAGCGATTCAGAGCCAAGGTACGTCCGTCCCGCTCGGCGGTTGAGAGCAAACTTTTTTTCCTTTGTATTTACAAACTCTATAAAGAAAAGAAAGAAATACCGAAGAAAAATGTCAATAAAATCTACACTTTGGAATTCAATGAAGGAATTTGAATGAAAAGGGGTCCCAAGATCTGCGACTACATCGGGAAGATCTCTGAAATAATTAGAGAAAGGTGACTGAAATTTTATGAGCATGTACTGCAAAAGAGCAATCAAAGACTAAAAAAGTTCTCATCCTTGCCCTATGATTAAAAATTTAGGAAAAACATATGCAAGTCATGTCTAATTTGAGAACAAACGTACAAAGAGAATTTACAAATCAGGCTTAATGAATAATAGAACAAGGACATAAGAACATGAAAAAACGGCCAGAAGATGGAGAGAGTGTGGCAGAAAAGCAAACAAATGCTTCTGCTGGATTTACTTTTTCTGCATCTGTTGCACATCTCATATTTACTCTTCAACCCTCCTTACTTCTCATTTAATATCACCTCTGATTGGGTATAACAAACACCAAATGAAAAACTAGATGTTAATTTATACTGGAGTTGGAAATGGTCTTTTGTTTTGTGTTCAGAACCGTTTAAATCACGAGACTAACACGCCGTGAGATGCAGCTCCAAGGAAATGAATTATACTTTTCCACATGTGTCATTCATTACTTTTTCGACACCTTTATAGATATGCCTTAATTTTACATGACAAACGGAATGAGGATACTTCTTAACGCTGTGTGGTTAGTATGAAGTAAAGAAAAGGGTTGATATGTAAGCTGTAGACGCAACTATCAAAAGATTAACTAAACCTTCTTGCTTTTCCTATACAAATTTCATATCATATAGAACTTCTTATCCAATGATGAATTACTATAAGAAGAGTGGATGAAATTTGTTTTTCTGAGTCATAATTTACGTCTGCCATATACAGCTTCTCTTACAGATGTATCGAAGTATTCCCCCATCGACCTCTTTCTAGCCCTCTTTCTCTCCTTCCCCGCTTTTTCCTAGTATTCTTCCGCTGCTAAGCCTCTCCATAGGTAACTACCGGGAGCGGTGGCTCAGTGCATCAACTTATGTCACTGCAGCGCCTCTGACCGGCAGGTCGTAAGTTCGAGTCCCGACGGCGGCAGGATTTGCGACACTAGCTTTTCAGCTAGGTCAAATTCAGTCGCTGTCTAGAGGAGAATTCTAACGCCGGCTGCTCTGATCGGTAGTTTTCCGTGGTTTCTCCGATCAACATCAGGGGAACACCGGAACAGTACCCTAGCAAACGGGCCACGGACCGCGCGTGATCTTTCCTTCCTCTTCCTTGTTCTATCCTCACTCGCGGGAGATCGGTCGGGGGACTTAGAACTTGTCCCGGCTGGGGCGGTGGCCCGCTGGTGGGAGATATCCGGTTGGGGGTTAGCCGACGGTAGTTCGGCGCCGAATCTGGCCATCCAGCGGGGGGAGACCGCCACCTCCCGAGCAAAACACGCACTGTACTTACGGGACTAATAACCATAGTAGTTGATGCGCGCGGAATCACTACCAATCAATCAATCCATAGGTAACTCACGAAAATGGCGCTTGCGCTCGCCCCTACGCTCGTCACCAGCACGCGCGCTGCTTCCTCCTCCTCCTTTCCCGCCGGCGCTGCCACCGCTGCCGTCTTTCCGCATCGCTGCCACCCACCTACCACAACGCGGGCCGGGCTGTGCACGACGGTTGCCATGGCAACAACCCGTGTTTCCAGAAGCCGTGCGATTTCTCATAGCAGAGGGATGCAGTTTCGACACGTTTTCTTCTTGGTGAAGCAAAAAGGGTCCGACGGACACCTGAAAAGCGCGATTCGAAATGGGGAGCACCTGGAAATTACTCCTTTGTCAACGACAATTTTTGTAGATTAGGTTGAGAGTTCGTCGTTTCAGGTAGTGGCTACACGAATGATGTACTGATCACAACTGAAGGAAATGATGGACTTATAAACATATTACGAATACGACGCTCGTTTCTATACAGTAGAACGTCGATAATCTGGATTATTTGAGTGCGAGTCAGTTTCAGATCATCAAATTGTGCTGTTACTTGCAATGAAATAGCAAAAGGACCGGTAGACGTCTTTATCGTCAATTAACTCCATAAAATCGTTCACAATTTACTCCGATGTTTTCAGATGTAATTGAGTGCCACCATTGGTGTTAATAATACAAATTAGTTGTTGGAAAGAGCTTATTACTATCTTATTTATAAGAACATATTATGCGTAATCTAATATGCGCACCTCGCCACAGAGCAGAATCAAGTATCTTACAAGTGTATGTGTGTATTTGGCATTGTTGGGTCGATAGTCCCACCAGCTACCGGTGTCCCCCATGCCTGGTCTTAGTTTTATTCCCATGCTTGGGGGTAAGAGCGACATGAGGCGAACATGACGTATTCTCTTCACCGTAACTAGCAAGATCCGCCTGCTTGAGCTTTCTTCGGAACACAGCTACAGAAACTGGGACGATTTTTTTGCCGCGACAACTCAATTTTTGCCGCGACCGGGAATCGAACCCGGGACTACAGCACGGGACGCTTGTACGCTGGTTAAGTTGGCAGCCTCCCCCCCCCCAACCACAACAAGTATATTGCATATAATTGCCAGCTCAACAATTTAGTCTTTTTGACGCTGTAAAGCAAATATGTACGTACATTATTCACTGTATACGATTTTTCCCCGATTCGATGGTACGGATTTCTGACTTGCGATTTATGTGACGCAATAATGTAATGAGAAGAAAATATGAAAAACTGAATGAAAGAGAATATCCAAATTCAAAACATAAAGTAGAAACTCCACTGAGAAACTCACATTGCCAATGCCCTTCGTTAACACATTTTGCTATTTTTGGGTAAATATGTCATACTCCCTTTATGGATCTTTCGTTTTTATATAGTACATTCTGTTAGCAAAAAACATGCCACAAACAAATCTGTAAATACATCCCAATAACGAAAATCGCAACACCTAGCCATTGCACATAGAGGTTTTGTGTCGGTACTTTTCAATAAAAATAAAGTTACAGTTTTCAACTGTCGCAACAACGCACAGTTCTAGCCACGCCAGGCGCCACCGCATTGCCTCCACAGCAACATAGAAATACGCGCACCCGATGAAAGTTTCGCGACCAACGAATGCTAAAGTCGCGTGTCACAGCGGCTGACAGACCGAGTTCAAGATTTTCTCTCGGCCTTCTCCTTCGCTTCAATAAAATCTCGCTCAAACCGAAACGGAGTGACGGGAATAGGTGTTATAATTGTGTCGAGAAATCATAGGCGGTTCATGTATGTGTCATGTGGTAAACCTGAATTATTGTAATAATCCATAAGTTAGCTTTGTTTTTATGTGATTTATTTTGGAGTATATTTAATAATAAAAATATCTAATTATTTTATGTGATGTGAAAATGGGTGTAAGGAATTATCAGTGTTTTCATGTATCTTAAATCTGTTTTACCACTTGGCCTTCATGAAAGATCAAACGTCGTCATATAGTGGAAACGGCCTTACAAACACTTTTAATTTTTTAATTGTTTCCCCTCTTCCTTTTGATATGATATTTTTGATGTTCCTCTTTTTAGGATGCTACACATCTCAACTTATTTAGGCGCAAGGATAATAATTCTTAAGAACATTCTATAAGGTTATTTTTGAGATTGTTTGCGTACAGTCTGCTACTAGGCCCATCGTACTAGAGATTCATCATTCTAGATTATAAGTTGTAAAGGAAATGCTGCCTTTGAGAACAACCGAACACAGATGGGTCAGGGAGCATAACTTTATGTCCTTCATGTCAACTTAGAACCTACATCAATTCCGAATGAGTGAATCATTATTTGTGCATTTATTTAAATATTACCATAAGAAGTTTTCAGATTCGTCTTTTTCTATAACTGACCTATTGCTGAAAAATGAATTGACATAGATCTTTAAAAACAGTCAAAACAGCACTATTATTTTTTTTCTTTTGGTTGTTGAGGCCTTTTGTTGTCTCCTTTGCTTCATGGTATGGACAGATTACAACCTAAAACCAAATTAATTTAACTTAATACTACACTTATATACCTAAGGGCGTCCCTTGGTTCATCAGCACTGTCCCTAGGTACAACAGTCTACAGTCATAGATGATCGTGACTACTATTGACTCTAGGTTATCTGTAGGAATGACGTTTACACGTTGAATTAATTACATTCTATGCTATTAGATATACTTCAATTTTTGTATAGTAATAGTAGTTATAAAATTGATGACAGAGAAATGCAGAAACGTTTACTTTCACTAATCAAATATGTTAAACTCTCATAAAATCACGGAAACAGCTCACACTACAAAATCGTTAACTTGAATAAACACAAATGGCAATAGCAATGTAGGGAAAATAACAATCCGAACTTTCTCTCACAGACTTCTCGAAAACACGTTTATCCCTAGATACATCTGTCAAGTACGACAGTTTCCCTTATTCGTCGGGATATTGTACATGTACTTATTATAAATTATGTAGAAATTATTACATCGCAACTATTGAAGCATGCGCTACGCCCTACTTCGGAAGCTCAGATCAATCTTTCGATAAAACGATTTAATCAATTTTAATCCTATGATCAGTGGAGCATTTGCTAGTCTCTGTGGTTATTCACATTGTGTCATCGTCATCTCTAGCTGTAAACTATCTCCCTTCTACTGAACGGGTAAGCTTCTGGGGCAACAGTCATTCGAAAATTCATCGCTTCGAGTAACCTCCCCAGCATGTTTGTGTGTTTCCGCCCCTTCGATCTTCATATTCCGACCTTTTTTCAGGAATATTCGACTGAGGGCAGTACATGTTCCCCAAAACATTTTAACCCTGAGGAGAAACTCGATACAATGGCCGAAGTGTGGGGCATTCGCTGAGAGCATTCGAATATCCATACCAACCCACACTTTTCCCTCGCCGTGACAGCACTGACTGCCCCCGTTGTCCAACAACCTCAATCAGCCGGCTTCCCGATTCCCCTTTCATCCGTAACCTTCCCCAAGCCATCCGGGCTGCTCCCCACTGACCCCGTGACCGAACACCGCCATTCTATTCATATATATGCCTCCGCTGCTCGCGACAGCTGGCGCTCATTTCAATGGTCTCAATTGCTTTCTACCAATATGCCGCACTACGTCAGCGTCTCGACGATAGTTACAGGTCACTATGCCCTCACCTTTCGCGATGCAAATTGACGCTATTGCTTTCATACTGACTAACCCTTCAAACACCTCCCAACATCCTCACAATCAACTCCATCATCACTTATAATATAGGTGCTTTTGTGTATACCACTATAGGTCACCATATATTCAACGATAGCAATCGCACTCTTCTTCATCATCATCATGTTCATTGTCATCACAAACTTCATCATTCCCACCTTAATAATGGTCCATATCTACTACGATTAACAACAATACTATAAGTATCCTTAGAATCACTACCTCATTATTACCATATACTCCGATTAAAATTTAGGAGGAAATGACAGTGAGAAGCTTGAACGCGGTTATTTAATCGAAAGCTTCGTTACATCTTGATTTTTGTTATTAAGTTTCCGATTGGATAGCCGTGTCCCAGATGATCAAAACTCAATTTGCCCTGTGTTTTAATCGGCGTATAACTACCATTACCATCAATATCACTGTCGCATCTCGTTTCCTAGTTTCTCGTTCACTTCCTAATACCTACTTCAAGTTACTTTCGTGAGTGTAGGTTCTTTCACAGCAGCCATAAGCAGCACCTTTTCTTCAACCTCGGCGCCCCGTCCTCTATTTCCGCCCCTGCTCCCGCCACCGCTTCCGGTACCATCACGGCCACCGTTGTCGCTGCCGCCACCACCTCCGCTACCGCCCCACCCCCACTGCTTTCCCCGCCCCCTCTGCCGCCCCCGCCCCCACCCGCTTCTCGTTTCCGTCTTCTGCTCCAGCGGTCGTCGCGGCCGGGGTTCGTGGCCCGCGAGTCTCGCTGAGCTCTTGAGCAGGCCGCGGCACCCCGCTGAGTTATGGACCAGGCGGATCCCGCCAATTTCCGGGACAGCGCCCCCGCGCCGCCCCCGCGCCGCCCCCGCGCCGCCCCCGCGCCGCCCCCGCGCCCCCCTCCGCCGCCCGCGCGCCGTCCCCGCAATGCCGGCGCAGGCCGCCGCCGCCGCCAGCCAGCGGGTAGCGGGCGAGGCCCCGCAGCCCGGAAACGAAGGGCGGAGGCGACGGGTGGAGTTGGCGGCCGGCGAGGGCGAGTGCGACGATTGTATTTGAGAGCAGGGAGAATCACGACGGGGCTGAAGGTGGGGATCTACACGTAGGCCGAGAAGGCAACGATAAACACGGCAAACCCACCGACATACATTCTACACCATGCGAGGGGCGGGGGCATTAAACATATTTTTATTGAATTGCATATTTGTTACAGGAAAAGCGGTGCGAAATATATAGATTGAAACTCTCTCTTTACTTAATTAGGAACACTCCTATATTAATATCATTATAGGATATATAGATTTTTTTGACGAATACTGAGTAAGCGATATACATCGTTTAGTGAAATGAAAGTCAGGAAACAGGGATGCTAGGAGGATACGATTTCCGGACATTTCATCATCCGACGCAAATTACATGTGTGATCGTGATTGAAAACCCTCTACCCAGAAGAGTTATACAAGCGTGCTGTCCACAGCTACCTGTGGGTAAAGGAGAACGAAATAAACGCCATATGTGACGGATATGTAGTATATGAACGCCACGATTGTTATTAGCAGAATTGGGGAAGCAATCAGAAGCCATAAGAAGCCGATTTATCGGGCAGTGAAGAAAGCAAATCCGGTCTTCTGCGCAACTAGAAAAGGGAAGGGAGGTACGGCTGGAATATCACAGCTCTATGTATACGTCGGTGGGTGAATGGCTAGCTTAGTGGTCTTTCAATTCCCGGAGTATTGGTTCGATGCCAACTGAAAGGCGTAGATTTTCGAAGGTTGTACAATCAACAGTGGTCGCATCGTACTTGTGGAATGCGGAAAAACTTGGTAAAGTGAGCAGCAAAATAAAGTCCTCGAACAACTACCATCCTAATCAGATCTTGTTTTTACTTCTTCACTAAGGAGAAGAGAGTAAGTTATGAAATGCAGCGCGAAAAAAAGGTGAATTTTCAGCGGAAAAATTATTATTACAGGGTCCGGGTAACGAAAGAATGGATAAATCCAGTCGCTAAATTTAGAAAAAAAATCCTCTAACACGTGGTTTAGCCAGAAACCATGTTTTGTTGGTCCTTAATACCGAAAAATTCAATGACAGCAAAACGTCTGTCCGTTTTTTTTTGTTTTTTTTTTAAATTTATTTATTGCTTGTTGGGTTGTACATAGTTCAGTATTACACTCTTTCATATGTAATGATGACTTACTACTAACTTAATACTATACTTAACCTAATTCTACTATTGCTACTACATTGGGGTAGATTACTCATGAGAGTATCTACTGTTCACAAATGTATGAGAATATTTTGAGGAATGAATCGAATGGGTATCTATTGTTTATTCTGGTCTGTGTGTTGTTCGTTGAGGCTAGATTGTATTGTTTTAGTTGGTCTATTGCGTTTATGTTGGAGTAGAAATTATTGGATATGCGTGCTATTTGATAGGTGATTGAGTTCATGTTTAATTCTCTGTGAAGTTGTTGATTTGAAATGAACCATGGGGCGTTGGTGATTGTTCTGAGGAATCTGTTCTGTATTATTTGTATTTTTTTAACGTTGGATGGTGCGGCATTTGTCCATATGGGACATGCGTATAGCATTATGGGTCTTATGATGGTTTTGTATAGTGTTATTGCATTTGTTAATGAAAGTTTGGAGTTTTTATTTAGTAATGGTTTGAGTTGGATTAATCTCACTTTGGCCTGTTGTATTTTAATGTTGATGTGGTTTTTCCAGTTGAGTTTTGTATCGAGGTTTAGTCCTAAGTATTTGATAGGTTGATTCATTGGTGTCCAGTTTATTATGCTATTGTTTAATAGTAATGGTTGGGGAGTAGAGAATGGTCTCAATGAAAAAATTTTTGATTTTGATTTGTTCGGGTTTAGTTTAATTTTCCATTTTGTTGCCCATTCATCTATTTTGTTTAAATGTTGTTGAATTTTTGTACTGCTATATGACAACGTGCGACTTGATATGAATATTGCCGTATCGTCGGCGAACTGTGCAAGTTGCGTGTAACGTGTGATGGGGATATCTGCTGTGTAAAGATTAAATAGCGTTGGGGATAGTGGTGAGCCTTGTGGAAGTCCTGCTTCTATTGTGCGTGGGTTGGAGCTATGATTGTTTATGGTTACTGTGAAAGATCTGTCTGATATAAATTGTGTGATAATGTTTAGTAGGTATTTAGGTGTTCCTATAGTTTTGAGTTTGTAGATTAATCCGGGGTGCCAGACTCTGTCAAAAGCTTGAGATACGTCTAAGAGTATTGCTATTGTGTGTTTCTTTTCTTGAAAGCTAGTGTGAATATATTCAGTTATCCTGAGTAATTGGTGTGCAGTTGAGATATGGTTTCTGAAACCAAATTGATGATTTGGGATAGCTTCTGACTTTGTTAGGTGATTATTGAGTCTTTTTAAAATTAGTTTTTCAAATATTTTTGAAATAGTTGGCAGGAGACTTATTGGTCTATAATTCGCTGCAAGACTATGATTAGTGTTTGGTTTAGGGATCGGGATGATATTTGATATTTTCCAAGAATGTGGGAAATAGCCTAATCTGAGTGATGAATTATAGATGTTATTTATATGTGCAATTGTGGATGTGGGCAAGTTTTTTACTATTTGGTTGCTAATTAGGTCGTGTCTAGGAGCTTTTCTTTTGGGCAAATTTTTTATGAGGTTTTTAACTTCGGAGGGTGAAATGAATTTTATTCTCTGAGGGACGTCATAGTTTGGTGCTCTATTTGAATCAATTATTGCCTGGTGGTCTGAGTGTATGGATGTATTGTTAGGTTTGAATGTTTGAGCGAAGTGTTCAGCTAGTGCTTCTGCCTTGTCTTGTGGAGCATATTTTATACCTTGTGCCGTGTTGAGGGGTGGCATGGTTATTTTTTTGTTTAGAAGACATTTTGAGAAGTGCCAAAGTGATTTATTTGAGGTACTTAGTGATTCTATTTTGGTGTTGAAGGATTGTTGGGTGTGTAGATTAATTGCTTTTTTTGTTATATGATTTAGGAGATTTAGCTCTTTTTTCAGTTGTGGAATTCTATTGTTGCTCCATAGCCTTCTAGTTTTATTGCGTGTGTTGATTATTTCTATTATTTCTTTGGGTAGTTTCGGTTTTGTCTTAATGAGAGAATATGTGGGTCTGTTGTCTTGCAAGTGCTTTATTGTGTTTGTTATTATTTCGTTTATCTGCATGACAGATTTGTCTATTTCTAGGGGAGAGTTTAATATTTTGAATTGTGGTGTCTTGGCCCTCACTATTTTCCTGAATGATTCCCAATTTATGTTTTGGGTGTTTAGTTTCTGAGTTGGAGCATGTGGGGGAGGTATTATTTTAGTGGTTATTAATACTGGAAGATGGTCTGAATCCATCTCAAATACTGGGGTTCAATGAAAAGCTGTATTTGTGTTAGTAATTGCTATATCTAATATGTCTGGGTGTTTGCTGCTGTCGTGTGGGAAATGGGTTGGTTCGTATGGCGTGAGTGTAGTTAGGTTTAAGTCTGTTATTATTTTAAGTAGTTGAGAGCCTGCATTGTTGGAAACTCTGCAACCCCAGTTAGTATGTTTTGCATTTAAGTCACCTAGTAGAATCATCGGGGTATTCTGTTGAAGAAGGGAAATTATGTTGGTGTTTTTCATTTTAATATGGGGTGGTTTGTATGCTGATATTATGGTTGTGATTCTATTGTTTATAGGGATTTTAATAGCCACGGTTTCTAACCCTGGAGTGTGAGGTGTGTCAGATTGTATATACGGGATTGATTTTTCGATAAGTATGAGAACTCCTCCCCTTTTTGATCTACTCTGTCTTTTCTTATTACATTGTATCCTGATAGGTTAAATGTCTTGTCTGGGCTGAGGTGCGTTTCGGTGATGCATGCGATTTGTATTCCTTTATCTTTTAAGAAATATTTTAGTTCAATTTTTTTGTTTGAGATGTTATTAGCATTCCAGTTTAGTATGATTAAATCTTTATTACACTGTTCTGGCATTATTGTTATTAAAGTAAGATGTGATTGAATTTTGAATACTGTTTATTATGGTTGGAATGATACTATTGATTATGCCCATTAAGTAATTTGTAATGTTGTTGACTATAGTGTGTATTATTGAGTTTGTGTTATTGTTGTTGTTATTATTTACATTATGGTGTGTGTTTTTAGTGCTATGCTGGTTTGTGTTTGGGTTTTCTTGATACGTAAAGCCAGGTATGGTTCGATTATAACGAAGATTAGGAAAATTGCGATTTGTAAGTATAGGGGCAGAAGTATTGTTGTTTGAATTTTCTTGGGGGGCAGTAGTTTTAGAATTGCTTTTGTTGGTCTCTGAAATTTTTTTTAAATAATTACATTCTGCGGACCGAATGTCCGCACGGTGCGGGCCCTTGCAGTTGTGGCATGTTGGTGTTAAGTTTTTTTGTGGGCATTTTGCCGTGTAATGGTCTTTAGCACAGAATGCACATACAATTTCATTATTACAGTTGTTTCTTGTGTGGCCGAAGTCCAGACATCTTAAACATTGTATTGGCACATTTGTTTTACGTCTTTTTTCAGTTTTGACACACAGATTACATATTGCATTAATTTTTAACATTCCTCAATACTTTGATGCCCGTCGAACTCTGCTGCAATAACCGGAATGGGGATATTGTCTTTGTATAGTCTTGTGACACTAATCAGTGAAGGATATTTTGGGTACAAATCTTCGTATACCTCTTTCTGAGTTACTGATTGGTGAATGTTTTTAAAAACTACTGAGAATTTCTTGTTTAAGGGATCCTTATAGGTATGGAATTGTCTGGCTGTGCTTAAGAGATATTTGATGGCCTTTCTAAAGTCCGCTATGTACTTGAAAGATAGCTTAATTTTGTTGTTTGCCATGTCAGAGGTGAATTGAGTGGTAATTTGCTTTTTAATCTCTTTGTTGAAGTGATTAATGTTCGGAATGTCTTTCACAAATATGGGGGGAATTTTTATGTTCTCGACTTCGTGTGTTTCGTCGTCGTCCAGGTAGTTGAATCTTTTGTCACGGTCACTATTTTCTTCAAGAGGAGCATATCTATTACTAATAGGCACATTATATTCACTGCTGCTGGGTTGTTTTTTTGATGGGCCGCCTAGGGGGGTACTGTCACCGTGACCTCTTTTTACACTGTTACTGGTCTTATCACTGCCGTTGATGTTGGCGGGGTCGTGGCTTCCTTGGCCGCGGGGCAGGCCGCTGGCCGCGTTGGTATGACTGACCTTACTGGAGCCTTGTGGTGGGTCGGCGGCTGGAGTACCGTTTCCATGTTCGAGATTTGTTGCCTGCAGGTTCTGGGTGGTTCCATTGATGTGATTGAAGGAGCTGCCTGATGAATCTACGAGGATGTGTTGATCCCCGAGTTGCTCGTAGGTGATGTCCATATCGGCTGTGTTGTACAGGAGCGCCATGGCTCCCGCTATACTCTGACCTAGGTCAGGGCTTGGTGGTTGAAAACTGCTATTAATATTGAAAAATTAATAGCACGACTTTAGCTCGGTTCGCTGCACTTGTAAGTTTAATTATCTATACGATACACAATGTTAAAGTCACTGATACTGAGTCAACTTGCACTGAGTCAAATTGAGACGTTCTGAGCTGTGCGGAGCACGATGTGAACTGGTCGCTGGCTCAGCGCGGAATGGACGTCTGTCCGTCTGTAAACAACGCAAATGGCTAAACCGTTGAA
Source organism: Teleogryllus occipitalis (assembly GCA_011170035.1). NCBI lineage: Eukaryota > Metazoa > Arthropoda > Insecta > Orthoptera > Gryllidae > Teleogryllus > Teleogryllus occipitalis. The sequence continues at coordinate 36,427 of BLKR01000753.1, read as the reverse complement.
CCGATTTTTTCCAAACTTGATATTCCTCAAGTGATGACTGAGGTTGCAACCCCCTTGAATTTGAAACCGATATCTCAATTTTGGGGGGTACTTTACATGAAGCCCCTGGAACATTTTCAACATTTTCAACAATTAAATTTTGTTGTTGGTGTTGGATAGTATGAAAGACGATTAAGAGAATAGTTTTGGTCTCAAGTTCGTTGAAAATCATGATTGATCGAAAATGACAAAAGTTCAAATAGTTTTCGGCACCTTCCTACCGCTACAATTTAGACATTTTTCTTGATTAATTCTGTTCCTTAAAGATATGTTTTGAAATAAAATTATGTCGAATATTTAGAAAATTTGAGTACTTACTGCGTAATTTTGATTGAAAATACGGGCGAGAAAGTAGAGTTTTAACAACACTGGTTTTAACAGAGAACGCCTCAAAAAATGGACAACCATTACTGAGACCGTTGTTGTGGCGTTCTGTGGGGCTGAATATGGGATTCAAAATTTACCCGTAACGTGCAAAATAAATGCAAAATAAAAACCTATAGGATTGCAAGAAAAAAGACAAGTATATCGTAATATAATCAACGTCTTTAGGGTCAAGTTAATTCAACGCTTACAGGCAAATTACATGATGCTATTTACACAATTTTATCACTTTAATTTTGTATTTACACTTCATTTAACTCTATTGGAGTTTTTATGGACGCACTTATAGTAACGTATTTAGTCATTCTCATAGAGCAGAGATTTCTCTCCATTTCATGTCACAAGTACGGAGTTACACAGCATGTAAAAGCTTTAAAATGAACGGCACGTCACCACTAAAACTCAGTTAATGGAATGATCCCCTTTTGGCTTTTTGGTTTTTAATATACTTTTTTAAGTAGTCAAGATATATGACATTAACTACTGTCCATAATAAATGCCAGATGTACGCAATGATGTAATCGTCGTGATTTGCCTCAGGAAATCCAGTATCGCATCTGCTTTTCTCATCTCGAGTTCCCTCTGTGTATGCCGTATGTACTGCTTTTGTTTGGCTGAACCTCCTTTTGCTTCTCCGTTTGTTGGCGTGTGAAAGGTGGCGAAACTTTGGCGGTGTGTAGCCGCTGATGGATTTCTTTTGAGATACTTGCCATTGTGACGTACGGTTTGAATATCACGTGATATCGTATATCGTACATCGTATTCTGTCAATACGGTAGATTTTGTGTACGTGCTTGTATGTGTGTGTGAGTAAGCGGTTAGGATAGGACAAAGAAGGGGAAGGAAAGATCGAACGCGTCAATGGCCGTTTGTTGGGGTACTGCTCCGACATTCCCCTTAGTTGATCGGAAAACCACGTAAAACTACCGATCAGAGAAGCCGGCCACTAGCATTCATCTCCAGACAGCGACTGAACTCGACCTAGTTATCTATCTAGGCTCGAATATCCTGCCACGATCGAGACTCGAACCCTAGAACATCCCGGTCAAATGTCCTGCAGAGTATAATGGATGCCCTAAGCCAGCTAAGCCGGTCGGCGTCGCGGAGACGAAAGCGCAGCGGCGCGAGGCGGTGAGGACTGCGGAAGACGCGGGCGGTTGAGGCAGGAGAGAATTCGACTCAAGGTGCTTAGCTGCCGATCCGATGGCATATTATATAATATTATAAAATGCACTGATATAGAAAATAAAGATCATTGAAATTTCGAAAATTGTTTTGTGTATTATATAATAAAGAATATTATAATAATGTATAAATTATTATATTTTAATAAATATAATTTATAATATTATAACATTTTAATAAATATTATAAAATACAGTGATATAAAAAATAAAGATCATTGAAATTTCGAAATTTTTTTTTCTCCGTTTAAAAAAGGGAGCTGGCTGTATTAAAAAAGTATTTAATCACAATATTGCTTGAACAATGTTGAACGTGTGAAATTCTATGAAGTAGAATCTTGACAACTAGTCATTGAAGTAAGGATTTAAATATATTCCAAAAATCAATGCATAAACGTCAGTGCCAACAAATGTGTTTAAATGTTATTGAAGGACTGGTTGTAGGTATTACAGAAAAATAAACATGAGAATATTTTGCCAATCTAATTCATTCGTTCCATACTTTTTGAAAAAGTCTCATTCCTTCTCTATTATAATAGTAACTTTTATAATACAGTATTTTCCTAAAATACTACTGTAATAAATTGGACCTACTTATTTCAATCATATTAAATGTTCACATTAATCTAAAGGTACGTGATGTGTTTAATACCAATATATGAATTATATGACTGAAATTCATTTTTTTGTTCTTCCTTTCCTCTTATGCGTTATATTTGTGATTTTGTTATCGATTGTATTTTCTCAATAATTTTAAAATAAATTTCAGATCCTTTTTACTATATGTAAATAACTGGACGTTATGAACAGACCTGCACTTTGTTCATATCTCGCTCTCCTAATTTAGTCAATTATTGCTAGACATGTCTTGGGAATCAGTATATTCGGCCGTAATTCACTGTATTTATGGTCTATGATTAACCATCAAGAAAAATGTCCATGCATTGACCGTTCAAGCAGCCTATACAACCAGTTTTTGGAAAAGACGCAATGGGATCGCTGCAGCTCCCTCTATGAACTTTTGTTTTTGATCCATTTTCCGGCCTTCAGACGCTTCGTGGGAATCGTTGATTACCGGTTTTAGTAAGTTTGTCTCTGGAAACCCTGAAACAATGATACCGTTACCGCGTCCCACCGCTAGTTCTTCCTCACAATGATAGGAAAGGTGGCTCCACATATTCGACATTCGGGATGTAACGAACGACCGCGCGCCGAATGCCGAGTAACGGGAATGGGTTACTCTCTGTTGAGCTCCAAACATTTGGTACTCAGGATAGCTCAGCGATAGCTCAGCTATCGCTGAGTCCCTGGGCGATAGGAATAAAAGGCAATCACCGAATTGACTTGCATGATTGTCTTACGTGATTGAAAGTTTTTGTTTGTTTTTTAGGACAAATCAAACGTTCTCCCAGCACCTTGCCTACTAAGGATTGAGCGGGCAGTCACTCACTACTCACCAAAAGCCGAAAGTGTGAAACCGTCATATTAATAAATGAGTGAAAACTGGAAAGAGGTTATAAACGTCCGGAATTCACTGGACATTATTCTGTATTTAAGAATACTTAAATACCCGCCCGGTATGCAAGAAGAGTGATAACAGAATAACCAGAAGTCTGTACCTGTACTCGATACTTGGATGAGATTATTGCGTACGGAAGAGGAAAATAATAGAAGAAAAGTTCTCAAATTGAGTTCCTCAGACCATAAAATCTCGTTCACGTGTAAAGAATTAACACTAAGACATTCAAATAATTTTCGTGATATGGAGTTATACTTTTTCTCGCTTACTTCCTCAGAAGAAAAAGTACTGTAATAATGCGCCGGAACAAGACGAATTTTCGTAGAAAAAGCTTATTGACGAGCCCTGGTAACGAAAAAGAAGATAAATCATGTAGTAAGTTAGTAAATTACTACATCTAACTAATTGCTACATCTACTAATTACTACTATTACTAATTACTACAACTAATTTAATATATTAAATTACTTCATCTAACACGGTTTTTGAGTTCTTGATACAGGAAAATTTGTTTGACTGCAAAATGTCCGACCGTTTGTCTGTGGTCGACTTCAGGGCCTAAACCGCTCAGCCGATTTTCTCCAAAATTGATTCCTCAATCGATTTAAATGAGCTCGTGTCCCTATGAGTTTGAAACGGATATTTTGTTTTTTCAAGGTACTTTATTTGAAGTTCCAGTTACATTTTCCAACTTAACTCAAAGGCAGCTGCAATTTTTTTTATTAAATTTTGTCCTCGGATAGCGTAATCTACGCTTAAGAGAACGCTGAAGGTCTCATTTGCGTTGAAATACCTGACTTTCCGAATATTGCAAAAGTTCAATTTTTTCTACATCTTCCTACAACTACAATATTGAAGATAGACCTTTTAATGAAATCTGCTCTCTTTATAAAAACACAACTTGAAATAAGGTCATGTACCATTTTTCGAAAATGTGAGTAGTTTTCGTGTAACTTTGCGTGGTATTTAGGCAAATTTAATTTTTTAAAACAATTTTTTATCCAAAACGGTTCCAATTTTCTCTGTAAATTTTCTTTTTGTGTGCATCGAAGGTCGGTAAATGAATTGGTGCTAGTCTCTTTGACGGTGAACTCTATATTAGAAAATTGTAAAAAGTTAACATTTCAAACCGACAAAATTGAAGATAGAGATTTTTACCTCAAACAAATCATGTTCTAAAAAATCAGCTCTTACAATAGGTCATGTACAATTTTTTAAAAGTAGTTTTGCTTAATTTGTGGTTGAAATTTATGCAATTTATAAAAAAACATTTTTCTCAAAAACCGCCCCATATTTTTTCTTCATTTTTTTCGACAGATAGAACAAGAACCGCTTATAAGAATGGCACAGGTCTCATTTCGTTGAAATCTCTGAATGTTCGAATATTGCAAATTTAGAAATATTGCTAGAAAGTATGTGCTGTCGACCAACACTAGTTAAGACAATAGTTCATGTCTAAATGACTTGAAATATGTGATATTTTTTATCAATTTTAGTGCATTGACCAAATTTTGAGATGGTCTCTTCTTTGCTTCTCTAATGTCTTGTTCTTCTAATATCTTCTCTAGTATCAGCTTCTCTAATATTTTCTTCTTTTGCTTCTCTAATATCTCTAATATAAAGTACCTTCGTCTTCATTGGACCTCAAATATATAATCAATTACCGATAACTCTGAAAAATAGTAAGTTCTTCAATATTTTCAAGCACAAGACAAAGACTTGGATTTTAAAACACGATGATAATGTTATAAAGAAGTTAACTGAAGTATTTCATTAAAACTGTTTGGTGTAAATTAAGTATGAATTTATTTATATTTGTCTATTGAAATGCACCTATTGCATCTCTGTAAATGTTCACTTATTTTATGATTTAAGGAATAATTTTTCATTTATGCATGTTCACAAAAACATGAATTGTAAATTTAAGAAATGAATATTATTAAAAAACACGCCACACACAAAAAATACTACGTAGAAGTAGACAGATAATAAATTATAAATCCAGTATTGCTAACCATCACAACTGGTTTTCGATAGTAATTCCAAAAAACTCTAATGTACATTATCTGTAAAACAAGATGGCAATAAATATTATTATTATCTTTATTATTGTTATTATTATTATTATTATTATTATTATTATTATTATTATAGATATAAAATATAGCTTCAGTGTGGTATGCGTTCAGTTGACCCACCTTTTGCTAATGGTGGTAGAAATCCATTCGTGGGTGTGGATTGCCATTTTGTTAGCAACATATTAAATTTGTAGTTCATTTACCGATAAAAATAATTTTTCTGCAACACGAGATCGAAAATGTTTTATTTTCAAATGTTTCTAACCTCTCTTTAATGGTACTTTCATCCAACTATATATGGTTGAAGGGTGGGGGAGAGATTCTGGAAATAAAAAAAAACGTGTGAAGATTATACTTCTCTTCCATATACCACATACAGTTTCTATTTTTATAAATAAATCAAAACAAATAAAATCACACCGAGAGACAGGCGTGTAAATGTCATTTGCCAAACGCCGATTTGGAGAACTGGTATTTTGGTCTCATTGTGAGGTGTAGTATTGATCCTGCCGCAGTGAAGTGTCAAAGCGATGGGGTCGAATACAGTGTAAAGCCTGCAGTTTTTGGAATATGAATTTTAATAGAAGCCCACTATAGTAGCTCTGTGTCCCAAAATGTATCAATAAAAGGAAAATGTAATTACATATAAAGCCGTTTATTAACGGTTCCAAAGAAGAGTAATTCGAGAGGAATAATTAATTCTATCAGTTCCGAGGATCATTGAAAATGGTACTATTGAAGTTTTGTGTGGTGGGCGGTGGTGGGCGACCAATGACAGGGCAGTGGACCTTTCTTCTGCTTGTCATGCCATTCAGTATCACTCACTTAACAGGCGTTTCATTTTCAGTCTTCGCGGAAGTGAAAAGTCTTCATTACTTTTTCGTCAATGTCCTTTGAACTACATAACGGTGGAAAAAAACCTATCTTTATGGAACAAATTTCTATCTTTAATATTTTAGTTGTAGAAAGACACCGAAAAAAATTTGAACTTTAGCAATTTTCGAAAAATCAGAATTTTCAACGAACATGAGACATGCACCATTCTCTTAAATATCCTTTACACTATCCAACAACAAAAAAATAATCCAAAAAGTTTGGGGATGTTTTTCCTGAAAATTTGGAAAATATCCCAGGAGCTTCATGTAAAGTCATCATCCAGATCGATGGGGGAATTTTTTGAGAAAATCGGCTAAACGGTTTAGCGAAGAGCGTTGTTCTCAGATGGAAAAACTGACAGGCGGACAGACGTTTTGCCGCCATTCGATTTTTCTGTATCATGCACCACCAAAACATGAATTCTTGCTACACCACGTGATAGAGAAATTTTTCTAAATTTAGTAACTGGATTTATCCACTTTTTCGCTACCAGGGCCCTCTAATAAGAGTTGTTCTGCTGAAAATTCGCCGTTTTTTTTCGCGGAGCATTACAAAGCTTTCTCTACTCCGTAGCGAGAATGTAAAAAGTGAGACAAGAAAGAATGTAAAAGAGAGTTTGGCTCTTCTGAACACAAATTACTATGGCGGCCTGTGTCGCTAGTTAGATGACGATAAATGAGAGCGAGTGAGCAAGCGACTAAGCAACTATTCGTCCGTTTAAGGTCTTCAGTCGAAACGCTAAATGCTCGATAGTGAGCGTCTATGTTATGTGTGTGTGTGATAGAGAGAGAGTGAGAGAGAGAGAAACAGAGAGAGAAAGAGAGAGAGAGAGCGTGTGGGCACATGTACGCGGGGATGCACCAAGAGAAAGTCCGAAGACCAACATTTTTCCCTTTTCACAGAGTACCGGAAGCATTGCGAAAACGGAAGAACGACGGCACTTGTGTAGTATCAACAACAGTATTCAGTCGATAATGTATTAAATGTAAGTGAGTACTTTTAAGCGATGTCGCCGTTCTTGACGTAACCCACTTGACGTTTTGGCTTTCCTCACGACTCTGTAATTAACATGCGATATTAATGTATGCTGAGAAAGTGAAGAGGAGAAAGAAAGAAACTAAAGAGAAGGAAGAAGAAAGATCTAACCAGGTGATCCTCGGCTTAGGGAGGAGAGAGGCGGACATTCTACACTATCTACATAGCTAGATCGAATTCCTAACGACATCTGAATTCCTATCTATGTACTTATTAGTTTTGCGGCTAACCAAGTAACCAAGTTTTTATCGACTTTTATTACCACCGACTCACTTTATTCCACTTTCCTCAACAGTATTTATAATTACATGCTCATTCCTGAGTTTGAGCTAAAAACATCCATTTGTTATCGTCCCAACGCAAGCAGAACATATAGTGAATTACCGAAACGTGATTCCGGAGACGCGCCAACAGTATGCATGTGAAAGAAACCTGTTCAGTCCACCGCAAATCCCATCGCGCTTACCGCAAATCTCATTTGGTTCATCGCAAATTACGAACGGCGCGAGCAAGATTAGCACCCTAGTACCGAGAGACGCAGCGCCGCAGGTCACAGGTGCTTCTGGAAAATGCTCATTTGGCGGACATACTAGCTGTAATTACTTCCAGATCTCTCAGGAAGCGCTCGGCTGCCTGGCCGCCTGGCCGCTTCCCGCACGCCGTTCACGGGCTTCCGCGAGCTCCCGGCACAGAGAATTCCATAGTGTTGGACTGACTGCAACCGCCAGCCCCGACGCCTCCCTTCCTTCCCTTCACCCTCCACCACAGTCACCGCCTACGGCTCGGCCCTTGCCTCCGGCTCGGTCCCCGCCTCCGGCTCGGTCCCCGCCTCCGACTCGTTCCCCACCTCCGACTCCATCCCCGCCTCCGGCTTGGTCCCCGCCTCCGGGCTTCGCCCCCGCCTCCGACTCGGCCCCCACGTCCGATTCCACCACCCCCAACACCATCACAACCGCCTCCGCCTCCTCCTCAATCCCCGCTTCACCCCCGCCTCCGCCACCGCGTGTCCCCACCACCACCACCACCACCACCACCACCGCCACGCCGTCGCTCCCGGGACACTGTGGAGCTCGGTCACCGGTAACGGTACGCCACGACAGTGGTCGACAGTAGTCGGAACAACCACAATTGTGCAGCACACCCGTTCCATGTAATGACGGTTCAGCTTGCATTCATTCGCTACGGCGAAGTAATGGGTTCGGCATTGTTTCTCTACACTGCTGTGTTGAAAAGAGTTCGTAGAAATTGAAATAATGCGGTTTTAATTAGTTGACGGCTTTAGGAGGCACTCCTCAGTATTGCGTTTATTTTATCTGATAATTCCATTAACAGATAAATTAATATTTGGTGTGCAATGGATAGAAAATGGAGACATCTGCCCAACAAATACTTACATAAAGTTTTATATGTATAAAGTTTTGTCGCCGAGAGTGCTGTTGAATATTTCTGATTGTCCTATCGATTAGTGATTTCGAGAGAGTCAACTGCTAAGTCCCTTAAGTGTAGAACATGCAGTTTTATCGCGAGAGGTGGCAGAGTTCTTACCACGCTGGGCGGCGAGATCCGGCGACGACCTACACGTCGGCCTGCTTAACCAGGTATCTCCCACCAGCCGGGACAAGCTCTAAGCTCCCTACTGGTCTTCAGGCACGAGTGGTCATGTAATGGGTGTAAGCGTGTGTACGTAAGGTGTGAGGATATGACAAGGAAGATGAAGGAAAGATCGCGGGCGGTCTGTGGCCCGTTTGTTGGGGGTACTGCTCCGGCATTCGGCTAGTGTTGATAGGAGAAACCACAGAAAACTACTCATCACAACATCCGACTGCTAGAATTCTCCTCCATAGAGCAGCTGAATTCGAACTAGCTATGTATCTAGTATCGAAAATCCTGCCCCCCTCGGGACTCTAACCCTGAGACCTCCCGATCAGAGGCACTGCACTAACACCATTTAATGTTCTGAGCCACCGAAGTCGGTGAATATGTGTGAAAAGTGTTCAGAAAATAAATATGAAAAGTGCGCTTGAAGTTCATCAGCAAGTCAAACCACTACCTCCGGCAATGTTTAGTGCAGAAATAGATTATTGGGTTCCAGCGATGAGTCGAGATGTTCACTAGAAGGTCCTATTCATCCACCAAATTTAATCAGGTCGCACCCGGCTGAAGGGTCGCTTCACTGTGGGCAAGCAAACCCGTCCGCAGCAGTCCGCTCGGCTTTTGTTTTCAGTTCTCGGCGAACTCCGGCGGAGGTCTCCTTGTCGGCGCAGTGATCAATTATGCGTTCGTAGCTGGATAATAATCGAAATCTTAACTTATTCGTAAGGAAATTAATTATAATTAGACCGTTCCCCAGATGTCTAAAGTGTTTATAACACTTCGTATTTGCCTCAGTTGATAAGAATATGTGTCATGAGCGGCTCATAATAGCAACTTGGGACTGCCCTTCATACTTGGCAAGTTCGGAGACCTATTGAATGCGATTTTTGAATGTGTCCAGAGAATGGACCCACGCATATTTTCAGAGTGAAAACTGTTTCCCTGAGTAAATACAATACGCACAATATAATAATACAACTTTGCACTGCGTTCAGAAAAATTGGCGCGAGATTTAAAAGAAAGGCTTGTACAAATGCAACGGAATGGCGGTACGTCACTGGCCCATGAAAGTCATTGGGAAGAGTTACTTGATAGTTGTTACAAATTTAGCTCCATTAATTCCTATTTTCTTTTTAAGGCAAAGAAATGGTCCATTAAAATGAAATAATACATCAATCCGATTTCAAATTCTCCATTGAGAGTAAAATTTTTAAAAATTAATCAAAAGTATCTTGATTTGTAATCTTGTTTACTTAAGAGTGATATAGAAGTACGATCTTTATACGTTCAGATTAGGTTTAACACACAAATATTCTTGTTTGTTAAAAGCGCTGTCCGTCCGTAAGCGATGAGAGACTTGATATAGAGACTTGTTAATTTATTTCACATTATTACTAAATACAATAAATAACTAAATGTTTTAATTACACAACAAAAAGTGAAAACAAGGAAAGAATTGGACATTCAAACATATTCTGGTGCCTTAGCAAAGATGTTTATGTAAGGGAGAATTTAGTAAGAAAATACACCTAAAAAAGTGATAAGTAGTGAATAATATAAACATAACATAATTATCGGTTACTTGATAGAAGAAATATGGCAAACATAGTTTTGTATAAAGTCACTATTCACCGTATCGCATCGCTCCAGCTTGCACTTGTACGCCCCTTTCTGGATTTTAAGGGGAAATGAGTGCAGTGTCAGGGGAAGTTACCCGTGTCCGTAGTGCCAGGCTTCCCAGGCGAACAAGTAACTCGTGCGGGCTCGATTTGACGTTCCCGGTGTAATGACTGTAAGTCTGCTGTTCGAACAAGCAAGCTTTTATTTTGTTTAATTATATTTTATTTTGTTTATGGGTGTACATCTCGCATAGCCAAGCTTCAGTACGATTTAGTTTGTTGTAAATGTGTATATTCTTGCTTCATCGAAGCTCTTGCCAGGTTGCTTATATCAAGCGGATGACGAGCTCAGATATCCCAGTCGCGCGAGCTCCTTCCTAGAATTCATCTCTCCCAACTGCACAAGTTTCAACCAGCAGTTCCAGCAATTCTCACCCGCGGTCCTCGGCACGTGCCGCCTTCAGTATCTTCTGAGAACTCATTGCCCCATGCAAATATTTTAATAAATTAACCAAATAAATTTCATCATAATTTGTAGTATTCAAAACTTTGTATGACCATGTTATTTGCTTAATTCGCAATTTGCAAATACATTAGTTTCAATCTTGATGTCAAGATAATACGCGCACGGTGATTGGCCAGTCGAAGCAGACGGCGCGAGGATGTGGACGGCCAATCCGCTAACGTCTGCAGTCAGTCTAGAGAAAACCAAGGATGGCAACAGAAACAAAACTAAACGTTTAGTTTCTGCGCCGCTGTAACAAAATTATTTTCTCGTGAGTTAAGTTTTGTTCCAACGAAACGAAAGTTTGTGCGAATTTAGTGACCTTACAGAAAGAACAGATCGTTGGAAACTATTGTTTCGTTTCTTTACTGAAACGAAACGAAAGTGAATTTCCTTGCATTGGGAAAGAAACATTATTGCCTTATTTAGTTTCGTTATTAATATTTGTATCATATGGGCCAAATATCACAACCATTTGGATAAACAAAGGGCCTGAGACAAGGATGTTGCTTATCACCAAGTCTGTTCAAAATATACCTGAATAAAATACTGAAAGATTGGCAAAATAAATGCAGAGGTATGGGTATATGTATCAATGAAGATTATCTGCATATCTTACTATTCGCTGATGATCAGGTTATTTTAGCTAATGACGATTTTGATGTAGAATATATGATGCGAAAACTGAAGGAAACGTACGAGAAAGCAGGACTGAAGATCAATTTTTCCAAAACAAAATATCTGGTGGTAGGAGAAAATGCAGGCTGCAGCATACCAATAAATGGAGAGCAGATAGAAGCATGTGAGGAATTTAAATGTTTAGGAGGAATCATCAGTAAACAAGGAGACTCCAAAAAGACACTATCTCAAAGATCACGCAAGGGAGACATGTCACTCAAAGGTTAAACTCTCTACTTTGGGGAAATGAAATATCCAGATCAACTAAGAAAAGGCTGTTTGAAACCATCGTACAAAATGTAGTGCTGTATGGATCAGAAACGTAGGAAATAAGAAAACGAGAAAAAGACAAATTAAAAAGCCTGCAAATGTATTTCATGAGAAGAAGTTGTAGAGTGTCTAAAATGGACCGTGTAAGAAATGATGAAATTTTGAAAAGAAGGCAAATACAGAAATCGATTTTAGAGGAAATGGAAACACGAAGATTAAAATGGTTTGGTCACGTGAAAAGTCTCGGTTATGAGAGATGGCCCAGAAAGATCTCTGAGTGGCTCCCCATAGACAGAAGAAAAAGAGGTAGACCCAGAGAAGAATGGCAAAAGCAAGTTATGAAGGACATGCAGAAAAGAGGCCTTGAAGAAGACGATTGGAATGATCAGCCGCAGGAGCTGTAGACAACTTGCAAGAAGAAGATTATTATTTGTTGAAGAACAGTCGGGAGAGGTCTATTGAGAGGATTTGGACCTCAGACTAAATTTCTGTACGTACTATTTTGTTTCAGAACTACCTAAACACCAGTGATTATCTGTACCTTTCCTCTATCGATAATGTCATTACTCTTCAAATGCTTCCTGGCTCTTGCTCGCAATACTCACGGAATCTGGATAAGGCGGAAACCTGCCTTCACCAAAAAAACTCACACTCAGAACGAACTATTTTCCAATGCAAAGTACACTTCATAAGCCGGAAGTACCTGCCTGACGCGCAAACGGAAAGGAATTTTTTCTACGACGATACTAAAAATTCTGGATAAGACAAAAAACAAATATTGTTTTAAAATTAAACATTGACTTGTCAGTACATATAACGGCTTCGTACCATGAGACACTCAGAGCTGTTTGTGCTCGTCCTTTCGCTTTCTCAGCTACCCTTGGCCGAAAGGCGTATTCCCCACGCTACTAGTGTGATTATTTGTAATTACATTGTCTTTCATAGGCCCAAGTGAAGGAAGGAGAGAAGCGAAGACTAATTGAAGTACACGAACAAAGCAACACGTCTGTTAAGGTTATGATAAAGAGATTTAAAGTTGGGGAAACTCAAGAGTATGACAGCTTAAAAACTAAGACAAAATCAAGAATGTATGGTTAAAGGATACTCTTTATAAGAGGTTGCCACAAAACTCACGAGGATTTACGCAAATAGCCGTAACTTAAATCATCAGATGAATTCATCTGGTCCTACAAATAAAGAAGAGAATACCATTTATTGATTTATTTTTTGTTTATTTATTTGTTTGTTTGTTTATAGTACATCGAGGTTACATTTTAAGGGACCTATATCTTTGCAAAAATTGTATTAGGATTATTCAAGCATGTATTCGACCTTGTCGTCTGTCCGAACCTACGATGTAAACATCAGTTTTTGCCGGCTTGTCTGCCCTTCGAGGCAATAGACACTGCAGACAGATGGACTAATAGCGGCGACGCGGCGCACGTTTAGGCCGCAGGACAGGCGTCGCGCGTCAATAGATTTCTTCCCACGCTTCGGACTTTGGTTTTGTAACTACTTTAGCTTCTGTGCGCGAGAAACAGTAACGGGACGCTTCATTTTGCTTAGTTTCGTTTCTGTTGCCATCCTTGAATAAAACCTCCGCCAAGACAGCTCCTTGCCGCGCGAAACTCGTACTTATTTTCACAACTTCTTCACATCGCAATGTAGTTGAGTACACGCGTGTGTAAGATTGTTTAGTATGCTAGTCCTACAGTTCAATATTCTATGATGAATTTATTAGTGTTATTTTAATAGTTAAACTCTAATATTGTGGTACAGACGCCTCCGTACTTCGCCAGCTCGCAATCATGTCGTAACATCTTCGCATCGTTACATCTTAAGTGTACGGGTATGTAAGATTGTGTACTAACTTGCCATTCCAATAGTTAAATGTGTTCCGTGATGAACTAGTCAGTATGTTTGTAATTGCCCGGACTTGAACTATTTACATTGCACTAGAATATGTTTCATTCTATTCTTGCGTGTTGCACAGAGTACAGTATTCAATGTTCGTGTTCAACCAATGATTGTCTGTGCGGGCAACCATTTACCTAGCTGATGCTCTTCTAATGGTTGTCAACGTGGCAGTTTCCGTTGCTGCACGCCTGCTAATATCACGGCAGGTCACCCAGTCTTGTGTTTCTACGAGTTCAGCTAGTATAGACACGGCTCCACGGCCGACACCTCGCGCCTGTTCTGAGCGCCCACGTTGACGTACGTTTAGCAGAACATCACGATGTAAATGATCTTGGCTGTCCAGGTGACGCCGCGTCGAAGGCTGTTGCCGACGTTTCGACCATCTTGTCGTGGTCTTCCTCAGGGCTGTTGGACAGCCTGGACAGCCAAGATCATTTACATGACTCTGGCCGCGGAAGCCTACGACTTCACAGAACATCACGGTGTCGCACAGCGCTTCTCCGAGCTGTCTCGCTCGGCGCATCTTCCAGCCTCCAAACGTAACAATTGCCATTTCTTCTCTTACAGTATTACATGTTAATGATGCTGTGAATCCTTCATAAATGTTCAATATGTTCAAGCAAATCATAAACTGACAATCTCAATTTTAATAATGATTAATGACAGCAATTCATGCTTACACCCAGTTATATCAGTCATAAATCTGCATTTCAATGATCTACGCGTTCATACTACATTGTTCAATTTAGCAATTTTTTAAAATAATTTCATACTTTAATTATATGTATCATTATTCAAATCTGTGTTTTTAATAATGTCTGATTCATAAGTAATGGCAACAAACAATACTGAAAATACCCAATTTTAGGAACGTATGGTACTTGCCCTTTAAAAGAGGTGCTGGTCCTCCACAAGGGTAAGTTTAGATGGAGAGTTACAAGGGAATGCCGGAAAACGGTGTGAATATTAACACACGTTTAAATTCCAGTCCGCTGCTCACATACCAACTCTGACAACATTTAATACAATTTCAAATACATGTAAAGGGAGTGAGACGTTGAAGATTGTCACTATAATATCTCCAGAAAATTAATAACATTTTAGTTAGATTTAAATGTAGTTATTATTTCCTGTTTCTCGACTTCTGAAAGAAAATTTACAAAAGAAAAATGAGTTGCAGATAATTATAGAAAGCAGAATACAAAATGTAAATAAATTATTTACACATATGTTCTGCGTCTCCAATTCACAGCAATGCACAACTCCAGTCGTCTGTGCAAGGACCTGACAGCAATGTTTTATTGCGCAATGAATCTATGCACTGGAATTTCAACCTGTAGAAAAAGAGTTCAATTCTCATGAATCAATGGAAAAAATCTCATTCTGACCATTAATGTTGATGTTTGTTCTCCTGTCAATCGCGACAAGTCCACGGATTGCTGTAGTTATGCTTCCCAGTCTCACCCTCCTCCGTATTCGAAAAAATGGACATCGAAGACAAATATAGGAAACATCATTTGAGAAAAAGTTTCATGATCTGCATGAAATAACGGACTTCTCAGCATTTTGCTTTCTTCACAAGATTCATTCCCAAAGCTCAGAAGACAGAAGACTAGAGCTGATGATTTACCAGAAGAAATTTCAATTTGGTTAATTCTTCTCACCAAAGGCTTTGCCAGCAAAGCTTCTCAACATTCAAATGACAATCAATCAGATTTAGATTTTGTTTAAAATCTCAAGTACTTATTTATTAAGGTCAGAACAACATTGTGGAGTGTTTGTAGTATTCCAATTGAACTGAATAAAAATCACCCGGTTTAGTGTAGTGCTATAAGGTACCAAAATTTGAAGAGTAAATCATATTTTAAATTCTCTTAGCCATCCGTACCATATTTTATTTTCAGATTTTACATATATGAGTCGTGTAGTATTTGTTTCAGTTGCTTTTCTGAAACTTCTGTCGCGCAAGATGTTACCTCCCTTCTCTTTAAACAGCAGTGATCTAACAACTCGCTTCAGTATCTATTAAACCCCCCAAAACATATGAGACAGATGAGTCATTCTTTTGTCAGTTATCTTCAATGTCCGCGAAATTGATCCCTTTCTGTGAATGGGGCTACAAACATACCATTATTCAGGTCAAACCTAAACATTTGGAAGATAACACATAGTGTCCAGGACAAGAGTATCTTGTTCCCTGAGCCATGCCACTAAAGAAGAGATTAGCATCAGAATCAAACCTGCTTATTTACGTAAAAATGAATTTAAAATTCAACTTCATTTTATTCTTCCAACAATTATGAAATACAAGAATTGATAATAAATTAGTTTGAAGATTGTAGGCATTTCTTTAAATGTGTTTAATTGTCTATTGATTCTATTCTTTTGATATTTTTTATCGGTCATGAACTTGGAGATTGTCCCGGCCGGGGCGGTGCTCCGCTGGTGAGAGACACGTGGTTGAGGAAAGCCCGGTAGCCGACGGTAGGTCAACAATGAATCTCACCATCCAGCGGGGAAAGATCACCGCCACCTCCGGAGGAAAAACAACACGCACGATGAGACCAAGGAACTTAGCCGTTGAAGCGACCGGAATCATCAATAAATGAATTTTGATATTCATTAATTAATTATCTGTTTATATGTTTTTGTACATTTGCAACAGTGTATGGGGCGCGTTGTAAAGGGCTCTGCCCTGGTATTTGTATGGAATCGACCAAGGAAACCGCAGATAAGAGCTGTCGGTTCACCTGTCCGATTGCGACAGACGCCACTAACTCGCTGATGCTTAACACACGAAACCAATTTCCGACACCTGACCGGAATCGAACTTGCGACCTCCCAATCACAGCACGCTGACCACAGCGGACTGAGCCAACCAACATTATCAGCTCGCCGTTACCTCTGTTGGTAGAGAACACACACATGCCCATATAACACTGTAAATATGAAATATGGGGGGGGGAGGTAAGATTCCTATTGGAGTAGCTCAGTATGATGTAATCTATCAGGAGAAAGAGATGTGCATCAGAACAAAGGGTTTTAAATGTATATTTAATATTTTAGAAACAGTAATTTTGAACTATTGTTAAGACAGAGGGCAGCAGAAATATAATTTTTGTGACTGCAGTTTTGCTAGAATAATCAAATGCAAATCCCCTGTCTTTATAAATAAGGTCAAACTCAATACACCACTTGCATTCTCAATCCCCCATATAATGTCATTAGTCTTATTGTCAACCTAGTGACGCAAAATTGATCACTGTACGGCGGGGATGCCTACCGCGCCTGCCCCCCCCCCCGGCGGTCTCGCGCCAGCGGCCTCCCTATCAGACCGGCGCGCCACAGCTCTCCGCTAGCGGCGTCATTCCATTGTGCGCTCCCCGCCTCTCCGCGCCTCGCCGCCGCCTACTGTCACAGGCTCACTGTCTCCGCCTCCGACTCCGCCTACGCAGCCGCCTCCACCGCTCAGCCACCCCCGCTTCTAACTCCGCCTCCTCTAGAGCCACCGCACCGGGAGCGGTAGCTCAGTGCATCAACTGATGTCCCTACAGCGCCTCTGACCGGGAGGTCCTAGGTTTGAGTCCAGGCGGCGGCAGGATTTTCGACACTAGCTTTCCAGATAGGTCGAATTTAGTCGCTGTCTGGAGGATAATTCTAGCGACCGGCTGCTCTGATCGCTAGTTTTCCGTGGATTCTCCGATCAACACCAAGCGAATGCCGGAGCAGTACCCTAACAAACGAGCAACTGACCGCGCGCGATCTTTTCTTCCTCTTCCTATCCTCTCCCCTCACACACACTTACACTAACATGCACTATACAACCAAGTATTCCGGGAGACCGGTCGGGAGCTTACAGCTGGCCCGACTCGGGCGTTTCCTCGCTGATGGGAGAGTTCTAGTTAGGGGGAAACATCACTAGCTGAAGGTAGGTCGGCACCGGATCTCGCCATCTAGCGGAGGAATATCACCGCCATCTCACGAGAGAAAAACATGCACTACACTTACGGGACTAATGACCAAATCAGTTGACGCGTCTAGAAACACAAAAAAATCAATCTAGTGCCACCTCAATCCCTCTCTCCCACCGCCACCAAAATTTTCGACCCGACCTAGATAGCTAGCTCAAATTCAGCCGCTTCTTGGCGCACAATTCTAGCGGCCGGCTGCTCTGATCTGTAGTTTTCCGTGCTTTCTCCGATCAACACCAGGCGAATGCCAGAGCATTACCCTAACAAACGTGCCACGAACCGTACGCGATATTTCCTTTCTCTTCCCTGTTCTATCCTCACCTCTTACTCTTGCGCATTACACTACCGCACTTGTCGGGTGACCAGTCGGGAGCTTTGAGCTTGTCGCGGCTGGGGGAGATCCGTGTATGGGGAAAATCTCTTAAGACGAAATGTAGATCGATGCCAGATCTCACAATCCACCGGGGGAAGAACACCGCCACTTCCCATGATAAAAACATGCACTATACTTTCGGAACTAAGGACCATAGCAATTGCGTCTGGAAACCCCAAATAATCAATCATTGAACACACCGCTACCACTTCCACTGCAACGCAGTCGCCTCCGCCGCCGCCTTCACACTCCTAACTCCCCAGCGCTCCTCCCCGACCGACCGCCCCCCGGTTTGCCATCACGTTTGTTTGCTGGCGGCTTTGCCGCCGGCGCCCATAGCAATTGCGTCTGGAAACCCCAAATAATCAATCATTGAACACACCGCTACCACTTCCACTGCAACGCAGTCGCCTCCGCCGCCGCCTTCACACTCCTAACTCCCCAGCGCTCCTCCCCGACCGACCGCCCCCCGGTTTGCCATCACGTTTGTTTGCTGGCGGCTTGCGCGGCCCCGCTCCCGCCGCCGGCGCCGTGTCGATCGCGACGTCGCTCTTTATCAGTGCGTCGTCGCCGCTTCGTGCTCCCACGCGCCGGCCCGCCGCCCGATCCCCTTCGCGTCCACCGAGCTCGGCTCCTTGGCCGGCATCTCCCAGCCCTCTATAGCGCGGCCGCCCCCGCCGCCGCTGGGCCTTCGTCCTCGCGTAACCTCCTCATCGCCGCCCCCGCGCCGGAGGCCGTTCACTCCCCTCCCGCCTCATGCGCCCCTAGCAACCCTTTCTCCCGCCGTCGCGTCTCCGCGGTATCGTGTGTCCCGACGCCTCCGCCTGTCTGGCCGCCAGCTCGCACGCTCGTCCGTCCGCTCGCCCACTCCCGCTCGCCCACGCACTCGCCTACTTGCTCGCCCGCTTGCCCGCCAACCCGCTCTCTCGTTCAACCGCTCGCCCCCTAGCTTGCTTTCTTGCACGTACGCTCCTTCGCTTGACCGCTTGCCCGCCCGCCCCCTCGCTCGCTCGCCCGACAGCACGCTTTCTTGCCCGTCTGCCCGCACGCCTTCCTGCAGCTCGCTCACTCGCCCACCCACCCGCCAGCTGCCTCTTTCCACGGCCCATCCGCTCGCCCGCTCGTCCACCCGCTTGCCCGCTCGCCCGCTTGCCCGCTCGCCCGCTCGTCCGCTCGTCCGCCCGCTCGCCCGCTCGCCCGATCGCCTACCCGCTCACTCGCCATCCCCTGCTCGCCCGCTCCACTTCCACCCACTCGCCCGCACGCTCGTCGCCCTGGCTCTTGCCGCCCGCTCCTCCACCCGCCCGTTTGCGCGTCGTCGCAACCCCCCCCCCCCCAACAGCTCCCGAAGTAGGCGGAGGCGACGCCGCGGAGGCGCGCGGCGCCGTGGCGCCTTCGGGGTCTCTTTCGCTTCGTCTTGTCGCTAACTGCATGACTTTGCCTCGCCGCAGGAAATGGCAGAGCAGAGCAGAGCTCTGTGACGTACCTACGATGTACTTAAGAATCTCGTTCACTTCTTGCGCTCGTGCTGCGGCGTCACGCTGGTATTGTTGCCGCGTTTGAGGAGTGTCTGGGAAAGCGGAAGCTCGCATTTTCAGATAGGTTCCCTAAGGACCACTCCCCGCGGAGTTCGTCTTCTTTTTCCAGGTCTAATAATTAGTTCTCGTCTGTGAAATAAAATCCTTATATGCGCGACTTTTGAAACGGTGTATGTTGAGTTGGAAAGACTTCTTTTCGTGTCATGTTTTAATATTAATACTTAATGCAAAATATTTATCGTTTCTTTTATTCCGTAGATGCTGATAAACTAAAAGAATAGGAACGCAAATTTCCTCTTTACTTACAAACTTTTCGTACTTCGATCATCTCGAAAATCTCAAAAGCCACGAAATCACCAAAGTTTATGTAACATAATATAGAGTTTCATAAACTAATATTATGCGAATTGAGGCGTATTCATCCGACTAGATTGTTTCCGATTCACCAGTTATTTTCATGTTTTAAACTCTTCATTCAGTGTTTCTCAAACACCAACATATACAACTGTAAATTAATTACGTCGATGTTTCTTCAAAAATAGCATCAAAGAAATACTAAAATGTAATTGAAATATCGTATAGTAATAAATATACGTTCAGAGTAAAATATTACGCAATGTATGTTGATAGTTTCATTCGTTAAACTTATGAGTTTTAGTTCGTCATAATGATACATGAAGAGGAAACTGTTTTTTGCACTTTTACAAATATTGGGGCAAAGCGAACTAACAACGCAAATGTTATTTTCACAATGTCAATCTCAGCTCCGCAATCCCGGATGAACCGCTCCAAACAAACTGCCGTCTCCCCGAGACGTCCATTCCGCGCGCCAGGCCCAATGATTGTCCCAATGGCAGGACGGCTCAATAACCCTCTGCCAAAAGCGCGCCGCTCGCGTGACGGTCGTTGCGGGGGCAACGAGGGGGGAAGGGGCGGTGCCCCGTCCGTCCTCCGACCGCCGCGTCGCCGCGCCGGTCACCATCGGCCCCATCCGAACACCGCCATACTCCACGTCTTCCCCTTGCGGACTCTCACAGCCCGCTCCCCCGACAAAGGCCGCTTCCTTTCCGCTCACCCCGCGACATTTCCACCTCCTCCCGTCCGTTTGCCATCTTTTTCCCTCGGCTCGCGCAGTGGGCCTTCGCCGCGACCCCATGTCCTCGCGCCTGCAATTCATTCTTTCAACCATTTGTGGTGCTCCCGCCATATTCCCGCCATGTCGTAATTTCCCCTCACATCGCGCATCACCTTCCTTATCCATAATCTCTCCCGTTCTGGACCCCTTCCACTTCCCTTGCCGCTGTCCGTCTCCACCCACGCACGCGCGTCTACTCTGCGTTCGCCCGCACCCGTTGGCCCCGGCGGCGCGGCGGCGGCCTCCGGCGCCCGCCCCTCCCCGGCGGGCGCGCGCTCGCCTTGCTCAGCTCTCGGGGAGCACGGCTTGCGGAGATCACGCGGCTCGAGCTATCGACTCTCGGGTCAAGTGCCAAGCTGGCCGCCCCCTTGAGGCTTCCACGCCGCCGGCCCCGCCCCCGGGCGTCCGACCGCGTCCGCCCTCATCCTCCCGTGCCCGCCCCGCCTGCTCCGCCCGTCCCGCCTCGCCCCGCCCACCCCGCCTCACCCCATCCGCCCGGCACGCTCGCCCCCGCGTTGCCCTGGGGGCGCGTTACGTCTTCGCCAAGATTGAGAGCGCAAAGGGCGGTCGCCGCCCACGCCCCCTCGGCCTCCCTGCGCCATCTCCCTCGCCCCCCCCCACTCTCGTCCCGTCCGCCCTGCTCCGCGCCGGCCCGCCTCCGGCTCGCTCTTCAACAGCTATCTCGCTTACGACCTCTTTTGGCCACTTGCTTCCCTTTCTTTCGGATGAGCCGGGAGCCACTTTTCTACTGTGTCTCGTCTTTTATCGCTGTGCGCGTTCTTGCCTTGATTCAATTGGGTCTTCTCTGCTCCTGCCTTTGCTTACTAGCGCCGTTGTTTCTACCCGCGCACCCGTTTTGCCTGAACCTATTTCTAGACATTGGGCACAAATTGTGTGTTCAAAATTGCGTCCCTTGAATCTTTCCTCCAAATCATCTCCTTTTCACCGTCTTAGTGTAATGTTTATGAGACTATTTTCTTGTATGTTTTTCTTTTGTTATCCACCTCAGTTTTTTTTCCATTTTCGACGTTCCATATTCTCCTTTGTATTCCTCAAATATCCTTTTCTCTTTATTTTCCTTGCCGTTCTTCTTCTTTCCTTATTTTGTAATTAACATAACTTCCTATATCATCTTTCTTGAATCATATTAACTAATTAATAAGAATAATAATTATATTCCAAACGTAAGTAGAACCTTCAATTATTAATTCATTCACAGGCAGAACGTCGTTCTTCTCAATGAGCATTCTCTGATCCTCACGAATCTCAATGTTTCATTGCCTTGACTTCTAATTCTCTGAAGTATTCGCGCTTCACTCATCCCTTTGGACGGCGCTGCAGTGTCCTCTTCTAATTCTGCCAGTTGAACTCTTTAAATGCGCATTCTTGAAGGACATAACTTTACCCCTGCAGGTTCTTCACTGGGACACTATAATAGCTAGCGAGACTTTACTTTCTTTTTCAAGTATTATTTTCAGTGAATTTTGTATGGAAATAATTTGTGAAAACTATAAAAATATATCAGTAATACAGTGCTTCTATATAAGCCAAAACATTCAAGATATTAATGAGCCTAATTGAAAATTGAACAGATATATTTATTCCAAATTTTCAGAAAATAGTTGTTTCTCTTTTTAAAGAATTTAAATATCTTCGAAAGTTTTCAAATTCTTTATCTTATAACATTTGAAAAATACACAGAACTATAATTCTCCAATTTTAGACGTATAAACAAACCTGCAGATCGTTTACGTTACACAGGTGAAGATGTCAGTTGCTGAAATAGGTGCTCTTTTCCCAACCGAGTACATGATGTGAAACAAGTGATTCTAGTGATAAGTAAAACATTAGTTTTAGCGTGTGTCCCATAATTTTAATCTTATAACTTCGATAAGAATACGTCTGGGGTATTGGCGCCAAATTTTGTGGATCGCCAAAATCTCAAAACGCAATAATTTACTATTCATATCAAAAAATTAAACTGTATTTAAAATCAGTTACGTTTTGAAAAGAAATAATAGATATTCTTTTTTCAACAAAATGTATTTATATTTTAGCAAGCGTTACTAGGAAACTTGCTAGAACTGTGCCCGACACTGTGACACGAACTGTGCCTAATTGCGTCGAGCAATAACGAAGCACAAAACTGAAAAAGCCAAATAATGTTTACGCAACAACTTGAGCGAGCCGGGAACAAAGAGAAGAAGCTTGAAACAGGGGAAATCTCGAGGCGGATTTACACCGGGAGAGATGGCTAAGGGCATCAACAGATGTCACTGCAGTCTCTCTGACCGGGAGGTCCTAGGTTCGAGTTCTGACGGTGGCAGGATATTCGACACTAGCTTGTCAGCTAGATCGAATTCAGTCGTTGTCTGGAGGAGAATTCTCGCGGCCGGCTGCTCTGATTGGTAGTATTTCGTGGTTTCTCCGGTCAACACCAGGCATACGCCGGAGCAGTACCCTAACAAACGGAGTGCACGCGATGTTTCCTACCTCTTCCTCGTCCTATCCTCTCCCCTCACACAAACACACAAACCGATAATAACATGTACTACATTACCACACATACCGGGAAACCGGTCGGGGGTTTAGAGCTTGTCCCGACTGAGGTGGTGCCCCGCTGGTGGGAGATACCTGATTAGGGAAACCCCGCTAGCCGGTAGGTCGGTGCCGGATCTTACCAACGAGCGAGGGAAGAACACCGCCCCCTCCCGAGAAAAAAATGCACTACACTAACACTAACCCTACTAATGACCCTAGTGGTTGACGCGCCCAGATTCACTAACAGTCAATCGCGGGGGCGCTGAGGCGCTGCGGCCGAGGGAAGGGAGAAGGGCTGGAGGGGGGCAGGGGCGGTCGGGAACGGGGCGGCGCGGGGCGATAAGGTTAAGGCGCGCTTAATTACTCAATATCGCACCTTGTTCGCCGCGAAAGGCTAATGCCCCGGGGGAAACATTGTGAACGAGGTGGGTCGATTTCAATCGATTCGCGCAATAAGCATTGCTTCTCGACGGCATCGGTCGCACGGGCTAATGCTTCGCTGTAAATCAATGCGTCCACATACAAATGCTGCTAGTTTTAGATGGATTCATGAGTACTCCTGAGTTATACATACCCAATACATTCAAGAATATAAGACGTAATATGTGATAATTACGTTATGTATCAGAAAATTGGAGATTGTTTGTGTTGGATGGGATGTTGTATAATATAAAACGATTTTATCGTCTTTAGAATCTAAGCATCTAGAAGTGTTAATTTTGATACCATATACAGGTAGCCATGATTTGTCAAAACCGCCATAAAGTTTGAAGGGACATTCATACATAAAAATTTCCAATTTCTCTTCGCCAAGCATCGAATTTGATTTCTTCCTTTTTTTGGTACAAATTTGTCGAATTTTAATTCTCGATGCAAATATCTATTCATATTTAGGTGTACAACTATCAGTGAAAAATAATCCGAAGGTAGTACGTAAGATACTAAAGGATGATGCGAGGAGTGAGGAATATTAATGGAATAGGAAAACGCAAAGTTCCTTCGGCGTAGGATTGTTAATTTTGAACTTTCAATAAAAGTCGAGCTGTCTTTGGAAACACGTGACTCATTCAATAGAGTAAATTCAATTGATATAATTCAATAGAGTAAATAAAGTTAATTGGGGTAAACATAAACAGGGGTAAATGCAAACGCTTAATACAAACCTAAATCTGATATTTTCGACAGATTGTTTTTTTTTGTTTTTTTTTTCATTTGGAGTGTATTTGTCAAGAATCTATCCAAAAGTCAGGCACAATTTATATGGAACGCCGTTGAAGTTTTATCACATATTTACCTTGTTTAAGTTGTGAACACTTTGTTTATATTTTTCTCTTAACTTAGGGCGGTTCAATAAATAAAAAAGTAGACACTTGTTTACATTTATCACGTCAGGTCGAGAGAAATGAAAATATGACGTAGTATAAAATTTCTTCTTTCTTGAAAATATTTAATTGTTTTATTTGAATTTCGTGGGCAAGCTCTGAAAGAGATGCGTGACTAACTTCTACAAAAAATTAAGCTTTAAAAATCTTTTTGGAACGAAAATATAATTAAGATTCCTAGAAGAGAGTAATAATCCGTTTCCATTTAATCCATTTAATTTTAATTCATCAAAAAAAATTTAATGCAAAAAAGCTTTGCCTTACACAAACACGCTGATTCACTAACCAACCGTAATACTTCTCGACGGACACATAATTACTTCTCGAAGTCGCGGGGATACATCTTGTATATAGATTAATATATTTTATTCGTATGTATGAAACTGTTACACACATATCATCTTTTTACCTAACCACATTACTCACAGGCAAATTTCTTTCGAAGCAGTTTTCGGCGACTCGACGAACATCGTCAAAATTACAAAGAGATGTGTAAATTGGATTTAGAAAATTAATAAATAGTACTACAATAAAAATTGTATTAATAGAATCTAGAAAATAAAAAAAATGTTTAAATAATATTTACTTATCTGTTACTTTGTAGTTATGACGGACGCGTGATAAAAAATTGTTTCGACTAAAAGGCGACAAGATAGCGTCGTATCTAAAAATGTTAATAGGAGCTTATCTGGAATTTTCACGAATTTCATGATAAATTTAGAATTTGCCTCCATTTCCTGACACATCTTGATAAAAATAAGTATTAATGCAGCAAACTAAATAAAACCATAAAAGTAAATACATTATTTATGAATGCTAATTATTATGCTGTCATAGACAACATACGAGTAATACTTACTTTGAAATTGCCTTCATTTTAGGCGATTCTCCCTCTCAAAAAAAACTTATTAATAAGTTAAACTCATAGATCTTATAGCAAACACTCTATATAATATCTATTTAAAAGTTCAACGTGTTGCCGGCACACCCACATGTTTTTTAATAAATAGAATTTCATTGCAATAAGTAGCAAAATTTATTTCAACCATTAGCTCTGGAAAACGTCAAACCCACAGGGAACTCTTTGCCGGGCCCTCGTAACGCGAAAATGGATAAATCATCTTCCTATACGTAGTAAATTACTTGCGCTAATAGAGATGCTCAAGAAGAGCGATTCGGGAGCGCTGAGCCGTGTTGGTTACCGAGAACACGACACCGGAGCCCTAGCCTTGCACGAATTGCGATTTGCTCTGTCACAGTGTCCCGATAAGTCCAGTCGTGGAAACGTGGAAGTCGATGCGAGCACTTCGTAAACTGAAGCGTCCACACCGACAATTTTCAATGCAGCAGGGAAAAATAAGTATCTTTTCGCAGATTGCGGCAGCTATGCCAAATGTTTAATTTGCAAAAAAGTACTTCCATGAAGTTTAATTTGCAACGAAGTTATAAGGTGAAAAGAATGCTGCTGAATATGGCAAGTACTCTGAAGAAGAACAATGGGAACTTTGAAGTACTATGATAATGCTTCTCAAGAAGTAAGTTTTGGATATATTTTGATGTTCCTATGTTGTTTTAACAGTAAAAGAACTCAAAATATAATACTTTGATTTCATTTATTTTAAAACCGTCTCTTTGGGAAAGAAGATTCTCGCATTATTCTCAAAATTAGTTTCAGTGTCATACATTCACGAAACATCGAATTTTGGAGTGTATGTGGATCTATTCAGAACAATACGTTCAGAACTTTAAACTTTGTTTCATTTGCAATTAGAATTTAATACATTTGCTACACCTTTTTCTCTTGACGATGGCTTTGTTCCTTGTGATTTTCCATTAGAAGTGACTGATTTGCAGTGTGACACTGAACTATATTTATTAGAATTATATGAGAAGTCCTTCAAAAACGTTTTCCGAAACTGCATCGAACGTTAAAAATTTTTTGATCAACGTAAAATTGTGAGTGGTTTTATCTTTGAAAAATTTTAAAGTATCATTACAGATAACAATGTAAAATGCATTGAGAAAAATAATAGATTTCGAAATTAGCATCATTTTTTAATTTTAATTTAATTTACTGTCAATATTTTTCCGTTATTAGTTTATTGAGTAACATTTTTATCGGAACGTTTTAGAATAGTTTTTTTATAATTAGCAGCATGATAAACTGTGTAATGTCGCTGTAATTAAATTTCTTAATGTGATTGAGTACTCTATTGCAACTACAAATTTGGCATAGTGGGTGCAATCCGCAAAAAGAAACTTTTCTTTCCGTACTGCATTGGAAATTGTCTTTTTTCTTTTCAAATCACAAAAATGTGTTTATAACTAGTAAATGTTACAAAATATTTTACTGTTTTTCTATCTTGATATCTTTTTCCAGAGCAGTGAGACGTTTTCAGTCCGAGCAATGGAAAATACTCCGAAGAAACAAGATGCGACCCAAAGGGCGACCTGCTGCCGATCGATAAAAGATGACGTAATCAGATCCCTCCGATGATGGAACCGGTAGAAAGAGCAGGGAGCAAGCGGCGGCTTGTCCTCGGAGCACTTGGCTGACCGACCCTGCTCTTATACGTTGACGTATCGGAATCCATGTTTCCTTGGTCCTTAATACAGAAAAATCGATTGAGGGCAAAATGTCTGTCTGTTAGTCTGTCTCTTTGTCTGTCCATCCTTCTGTGCTTAACGCTAACGCCAAAACCATTCAGGCGATTTTCTCCAAAAGTGATAATCCTCGAACGATTAAAGAAACTCGAGGTCCTGTGAGTTTGAAAATCTATAATTTGACATTTGAGGTACTTTAAAAGCCTCAACCTTTTCAAAATTCAATCAAAAATGACTCCAAATTTTTGGATTAAACTTTGTTCCCGGAAAGATTAAAAGACGATTAAAAATTGTGCAGGTCTCATTTTGAAATCCCTGGTTATTCAGAAATTGTTAAATTTGCAAATTTTTTCGGCGTTTCCTACAACTGCAATATAGATTATCAATTTTTTCCTTAATAAAATATGTTTTTTTAATTGTTTTACTCGTAATTTTGCGTGAAATACATTTTAAAACTTTTTTCTCAAAAACTGCTCTATTTTTTTCTAAATATTTCTCCCATTACGTATCAAAAAACGGTATAAGCATTACTATTGGTCTCATTTTCGTTCATCTCTGTCTTTTGAAAAATTGCAAAAAGTGAACATTGCAAAGGTACAATATTCAAGATAGTTTCTTTCCTAAATAGAATCTGTTCTAAGAAAATCAGCTCTTTAAAAAGGTGATGTACAACTTTTTGAAAAAAAAACTAATAGGTTTCGCGTAATTTTTGCATGACGTTAATACAGTTAAAAAACACATTTTCTCAAAACCTGCTCCAATTTTTCTTCAACTATTTACTCCACTGATAGATTTAAGAAGAATTAAAAGAATGTCCACTCTCTGAATTTTCGAAAATTGCAAATTTTAATATAGTGCGATAAATTATGTGCTGTTCTAGCAACAGTAGCTTTTAATTACATGTTTATGGTTTATGTATGTTAGGAGATCATTGGCTCGTCATTGACGTATTTCCCGTTATCTTAATCTGAAAGAAAATTAGTGCTTTTTTGTTTGGAGGATCACTGAACACGAAGGCAATGTCAAAATAGACAGTTATCTCGTTTTAATTTTATTTTCTGATAGATAGGAGCGGGACGGGAACGCCGTCTCATCCGTTCGCCTCCTCCAAACGACTAGTATTCACAATGCCGTTGCCGGCCTTTCAGAGTAACTTGGGTATCCACAGTTAAGATAGCGGCTAGCTGCTGTCAAATGTTCGTTGTTTTACGCTAAGAATATTTGGTGGCCACAAATTTTTATTTTTTATCAGGAAATTCATGAAGTAGTCTTTATTTATGTATCATTCTAAAATAAAACTAGGTGCTACAGAATGGCACAGACTTTCTCCTAATAGAGTTTTCTAATTTCTTTGGTGTGGACTAGCTTTAAGGTCTTGCCCCATTCTCTGGCCAGCAGCCGTCTATCGTCGCCCAAAGCACATTTTTTTGACATTTTCTAAATTTTTCGGTTTCCTAATATCAGAACACAATTATTACTTAAGAATAATAAAGAAGAGTAAAACCTCGCCCTAAATACAAATTTTCATTGAAAAATTTGAAGCCGTTTTTAAGGAAATTGCGATTAAGCATTACTGTAAATGAGAAATTTGAAGGTCGTTTTCACAGGAATCTATTCGGTTTTCGAAACACTTCATTTGAAGTACTTTGAAGCACGTTCATTTACAAATGCAATAATGTATGCAAATCGACGGAAAAGTTCATATGAAGGGCGTGAGAGATATTTTAAAAAGATTATATTTTTGTAATTTTTGAAAAAATAAAAGAATACACCCCAATGAACTTTACGTCACATTAAACAGTGAAATTAGCACTATACGTTGCAAAAGTGTGAAGGAAAAACTTGGAGCCATTTTTGAAAAAAAAATGTCGTTTGAGCGTTTCTGAAAATGCAGAAATTTGAGCTCATTTTAACAGAAAACTGTTCAGTTTTCAAAAAACTTTTTTATGACATTATTTAAAGAATATTTACTCGTTAATATAAAATGTGAAGAAATCGTCTATAATGTAAGTATTAGCGACGTGAGAGACAAAGTAAAAATATTAAAATTTTGTAATTTTTTGAAAAACCTGAAGAATAGAGCAATATAGCGTTTGTGTCATCGTATAGGGAACATGCGGCACTGCACTTACAAAAAATTTAAAGAAAAAATTTGGAGCCGTTTTTGAGAAAATTTTGTTTGTTGTTAATTTAAAATTGCAAATATTTCACGGGCTATTGCACGAAAACTACTAAAATTTCAAATAAAAATACATGACCTTATGAACAACAAATTTTGATGAGAGGAAAAATCTCTATCTTCAATTTTATAGTTGTAGGAAGACGCCGACAAAATTCAAACTTTTAAAATTTTCGAAAATTCAGAGTTGACCATGATAATCGGGCCTATGGTACCTTTATAAGTGTATTTTACTCTATTCTTACAAGAAATTTAAAGACACAATTTTGGAGCGGTTTTTGAGAAAATTTTGAAATGTGCTTCATGTCAACCCTCAAATTTTAAAGAATGTTTTTTCAAATTTCAAAGCTTTAACTAGAGCCACTTGGACAGGGTTTTTTTCAATTTGGAAAAGATCGTACCGGTGATTTAGGCGTAAGTAGTGTTCACAGGCAGACAGACAGACAGACGGACAGACAGACGGACAGACAGATGGACAGACAGATGGACAGACAGATGGACAGACAGACGGACAGACGGACAGACGGACAGACGGGTAGACAGACGGACAGACAGACGGACAGACAGACGGACAGACAGACGGACAGACAGATGGACAGACAGACGGACAGACAGACGGACAGACAGACAGACAGACGGACAGACAGACGGACAGACAGACAGACGGACAGACAGACAGACGGACAGACAGACAGACAGACGGACGGACAGACAGACGGACAGACAGACGGACAGACAGACGGACAGATAGACGGACAGACAGACGGACAGACAGACGGACAGACAGATGGACAGACAGACGGACAGACAGACGGACAGACAGACGGACAGACAGACGGACAGACAGGCGGACAGACAGACGGACAGACAGACGGACAGACAGACGGACAGACAGACGGACAGACAGACGGACAGACAGACGGACAGACTGAGAGTCCGTCGGGAATCGTAAATTCTGACAGATGACCAGGTTTGGGAGGTGGGTAGATGAACGTCCTTTTTTACAATTGTGCATATTTAGTTTTTCTGGGTACCCCCTCTCCATAATATGGGAGTACAGAGAAGCGAAGCCGAAATCAATGTAAATTTAAATTGAAGTAAAATACTGGAATGATTTTTCACGGTAAAATTAAAGGGACAGTTTTATTTTCAGTGAATTTTAATATCAACGCTCAGCACGTGTTCTCTCGCACAATACCGGGTCTATAATGCTGTAAATCACATTTCGGTAAATTGGCGTTAGCATTTGAGTGCTAAATTAAATGAATTTTCAGTTTTCCTACAGTTATTATTTCCAAAGTTCAGAGTTTCATCGTGTCCGGATTGCATATACTTATGTATACGTACACAAGTATAAATACTTAGGTAAAGAAAAAGACAACTTTTTCTCTAGTCGGAAACATTCACAGATGCAAGAGCGTAGGCTCCCGCTGCCGGTGTCTATTTAGCTGGTCGGGATGCGTCCTAGGACCAGTTGCCATCATTTCAGCCGCCGTTCCGTGACCTTCCTCCTGGAGGAAGGTCGGAGGTGCCTAGAACGCGGCATCTACTGGACAGCCAAGTACTTGTCTACAAATGCCTTAGTTTTTTAAAGTTTTAAGTTTTTTTAGATGAAGTTTTAAGATATTTTTCGTACCTGGGCCGGTGTTCTAAGACAGTAAAACAGTTCTTGTAAATCCGGTTCCAACCTGTTTCCCTTCATTTTCCCACATGTCCCCTCTTATCCCTCTCCTGTGACCAAATTATTTTCTATTAAACTGCTAAGACCTATCGTCTTCCCTTGACATATGATATATTTATATAAAGAATTAGAAAGCATTAAAAAAGTGATAATTTGTAACTACATTTCAAAGTCAAAATAATAATGGATTCTACAACAATGTATACAATTGTATAATAAACACTGAAACAAATACACAGAACTGTCGCAATCATTTTCGAAGTATACTTAAAGTCAAGGTGATTTAAAGACAGGAAATGGTTTTTTATTTTTTTAACTGCAGTTGTCCAAAACAATCAAAAAAGAATTCACAACAATTTGTGTTTCGAGAGAAACTTTTGAGATACTTTTCAACCCTGTTCCAGAGTTTTAAGACAGTAAAAATTATTTTTTGTTATTTTTAATATTTGTCTTGTGTTTGGATTTGGGCCTGAGAAAATATCGAAAAATGTTTTTCTGATAGTATAAATTGTTTTCTTATTTATCATATTTTTCAGTCAGATAAAATAATGTTAAGTTGACTAAAAAAATTAAAAAACACGTTTTGGTCTGTAGAGGGTTGTGGGAGGTGGGATGGAGGCTAAGAAACCTTTCAAAGATATTATTTTTATGTTAGAATGATAATGTAACTACTCATGTCATTTGGTTAAGGAGAACTTTTTACCAACTTATCTGGGGGTAACCTTTTGCTAATTTAGGGTATAAATAAAAACAGGGTCAAGGGTCGAACATACGCACTAAATATGATGCGTCTATCTTTTTTTTTACATCCCATTGAACAAGTGCAAAATTTATAGACCAATCCAAAGAGGTCATGTTTTTTGGCCGATTTCACGTAGAATTACCCATATTTTTGTATCTAGAGATCTTAGATGAAATATGCTTCATGTTTGGAAAGCTTGCATTTGAAAAAACTACAATATTATTCTATATACGCATTCCTTATTCATTTATTCCACAATACACACTTTTTTTCTGCCTTGATAAACGCGTATAAACTCTGGATACACGTACCGAAACAAAGACTCGGTACCTCGTGGCTTCATGCATTTTAACCACATTTGTCACAACCGAAAAAAGGAGTGATTTCAGATGTATAAGAAGATGTAATAAGAAGCCTTCATATTTTTCTTTCGTGCGTGAACGTACCGCAACAGATGACTTTGACTTGGCTTTCACATTTCTACTTTCAGAGATATAATTCTCAATTTGAAAATTACTTGATTCCTTCAAGGATCAGTTCTATTCTCTTCGTTATTTCATACGATATATTCAGGGAATGTGGACTCTTCTCACGAAACCATTCCATTTTCTTGACACTGAATTAGTAAGTAGCATTGCACTCAAATCCTGAAACTAGTATAACTAAAATAAGAAACTACCCTGCCTCAAGTCACCGGTGCAATGATTTGGAGTGAGTAGAAAGAGGTTTCTGATCGTTAGAGGCAAAGAGAAAAAGAAAGGAGCCGACATGGACAGCAATGTGGGCGTGTTCTAAGAAAGTGATTTGCCGACGCTACGGACTACACAGAGATTTTTGGAAAATTGAACGAAAGGAAGAAAAATATGATACAAAATAAATAGTGATGTCTGTTATATTTTTAGTTTTTCTGTTGGCTAGTGATAATTTGAGACTATTAGATTGAAGCTTTCTTCAAAGAATTATTGATCTTTCTGACCTACTTTGCCGAATATCATTACAGTAGAGTGGGATGTTTATTTTCAGTCTCAGCAAAATATATCGCTTTTTCGTCTTAGGTATAGTACATTTTAGCCCGATTGTTCATCAGAGTTGATACTCGCCCCGAAACTGCAAGATAAACTTGTGTACATTTCTACTTTCTACAATAATGATCGTAGAATTACAATAATAAATCTCTTGACTTTAGAGCTCGATTGAATATGGTTTTTATCGATTTCAAACATGATATTTTCTGTAATTATTGCCATTTCACTGTATAAGACAGCGCAGACATTTTAAAAGAGAGGCGAACTATTTATTAAAAATAAATTGCAAAAAAGGGTTTTTGGAAAAATAAAAATTGAAGTGCGATGTAACGCACAATTTGCTTTGCCATGATTCTCGCGCTCGCATTTATGAAAGTGTTCCTTATTGTTAGTATTCCCCTTATTCGTTTTCCTTAATCCGTTCATATTTGTTCTATATTGACTGCATAAATTTCTGTTCATGGAATTTATGTTGAAGAAATCTTTGAACACGATCAGAGTTCTGCAAGCAGGAAAGTAGATCAATCTTCCCTATGTAAGAATACTGTAGTTAAGAAGGTTAGATATACACACTCTGTATTATTCGAAAGTGTATGATGGCTTGCGAAAACAATCTTCCAACGGCACAAGACATTATCTAAAGGAAATACGATCAAGGTATGATTATTCGTTAATATTCAAGGTTTATCGTGATGTATTCTGTAAGATTTCTAAGATTATGTATGCAGTAATTTTGCACTTTGCAATTTAGGTGTACTGTAGTGGCGTAGAACATGTTTCGCTGGCCAACGGGTCGGCTCAATATCGGTATTATCGAGAAACTGATAAACAGTTCAGGGGCTGCAAAATATCACAGCTGATGAAATACATACTTTCATGGATACAGTTCAATTTTTCATGTGTCTCGTTTCCTATCAAACTCATTAGACCACCTTGTTGTAAGATATCATTGCCTCACTCAAAGGTCCTGCATTCTCCACAATGATTGTTCGGATTTCATTGTCTCTACTTCTCGAAATTTTGGGAAAATTATGGGATATCTTAGAGACGAAGGAAGCTGTTCCCTGCGGACCTAAATTGCTTCAATATTACGAATGATCTCTCTCCACATCATTATCAACACTTTAACAAAAATCTCTTTCATTGATATACAGATTTTTAGGTTGTTTTGACGATTAAAATAAAACTCAAACGCTACTGGGATGATGGACCACGGTTGTCAAATCACATTCACCATTAATTCAACAATATTTTCCATCACTGCTATGTTTATCTTACTCAGAAATAGAGCCTTGAATTAATGTATCCAGATAAATTAAAAATATTTGTAGATGTTCCTTTCGTCTGATTGTAACTTACAGAGTAATAGTAATTTCTTTCTTTTTGAGCCTGTATTAACTTTCAGGTTTTATTCTCTCATTCCACACTTTTCGTTTTCTCGTTTGGTTTCAACATCGGGAGTTAAGACAACTACAGTTATTTTAACTCCATTATTTGAAAACAGTTTTCTTTTCTAGTGTATTGCGATGATGTAAATGTTTCGTTGATTTTATGTATTTTGGTGTGGGGTCTTTTCAAATCACGGGACCACTTAAATGCGGCCATTATCTTGGTGTTAAATCAAATAATTTCAAACAATGTCATTTTCCGCCAGGGTTGTCAGCCCTAGCGTATCGTTACACAGGGACAAACATAAACATCCATACCCTAAGTGAGATTAAAACTCGCGATCATTCAAACCGAGGCAGGCACCCGCCTTAGCAATCTCGGCTGCCCGGGTCGGCCATTGCTTTTTAATTATATTTTCGTTTTCTCTCGCGGTGATGGGGCGCAGAATTGTCTCTGGCTTTCGGGGCCTCCACTCCTGGCCGCTGTCAGGGTCCGCGCCTCTCACGCCCGACCAATCCCACCTGTCCGCAGAGGCGTTTCGCGCTCCCGCCAATTAAATTCTTTTTGGCTGGGAGGCCGGTGGCTGCGGGGAGTGCGGGAAACGGCAAACATCTCGCGAGGTCACAGGCGGGTTCATCATTCGCCGAAGCGTATTTTTGAAAAGACGAAAACAAGAAAGAGGCAGGCGGATGGAAGGGACGGGAAGCGAAGCGCGGGGAAGGGCTTCGCCGCCGCTCATTTCTACGACGACACGACCAGCGAGGAGGGGGGAGGAGGGGAGCGAAGGGACGCCCTCCCCACTCGCCATCGCGGCTGTCGAACGCCGAGCGCCAATGTGAGGAACGCGGCGATCGCTCCGTGCGTTCTCGCCGCCGGTAGGACGCGCCGGCTCTCCCCTCCCCTGCCCTCCCCTCCCATCCCCGCCCCTGCAGCGCCGCGAACGCCACACGCGCGCGTCGCCCCGCCGCTCTCAAGCCTACCCGGCTTGCGCCGCCCTTACCGCCCCGCTCGCGCCAACTGCGCGCGCGCGCGCGCGCGCACCTCGCCCACGGCAAATCGCGTGGCGGCACCGGGGGTGCTGACGTTACCGCCAGCACCACCGCCACCGCCACCGCCACCACCACCGCCATCGCAGCGGCCCCCACCCGGTCGCCCGGGCCGTGTGGCACCGGGGGCAGGAGGCGGAGGCGACAAACCATAGGAGGCGTGTGAGACTTCTGAGAATCGGCCTTCCGAGGTTACGCAGATGTGGGCACACCTGGCAGCGCAGTCCGGCTGGAACGTCCAGCCGACGCGGACACGGCTGAGCCCGCCTGCATGCGCTAGGTGAAGCGCGCGAGAAAAAGAAACCCAGGCGAAGGCAGGGGCCCGTGGGCCCGCGGCGGCAGGGCGCCGCCGCCATGTGGTGCTGGCGCTGCCCGTGCGGCCGCGCCGAAGAGGAGGGCGACCCGGCGCGCGCGCGTGCGAGAGCGCGGGCGCGAGACGCAGCGAGTCCCGGAGTGCGCTTCGAAGAACCGCCCCCCGCTGCCGCCGCCACAGGCACTTCCCCGGATCACGTCCGCGCGGGCAGCGAGGGCGCGATTCTTTTCACCCCGAGGCCCATGCAGCGCATGGACATCATTCGCGCCAGCGCCCGAGACAGCATTCTCGAAGAGAGACGGCGACTCGCTGCGCAGCAGCCCGGGAGCCGCGCCGCCGCCGCCCCCCGCCACTGGACGCGCGTCGACCGCAGACAGCTCGCTGCCCCGGCAGACCGCCCCTCCGCCGCCCCCCTGCCTGAAGCCGAGCGACTCTCGCGACCCTCCACGAGCGCCGACACGGCCGCCTCGGCGAGCCGCTCCGCGACCTTGTACCGCACCGGGTACAGAACCGTAAGTGAGCCGTACGGCGCCTTCACCGAGGCGACATCCCCCGCACGTGCATAGCGCACAGTGATTGCCGGTTTGTTCCGTCCTGTTCGCAGCGCGTTTTGTCTCTCTAGCGGCGGCAGAGAAGGCTGGATGGCGTAGATGGTGACTCGGTTGGCGTAGACGCCAACGCCGCGAGCGGGGCCCGGCGCCGCCCGCCCTGTCCGCGGGGGGCCTTTGGCAAGGGGAGTGGAGGGGGGCTGTAGGTCCGGGAAAGGTTTGAGGCAGGTCCGGGAAGCGCGGGCGAAAACGTCTTTCCGATT